>RYFJ01003245.1:0-194029 GCA_003991445.1 Oryza meyeriana var. granulata | reverse complement strand
GGGAACATACGAGAGACCATCTTCCGAGTACGACCTATATCAGTTGCATCAAAGGAAGAACGAGTCTCTTCGTGACTTCATCAAGAGGTTCTCTAAGAAGAAGAATTCAATCCCGAATATCAAGGACGAGGTCATCATCGCCACCTTTCGAAAAGGAGTCAAAGACACCTCGTTCATTGCTAAATTCACTCGGAAACCTTCCAACTCTGTCAAGGCTCTATTTGACATGGCGAACAAGTATGCCGACTCGGCCGACGCTGTTGCTCAGGCCCTAGATGACAAGAAGGCACCCTGATAGAAGAAGAGGGAGGGCACCGATGGCGCGGTCCTGACTAAAGCTAGGAATCGCAAACGCAAGTCAGACGGCTTCATTGTGGCAGTCGGTCACAACCGTCTTTGACCTTCAACAACTAAAGATTATCAGAACAACAAGTGACATGCTTAGGGGCTCACAAGCTCAAACACAAGGATGGCATTCCCACTCCCAAATACCAAACAGCTAAGTCACTTTCTGATAAATATTTCCTCACTCGGCCTCGCCAGTGCCATAGCCGCTTACACCTAATAGGTGCACAAGCTGCACATTTATTTTTTCCTATTTTTGCTCTTAACGATTGCAAAACTACTCGAGTAGCATAAATTCCAATCCGTGAAACTTTGCTCCATGAAAGACGAACTCAAGTCACCCAAAAGCGGCGTACGCGTGATTTCTGGGAAATAGCTCATGAGCCAACTCCCGACGCTAGGTTCTGTTTGGGAGCTATGACTAGTCGGGCAGATGCTTAAATGTAAGGAGTTAATACTCGGGTAATTAATATCAATAAAGGAGGAACTCATATTTACATATATTGTAAAATACGTTTTATTCGGGTATTTTTTCATCATCAGATGCTACTCATCTCTGATATCTTCTCTTATAATGCATGGGTCGGCCAGTTCTAGATATGTGTGACAGGAACTCAGGGCTACGAGCCTATCTTCTACACTCAGGGGCTGGACCGGTCTGCCAAGATACGCTCGGACTGCTCCATGAGGGGCTATGACGAGTATTTGCACCAGTCGGGACGTCATCTTCCCCGGCCATGCTCCATGTGAGCTAACAACCAACCTCCAGTGCTAGTCGGGGCTCGTATACCACTCGGCTCGGTGAGGTATGCCCCATGAGGGCCGCCAGCCAAATCTGTGGAGGCCATGGACCCGAGTACCTCACCACAAGCATTATGGGCACTCGGATAGAGGATGGGCCCAAACCATGCAGTTAAGATAAGATAGCACCCGGCATGTTTTTACCATAATAAGGAAAACACAATTAGTCGGATAAGTCTCTATCTCTAAGAAGGATATCCCTTGCCGTATCCGGCTGGGATCCTTATCATGTACCCCTGTCCCCTAGTATATAAAGGGAGGCAGGGCGCCCCATGAGGGCGGATGCAAGATCATTGATCACCAAACACCTCAGAGGAATAACACCTCAACTGGACATAGGGTATTACCTCACATCGAGGGCTGAACTAGGTATAAAAACTCTCTGTGTTCCTCTGCAATCCACTGAGTTTCCCTTCGCCGAGTAGCCCTATAGTTTTATTGCCGGTGCAAAGCATCGACAGTTGGCGCGTCAGGTAGGGGCCCGGCGAATTCTTCATCCACAAATTTGATGGATCCAACAAACGGAGTCGACGGCAACAAGTTCTCCCCTGGAGACACAATTTCCTTCGGAAGCCTCGATTTCATTGCCAACCAGATTGGCAACCTTACCTTGGCCAGAACAGATCCAATCCAGCCGGCCGAGGAGCCAGCCGACGTAGCGCCAGTCGGCCCACAGGACGCCGTGATCTCCTTCAATGACTTACTGCGGCAGTCCTTCACATCGCCAAGCATCGGGACAACTCTCTCCTTCGGCGTCCCACTTGCGCTAGGCCTTGAGCCAGCTCGGGTTGGGCCGAGAAGGGGAGAGATCATCAATCTCCCACACGGACTCGGCGATGCTGCGGATCTACATCTCGCACAACAGATTCGATCTCCTGCAATTCAGTTTGGACACGGCCAAGTGCCGTTTCAGATTGGATCTAGAGAGGTTGGGGTCATTCTCACTCTGATAAACTACTCAAAGTCCGACTCTAAGTCGGATAATGGTTTGAACGCCAGTTCGGACTCCAGTCTGGCGAGTTTTCTCCTCCCCCACGAGATCTTCATGGCTTCAACCCCACCCTCTGAGGTGCGCCGACTACAAGAGGAGCAACAGGAGGAGACGCGCTGACTGCAACAACAGGAGGAGGCTGATCGTGAGGCTCGCAACGATGGGCTGCGCAGAGTTGGGCGAGCAGCCCAGCAATAGATTCTCCAAACTAAAGTCGGCGATCACGACGTTTTCGTCATGCCGCAACAGAATGTTGTGGCCGCTGCAACCTTGCTGGATACGCTCCAGCTCAGGCCTGATCACCAGGCCACTCCAACTATCGCCAAGATCAAGGCGATGATCACGGCTGCTGCCTGCCAATAGCAACAAAAGCAGTCGGGTGACACCGTGATACCGACTAACCGGTCAGGATCTCCAGCAGCCGGCTTATCCACTTCAGCACGGCGTCGGGCAGCTGGCTCTAGTCGGCCACGCGAGGAGTCTAGGCAAACTACACTCGGCAATACCAATAACGACAACCGGCGCCGTCACTAGTATGATCGCCGGCCTAATCAAGACCTCCGAGAGCGCCTACAACATGACCTTCGCCACACTATCAGCGCCCGGCGCCGCGAATGACACGACGATGAGCGCCGCCGACTAGAAGACGAAAACGAGCGCTTTGGTCTCCATCACGAGTGGTTCAACTACCGTGGTCGAAGCCCAAGCCCTCACGAAGATGAAGGCATCCCAGCTTTCACTCGGGAGCTACAGGACGTCCATTGGCCGACTGGCTTTAAGCCCACTGGGATTGAAAAGTACGACGGCAAGACAAATCCCGAGTCCTGGCTCACCGTATATACCCTAGCAGTTCGAGCTGCTGGGGGTGACAATAAAGCCATGGCTAACTACCTCTTAGTCGCGCTAGCCGACTCGGCGAGGACATGGCTGACAGGGCTCCCGAGGCGATCGATCGGTTCCTGGGGAGAACTCAGGGATCGGTTCATCGCCAATTTTCAGGGAACCTACGAGAGGCCGTCTTCAGAGCATGATCTTTATGAGCTGCACCAGAAGAAGAACGAGTCTCTACGAGATTTTATCAAGAGGTTCTCCGAGAAGCGCAACAAGATCCCAATGATCCACGACGAGGCTGTCATCGCCGCCTTCCGCAAGGGAGTAAAGGACGCCCCGTTCATCACGAAGTTCACTCGGAAACCACCGCCGTCTGTCCGGGCTCTTTTCGACATGGCCAACAAATACGCCGACTCGGCTAAAGCGGTCGCAGAGGCCCTCGACGAGAAGAAGGAGTCCTGACAGAAGGACCAAAAGGGGGAAGCCGACAACGAGCCGTCTCAAAACAAGTTTGGCAACTGCAAGCGGAAGTCGGACAACGAGGTGGCCAACATGGAGCGTACCCGGTCGCGGCCCCAGCGGAACAACGACTACCAGAAAGTCATGAGCGGGCCATGCCCCTTCCATCCCAAGGGCAAGCACGCGGCCAAAGACTGCTACATGCTCAAGAAGTTCGCCTCTGAGCAAACTTCATCGTCTAGTGCCGACAAGGACAAAGACAAGCCAGACTCGGGTCCGGCTAATGATTTTCAAGATCCTCAAGCCGAGCTCAATCACATCTGTGGGGGGCCGCTCGCGTACGAGTCCAAGCGTACATAGAAGCTATCAGCGTGCGACATCAACACGGTCTCTACGACGGACACCCCCCAGTACCTGTGCTGGTCAGAGATGGCCATTACCTTCAATCGCGCAGATCACCCAGATCGGGTTTCTCACCCGGGACGTTATCCACTCGTCTTGGACCTGGTCGTCAGAAACATCAGGATGAAGAAAACCCTCATCGACGGAGGTAGCACGCTCAACATCTTATTCGCCAAGACTTTGGACGAGATGAAGATCCCTCGTTCAGAACTACGGCCGAGTACTGCGCCCTTCCATGGGATAATTCATGGCCTGTCATCAACCCCACTCGGGCAGATCACATTGCCAATAACTTTCAGCACGTGGGATAACTTCCGCACGAAAAACGTCTGCTTCGAGGTTGCTGACTTCGAGACCGCGTACCATGCAATTCTCGGACGACCGGCACTCGCCAAATTCATGGCGATACAGCACTACACATATATGGTGCTCAAGATGCCTGGGCCAGCAGGAGTCCTCTCCCTCCGCAGCGACATCAAGCAAGCCTTCACCTGCGACAAGGAGAGCTGCGAACTGGCTCAATCACAAGAGGCGGCAGTTGGGCGCGAAAGCATTCGGCAAGCCGTCACAACCGAAGTCGAGCAAGATCAAGTTCCGGCTAAAAAGGCGGCGAAGTCGGGAATTTCAGCAGACTCCGACACGAAGAAGATCCCCCTGGACCCTTCCGATCCCTCCAAGACTGCCCTAGTCGGGACCGGACTCAACCCCAAATAGGAAGACGCACTCGTCACCTTCCTAGAAGCCAACAAAGATATCTTCGCATGGAAACCGTCCGATATGCCGGCCGTACCATGGGAGGTGATCGAGCACGCCCTAAATGTGAAGACAGACGCCAAGCCAGTCAAGCAATGGCTACGGCGCTTCGCTCAAGACCGCAAGGATGCTATTCGGGAGGAGATTACCAACCTCCTCGCAGCCGGGTTCATCAAGGAGGTCTATCACCCGTATTGGCTGGCAAACCCAGTTCTGATCCAGAAGAAAAAAGGTAAATGGCGCATGTGCGTCGACTACACCGATCTCAACAAGGCGTGCCCCAAGGACCGATTTGGTCTTCCCAGGATAGATCAAGTGGTAGATTCCATGGCTGGGTGTGACCTACTCAGCTTTCTCGACTGCTACTCGGGATACCATCAAATCAGCCTGAGGGAGGAAGACTGCTTAAAGACATCTTTCATCACGCCATTTGGAGCGTACTGCTATATCACAATGCCGTTCAGTTTGAAGAATGCTAGAGCAACCTATCAACGGGCCATTCAGCGGTGTCTGCACACTCAGATCAGGTGCAACGTGGAAGCCTACGTCGACGATGTGGTGATCAAGACAAAGTCCAAAGAAGACCTCATCGCTGACCTAGAAGAAACCTTCCAAAATCTTCGACGATTGAAGATGAAGTTGAACCCGGAAAAGTGCGCCTTCGGTGTGCCATCCAGAAAGTTACTCGGCTTCATCGTCTCGCATCGCGGCATCGAGGCTAACCTGAAGAAAGTCAACGCCATAATGAATATGGCTCTCTGACTAAACTCAAAGACGTCCAGAAGCTGACAAGTTGCATGGCGGCACTCAACTGGTTTATTTCCCGACTGGGCGAACGGGGTATGCCCATCTTCAAGCTACTCAAAAAGGCGGACAACTTCTAATGGACTCCAGAAGCCCAACAAGCCTTCGAAGACTTCAAACAATTTCTCACATCACCCCCCATGTTGGCATCACCTATGCCCCAAGAACCGCTAATGCTATATCTGGTGGCAACTACTCAGGTAGTCAGCACGGTGCTGGTGGTCGAGTGATCCAAATAGGGTCACATCTAGAAAATACAACGGCCAGTTTACTTTGTCAACGAGGTGCTTGCCGACTCGAAGACGAGATACCCGCAGGTCCAGAAGCTGCTATATGGCCTACTTATCACAGTCCGGAAGCTGGTGCATTATTTCCAAGCACATCAAGTCATGGTGGTCACAGCGTTTCCACTCGGGGATGTCCTTCATAATGGCGAGGCCACCGGCCGAATCACTAAATGGGCACTCAAGTTGATGGCGTTCGATATCACCTTTTAGCCACGGACTGCAATTAAATCACAAGCTCTAGCTGACTTCGTGCCGAGTGGACAGAAGTTCAACTGCCTACATCAACAGCAAAGCTAGAGTACTGGACAATCTACTTCGATGGTTCTCTACAGATCGGCAACGCCGTGGCCGGAGTCATATTGATGTCCCCCACTGGCGAAAAACTGAAGTACGTTCTACAAATCCACTTCCCGGCCTCCCACAACATCGCCGAGTACGAGGCACTTATCCACGGGCTCTTGTTAACGCCAAAATTTGGTACGGGTCTTTAGCAGATTCGGTTAAGAGAAAATCACAGATGACCGGTGAAGATTGATCCAGAGGAGATCGAGTTTGGGAAGAGACCGAGAAGACCACAGTATGGCAGTAAATTACCTTATTTATTAATTAGGTAGTTTTGATAATTTTTAGGAAACCTGATCTCGTATCCGATCAGGGCTTGTTAGTTTTCCTTTTATAGATAGGAAATTCGTGTGCCGTGTCCTGTTAGGACTGTAATAACTCGGGGTATATATACGTATGCCCGGGTACCTTGTAAGTCATCTCTCGATCAATTAAACTTCGGCGCATCGCCACCCTTTCGACGGGTTCTTGCTTCTCGAGCGGGGCTGCATCGGTTAGGTCCGAACTACTGCGAGAGGATAAGACTCGTCACCCCTTACCCAGGTGTATCTGCCCTGTCTACGGCTACATCGGTTCGGTCCAACCTCTTAGGCCGATCAGGTATACCACATCACGCGTGCGTAGATCTCATCAGTTTACTGGGGGCGATTTATCATCAGTTCGTGCTGCATCGGTTGGGTCCGACCTACTGAACTGCCAGCGATAAATCGTTCCTGCTAGGTTGATGGTTTTTGCGCAAGCGTCTTATCGGAATGCATAGCCGATAAGTTATCTCATTACATCACAGTTGCATTAGGTCTATCGGCTTGTTGAGGTTCCTTTACTATTATCGATCTGTGCTGCATCAGTTAGGTCTGAACTACTAGATCGATAATAATAGATTTATCCTTGTCGAGCCGATCGGTGTATATGCGACGTTCTATCGGAGCGCTTAGCCGATAGGTTATCTTTTTATAAAGCCGACTGTATTATCCTTACTGTTTGTCATCTATATTATCATCGGTTTTCTAGCCGATGCACATGTATTTCCTCGGCAGTCGGCTGGTTTACTATTTTGCTTATCTATTTTATCATCGGCTTCTAGCCGATGCACATGTTATACTGACAGCTTATCCATTTGTTTATAGCGCTATCGGTTTCCTAGCCGATACACAGGTGCCATCGGCTATCGGCTACGAGGAGTCTATATCAGCCCGTATCGGCCGATAGCCGATGTGCAGTTGCTGCTGACCCGGACACGAGCACAAGCGAGGACCCGGGAGCGAGAACCCGAGCACGAGACCTGGGCGTGAGTACAGGCGAGGGCCCGGGCACGAGCATAGCGGCGATCGGCTGGAAGGAATCCGTATCGGCTTACTGGCCGATTGGATCAGTAATCAAATTTCTTCATCTCCTTGTCAATTGCGGGGTCAAATTGACTAGCACGCCTACGAACCTCAAATATTTTAGGACCTGCACTGGAGCTAAGCAGATCTCCCAGGCCTTCATATGTTCAATCGCATCAAACCAGATCATCAACAAGCTTCTTGGCACACTCGGTGGTTTTTGGTGCGAACAGCTCTGCATCGCTATATCACTCGGCATACGTCGACTGGTTGTGCGCGGGGATTCCCAACTCATGGTAAACCAAGTCATGAAAGACTGGACTTGTCTCGATGACACCATGGCAGCATACTGTCAGGAGGTTCGCAAGCTGGAAAACACGTTCAACGGGCTGGAGATAACACATGTCCTGCGTCAATACAACGACGCGATAGCCGAGCTGGCCAATATGGGATCCAAGCGAGAAGCGGTTCCGACTGGAATCTTTGTCGAGCAACTCATGGAGCCATCAGTCAAGAAGAAACCGGCGCCGGAGCAGTCGGGAGGCGAACCTACCCTGGCTACAGACAAGGTGCTGCACATATGTCAAGACTGGCGGACTCCTGTTGTCAAATTTCTCCTAGATGACGAACTCCCAGAAGATCGTAGTCAAGCCGAGTAGATCAAGCGTCGAAGCAAAAGCTTCCTACTAGTCGGAGAAGACCTATACCGAAGGAGCGCATCCGGTGTCATCATGCGTTGCATCACCGTCGAGGAGGGCAAGCAGATCCTGCAGTCGATTCACTCGGGCATATGTGGCAACTATGCCGCATCTAGGACGTTAGTCGGAAAGGCTTACCGGCAGGGATTTTTCTGGCCCACAGTAGTAACAGACGCCAAAGACATTGTCCGCAAGTGCGAGGGTTGCCAGTTCTACGCAAGACAAACAAATCTCCCAGCCCAGGAACTCCAAACTATCCCTATTTCTTGGCCATTCGCAGTATGGGGGCTCGACATGGTCGGGCCTTTCAAGAAAGCACCAAGAGGGTTCACACATCTATTCGTCACAGTGGATAAATTCACCAAGTGGATTGAGGCTAAACCCGTTGCAATAATTACAGCGGCACGAGCAAAGGACTTCATCATGAGTATATTATACCAGTTTGGGGTCCCTAACCGCATCATCACCGACAACGGTACTCAGTTCACTGGCGGCGTATTTCAAGACTTCTGCGAAGATTTCGGCATAAAGATCTGCTACGCATCTGTGGCACACCCACAGATAAAGATCTGCTACGCATCTGTGGCACACCCACGGAGCAACGGCCAGGTCGAACGAGCCAATGGTATGGTCTTACAAGGCATCAAGGCCAGTATATTCAACCGACTACAACCATATGCGGGCCGGTGGGTACAAGAACTCCCATTGTTCTCTAGTCTCTCAGAACCATGGTTAGTCGGGCAACAGGGCAATCCCCTTTCTTCCTGGTCTACGGTGCCGAGGCTGTGCTACCGATAGAGTTATAGTTCGACTTTCCGCGAGCCCGGGCTTACTCAGAAGACGTCTCAAATAATACCCAACTGGTCGAGCTAGATCAGTTGGAAGAAGCAAGGGATACCGCAACAATCCAGTCGGCAAGGTATCTTCAAGGCCATCATCGCTACCACAACCGCAATGTCCGTGGCCGTGCCTTTTTGGTCGGGGATCTCGTCTTGAGGAAAATACAAACCACCAAAGACAGGCACAAATTATCCCCAATCTGGGAAGGGCTGTTCATTATAGCCGAGGTCACGCGGCCAGGCGCCTACTGACTGAAGACCGAAGACAGCGTTCTCATCAGCAATTCATCGAACATAGAACATTGATCACCAAACACCTCAGAGGAATAACATCTCAACTGGACGTAGGGTATTACCTAACATCGAGAGCCTGAACCAGTATAAAAACTCTCTATGTTCCTCTGCAATCCACCGAGTTTCCCTTCGCCGAGTAGCCCTATAGTTTTATTGCTGATGCAAAGCATCGACAGAATCCTACGCTAATGCTAGGTTCGGGTACCTTATTCGGTCATAACTTTGCTAGGTAAAGTATGCCCCATGAGGGTCGCCAGCCGAATCCTATGCTAACGCAAGGTTCGGGTACCTTATTCGGCTAATAACTAACCTCCGGTGCTAGTCGGAGCTCAGATATCACCCGGTTGGGTAAGGTATGCCCCATGAGGGTCGCCAGCCAAATCCTATGCTAATGCAAGGTTTGGGTACCTTATTCGGCTCACAACCGACCTCCGACGCCAGTTGGGGCTTGGGTACAACTCTGCTGAGTTGGGTACTCCCCACGAGGGTCGCCAGCCGAATCCTATGGTAATGCAAGGTTTGGGTACCTTATTTGGCTATAACTCTGTTGGATAGGGTACGCCCCATGAGGGTCACCAGCCGAATCCTATGCTAATGCAAGGTTCGAGTACCTTATTCGGCTTTACCGAAGTCAGAGAACACTTGTATCGTCAAAGCGCATCCGGAGTTCTCATGCACTGCATCACACCTGAGGAGGGCAAGCAGATCATGCAACATACCTACTCAGGCATCTGTGGCAACCATGTTGCATCTAGAACATAAGTTAGAAAGGCTTGCGGACAAGGATCCCTCTAGCTGATTGAGGTTACCGATGCTGGAGTACTCATCCTGACATGCGATGGATGCTACTTTTATAGAGCCATGCTGGGTAGGTCGGTTTAGGCTAGCTTATTCGGTAGTAGGCCACCAAGATATGAGTTTCTACAGTAGCACGCTCAATTTAGGCCGCTCGTTGGCTGTGTTAAAATCACGGTGCTGGTGCTACTAACAGGAACTGATGAGATAATCAAATATGCTTCATGAAGGCCTAATTGCTGAACACATGTGTTCGGGTGTCTGTATTATCCACCAGGTATTGAGGATATATCCTTATAAGGAGCACAAGCTGGTTTCCATTAAAATTGGGGATGCAGGTATCTCTCAAGTACACCTGACCACGCAATGGATTTAATTTCATAAAGTGGTAATTGGCCTACATGCTTGGCCAACAGTTGCCATGAGCAATATCTTTCCAGCCGACATGACGCTGAAGAGTCTAACTTTCGAGTAGTGCACTACTCGGGAAAGACTATAAATATTTCTTCAAGCTGACATGACGCTGAGGAGTCTAACTTCCGAGTGGGACGCCACTCGGGAAAGACTATAAACACCCTTTCCAACTGACATGAAGCTGAAGAGTCCCAAATACGAGTGGCATGCTACTCGGCAAAGACTATAAATCATATTTCGGTTGACATGATACCAAAGAGTCCCTTATACCAGTAGTATACTACTCAGGAAAGACTACAAGGTTAAAGATCTTTGACTTTATGTTCAATTATTTTCACAATTAAGCACAAAGTCGGGGGCTACACCTAATAGGTGTGCCTATTCGGCGCACACTATTCATACATCTACAGGTAGGGGCCTCTGGCGAATTCCTCATCCAAAGATTCGATGGATTCAATCAATGGAGTCGACAGCAACAAGTTCTTCCCCGGAGATGCAATTACCTTCGGAAGCTTAGACTTCACCGTCGATCAATTCGGCAATCTCACCCTAGCTGAAGCAGATCCAATCTTGCTAGCCGGGGAACCAGCCGACGTTGCGCCAGTCGGCATGCAGGACACCGCCGTCTCCTTCAGCGACTTCCTGCGGCAGTCCTTCACATCACCAAACATCGGGACAACCCTCTCCTTTGGCGTCCGGCTTGCACTAGGCCTTGAGCCAGCCCGAGTTGGGCCGAGAAGGGGAGAGGTCGTCAATCTCCCAAACAATTCCGGCGACGCTGCGCACCTTTACCCTGCGCATCAGACCCGATCTCCAGCGATTCAGTTTGGACATGGCCAAGCGCCGCTTCAGATTGGATCTAGAGAGGTCGGAGTCGTTCTCACTCCGATAAACTATTCGGAGTCCGATACCAAGTCGGACAGCGGTTCGAGCGCTAGCTCGGACTTTAATTCGGCAAGCTTCCCCCTCTCCCGCGAGATCTTCATGGCTTCAACACCACCTTCCGAGGTACGCCGACTACAAGAGGAGCGACAAGAGGAGGCGCGCCGGTTACAACAAGAGGAGGCCAATCGCGAAGCCCGCAACGACGAGCTGCGCCAGGCTGGGCGAATCGCTCAGCAACAGATCCTCCAAACCAAGATCGGCGACCACGACGTCTTTGTCACGCCACAACAGAACGTTGTGGCCGCAGCGACTCTGCTGGACACACTCCAGCTCGGGGCCGATCACCAGGCCACCCCGACTATCGCCAAGATCAAGGCGATGATTACAGCTGCTGCCTGTCAGCAGCAACAGCAGTCGGGCGACACCGCTATACCAACCAACCGGTCGGGTTCTTCGGCGGCAGGCTCATCTGCATCAGCACGACGATGGGCGGCCGGCTCCAGTCGGCAACGCGAAGAGTCCCGGCAAACAACGCTCGGCAATACCGATAATGACAACCGGCGGCGTCGCCGATACGTCCGCCGACCCAATCAGGACCTCCGAGTTCGACTGCACCGGGACCTCCGCCACACCCTAAACGCCCAACGCGAACAACACGAAGAAGATGAACGCCGCCGACTGGAAGATGAAAACGAGCGCTTCGGCCTCCACCACGAGCGACTACATCGCCAAGATTGGAGTCGGAGCCCTCACGAAGACGAAGGCATCCCAGCCTTCACTCGGGAGCTACAGGACGTCTTGTGGCCGACTGGCTTTAAGCCCACCGGGATCGAAAAGTACGACGGCAAGACAAACCCCGAGTCCTGGCTCACCGTCTACACCCTAGCAGTTCGCGCTGCTGGCGGCGACAGCAGAGTCATGGCTAACTACCTCCCAGTCGCGCTAGCCGACTCGGCGAGGACATGGCTGACAGGCCTCCCAAGGCGGTCGATTGGTTCCTGGGGACAACTCAGGGAGCGGTTCATCGCTAATTTCCAGGGGACCTACGACAGACCCGCTTCGGAGCATGATCTTTATCAACTGCACCAGAAGAAAAACGAGTCCTTGCGCGAATTCATCAAAAGGTTCTCTGAGAAGTGCAACCAAATCCCAACGATCAAAGACGAAGCCGTCATCGCCGCCTTTCGCAAAGGGGTAAAAGACGCTCCGCTTATCGCAAAATTCACTCGGAAGCCACCATCCACAGTCCGGGCGCTCTTCGACATGGCCAATAAATACGCCGACTCAGCCGAAGCGGTCGCCGAGGCCCTTGACGAGAAGAAGGAGCCCCGACAAAAAGAACAGAAGGCGAAAGCCGACAACGAGCCATCTCAAAACAAGTCCGGCAGCCGTAAACGGAAGTCAGACAACGAGGTGGCCAACATGGAGCGCAGCCGGTCGCGGCCCCAGCGGAACAACGACTACCAGAAAGTCATGAGCGGGCCATGCCCCTTTCACCCCAAGGGAAAGCACACGGCCAAAGACTGCTATATGCTCAAAAAGTTTGCCTCTGAGCAGACTTCATCATCTGGCGCCGACAAGGAAAAAGAGAAGCCAGACTCGGGCCCGGCTGACGACTTCCAAGACCCTCAAGCCGAGCTCAACCATATCTTCGGGGGACCACTCGCGTACGAGTCCAAGCGTAACCAGAAGCTTTCAGCACGCGACATCAACACGGTCTCTACGGCCGACACCCCCCAATACCTGCGCTGGTCAGAGATGGCCATCACCTTCAATCGCACAGACCACCCAGATCGGGTTTCCCACCCGGGACGCTATCCACTCGTCTTGGACCCGGTCGTCAAAAATATCAGGCTGAAGAAAACCCTCATAGACGGAGGCAGCACGCTCAATATCTTGTTCGCCAAAACTTTGGACGAGATGAAAATCCCTCGTTCAGAACTACGGCCGAGCACTGCACCCTTCCACGGGATAATCCCCGGCCTATCATCAACTCCACTCGGGCAGATAACTTTGCCGGTAACCTTCGGCACACGGGATAATTTCCGCACAGAAACTGTCTGCTTCGAGGTCACCGACTTTGAGACCGCGTACCACGCGATACTCGGACGACCGGCACTCGCCAAATTTATGGTGATACCACACTATACATACATGGTGCTGAAGATGCCCGGACCAGCAGGAGTCCTCTCCCTCCGCAGCGACATCAAGCAAGCCTTCACCTGCGACAAGGAGAGCTGCGAACTGGCCCAATTACAAGAGGCGGCAGTCGGACGCAACAACATTCGGCAAGACGTCACAACTGAAGTCGAGCAAGATCAAGTTCCGGCTAAAAAAGCAGCGAAGTCGGGAATTTCAGCGGACTCCAACACGAAGAAGATCCCCCTGGACCCTTCCGACCCCTCCAAGACTGCTCTAGTCGGGACCGGACTCGACCCCAAATAGGAAGACGTGCTCATCACCTTCCTCCAAGCCAACAAGGATATCTTTGCGTGGAAACCGTTCGACATGCCGGGCGTACCAAGGGAGGTGATCGAGCACGCCCTAAATGTGAAGACAGATGCCAAGCCAGTCAAACAATGGCTGTGGCGCTTCGCTCAAGACCGCAAAGATGCTATCCAGGAGGAAATTACTAAACTCCTCGCAGCCGGGTTCATCAAAGAGGTCTACCACCCAGACTGGTTGGCAAACCCAGTTCTGGTCCGGAAGAAAAACGGTAAATGGTGCATGTGCGTCGACTACACCGACCTAAACAAAGCGTGCCCCAAGGACCCATTTGGTCTTCCTCGGATAGATCAGGTGGTTGACTCCACGGCAGGGTGCGACCTACTCAGTTTTCTCGACTGCTACTCGGGATACCATCAAATCAGCCTGAGGGAAGAAGACTGCTTGAAGACATCTTTCATCACACCGTTTGGAGCGTACTGCTATATCACAATGCCGTTCGGTCTGAAGAACGCGGGCGCAACCTATCAAAGGGCTATTCAGCGGTGCCTGCATACTCAGATCGGACGCAATGTGGAAGCCTACGTCGATGATGTGGTGATCAAGACCAAGTCTAAAGAAGACCTCATTGCTGACTTGGAAGAAACCTTCCAAAACCTTCGAAGATTCAAGATGAAGTTGAACCCGAAAAAATGCGCCTTCGGCGTTCCATCCGGAAAGTTACTCGGCTTCATCGTCTCGCACCACGGCATTGAGCCCAACCCGGAGAAAGTCAACGCCATCAGGCACATGGCACCCCCGACTAACCTCAAAGACGTCCAGAAACTGACAGGCTGCATGGCGGCACTCAGCCGGTTTATCTCCCGACTGGGCGAACGGGGCATGCCCTTCTTCAAGCTACTCAAAAAGACTGACAATTTCCAATGGACTCCGGAAGCCCAGCGAGCCTTCGAAGACTTCAAACAGTTCCTTACGTCACCCCCCGTGTTGGCGTCACCTCTGCCCCAGGAACCGCTAATGCTATATCTGGCGGCAACGACACAGGTAGTCAGCACGGTGCTGGTAGTTGAACGATCCGAACAGGGTCATATTCAAAAAATACAACGGCCAGTCTACTTCGTCAGCGAGGTCCTTGCCGACTCCAAAACGAGATATCCGCAAGTCCAGAAGCTGCTGTATGGCCTACTTATCACAGTCCGGAAGCTGGTGCATTATTTCCAAGCACACCAAGTCACGGTGGTCACAGCATTTCCACTCGGGATGTCCTTCATAATCGCGAGGCCACTGGCCGAATCGCTAAATGGGCACTCGAGCTGATGGCATTCGACATCACCTTTCAGCCACGGACAGCAATCAAATCTCAAGCTCTAGCCGACTTCGTGGCCGAGTGGACAGAAGTCCAACTGCCTACACCAACAGCAAAGCTAGAATACTGGACAATGTACTTCGACGGTTCTCTACGGATCGGGGGCGCCGGGGCCGGAGTCATCCTGACGTCCCCCACTGGCGAAAAATTGAAGTACGTTCTACAAATCCACTTCCCGGCTTCCCACAACGTCGCCGAGTACGAGGCACTCGTCCACGGGCTCCGCATCGCTATATCACTCGGCATACGTCGACTGGTTGTGCGCAGCGATTCTCAACTCGTGGTAAACCAAGTCAGGAAAGACTGGACCTATCTCGACGATACCATGGCGGCATACTGTCAGGAGGTCCGCAAGCTGGAAAACACGTTCGACGGGCTGGAAGTCACACACGTCCTGTGCCAATACAACGATGCGGCAGACGAGCTGGCCAACATGGGATCCAAGCGAGAAGCAGTTCCAGCCGGAATCTTCGTCGAGCAACTCATGGAGCCATCAGTCAAGAAGAAACCGGCACCAGATCAGTCGGGAGGCGAGCCTACCCCGACCACAGATGAGGTGTTGCACATATGTCAAGACTGGAGGACTCCTGTTGTCAAATTTCTCACGGACAACGAACTCCCAGAAGATCGCAGTCAAGCCGAGCAGATAAAGCATCGGAGCAAAAGCTTCCTGCTAGTCGGAGAAGACCTGTACCGAAGGAGCGCATCCGGTGTCCTCATGTGCTGCGTCACCACCGAGGAGGGCAAGCAGATTCGGCACTCGATCCACTCGGGCATATGTGGCAACCATGCCGCATCCAGGACGTTAGTCGGAAAGGCTTACCGACAGGGATTTTTCTGGCCCACAGCAGTAACAGACGCCAAAGACATCGTTCGCAAGTGCGAAAGCTGCCAGTTCTTCGCAAGACAAACAAATCTCCCAGCCCAGGAACTCCAAACTATCCCCATCTCCTGGCCATTTGCAATATGGGGGCTCGACATGGTCGGGCCTTTCAAGAAAGCGCCAGGGGGGTTCACACATCTATTCGTCGCAGTGGATAAGTTCACCAAGTGGATTGAGGCTAAACCCGTCGCAACAATCACAGTGGCACGAGCAAAGGACTTCATCATGAGTATATTATACCGGTTCGGAGTCCCTAACCACATCATCACCGACAACGGTACTCAGTTCGCGGCGGGCCTATTCCAAGATTTTTGCGACGACTTTGGCATCAAGATCTGCTACGCATCTGTGGCACACCCGCGGAGCAACGGGCAGGTTGAGCGAGCCAACGGTATGGTCTTACAAGGCATCAAGGCCAGGATATTCGACCGACTACAACCATATGCGGGACGGTGGGTACAAGAACTCCCATCTGTTCTTTGGTCTCTCAGAACCACGGTTAGTCGGGCAACAGGGCAATCCCCTTTCTTTCTAGTCTACGGTGCCGAGGCTATGCTACCTACCGAGTTACAGTTCGGCTCTCCACGAGTCTGGGCCTACTCAGAAGACGACTCCAACAATACCCAACTGGTCGAACTAGATCAGCTGGAAGAAGCAAGAGACACCGCAACTATCCAGTCGGCAAGGTATCTTCAAGGCCTACACCGCTACCACAACTGCAATGTCCGTGACCGCAGCTTTTTGGTCGGGGATCTCGTTCTACGGAAAATACAAACCACCAAAGACAGGCATAAACTATCCCCAATCTGGGAAGGGCCGTTCATTATAGCCGAGGTTACGCGGCCAGGCGCCTACCGACTGAAGACAGAAGACGGCGCTCTCATCAGCAACTCATGGAACATAGAACAGCTACGTCCTTTCTATACCTGAGTCCTATAATTTTCATGTGTACAGTTCCTCTGACTCACTACACCGCTTGTATCAACCGAGTAGTGAGTCGGGGGCTGCATGTTTATATGTGCATTGTCAATAACATATGAGCTTACTTCACTTCGGTTATGAAGCCTTACTATGACTGTCACATTTGCCCGAGTACAGCTTCTTACTTTGAACGTTTTTATTAAGTTCTGACAGGCTAACTCGGTGCATACTACACGTTCAAGTAAAGCTAATGACAACCGAAAAATAAGCTTGGCGGCATTGCACACATATTTACACATACTTGTTTACACAAGTTTATATATTCCGGCTACGCAAACATGTTGCCCTTACAGACCCAGGTCTCAGGTAATTATCTCCGCAGTCGGCTTCGCCCGGGCGATCAGCTCCAGTGCCTCCTCTGGCGTCGTCTCTTCGGCAAACCCCTCCCCGATGGCCTCAATATCCGCCCTAGGGTATAAGGATTTGGTCATCGCCAGGGTATGGGCCACACCGGCGACAACGTGCTCATCCGAGTACCTTTTCAAGGCACTCGGGGCATCCTCGAGACGCCCCACTATCTAAGGGATCCTGCTGCAGCTGGTTCCCACCGAGCGGGGGTCTATAAGGTCAAGGAGCCCTTTCACGGACCCGGCGAGGGCCTCCCATGACTCCCTGATCAACCTTATCTCCTCCGTGTAGAACTGATACTGGGCCCGGACATTAGTTCTCATGTCTGGCCAGGTCAGCCGGCAAGTAAGCTTGTCAGATTCGGCTACACGCAGGATAGCTAATGGATTGGCTGAGATCACAGTCGGGTTGCGGACTTACTTTCATAGTCGGCCTCCCACTCGGCCACGGTCTTCTCCAGTTCAGCCTTCTCCTTACCAAGCTTGACGACGGCCTTGGCTTACTTGGTCAAGCTCGGTGTTGGCCTTCGTCATGTCGGCCTTGACCTTCTCAAGCTCGGCCTTGGCTTCTTCGGCCTCCTTCAGCTGCGATTCCCTCTCGGTTCGGGTCTTTAACTCCGCTTCGCGGTCTGCACCACAGATTAGCCGAGAGCTCAACCGTGCAGTCATGACACAACTGGGCAGTCAGGAACAACACAGCTGGATGAATACATCAACGGTTCAGTCGGGAAGATATACTCGAGGATTTTACCTCTAATCTTTCCGGCCAGGGCCCACGTCTCCGCCCTGAGCTGATCGGCGCCACTCCTCAGCCAGGCCTCCCTCTTCGCATGACGCCCCTCCATCTCGGCCTTTAAGGCCCGGAGCTGTTCCAACTCGGCAAGGTGGGGAGCTACTTCAACCAAGATTTCCACCATAGCCTCGTTGCGGTCGACAAGCTTCTGTTTGGAATAAAAGATGGATCGAAGACGGAGTCAAACTTCAAAACAAGAAGATTGCTGGAGCTCTACTACAAGAATCATACCGCGACCCCTTTGGACCCGCTAATGGCGGCACGAAGCAGGCTTTCACGCTCCCTCCTTGCAACGACCTCGTCGAGTCTGAAGCTTTTCATAGTACCGTCGCGAGTTGTCCACGTAAAGGTCCGGGGCATCGCACGTGGAGGAGCTTCGATCCGAGGCAGGTGTGGGATCTTCGGCGGCGGCGGCGGTGGTGATGGTGACCACGATAACCACGACGGCGACGGGGTCCTGGCCTCGGCACCGCCCTCCCCCATGACTTCGGGGACCGGCTCGGGGGCTCCGCCCGCGGCTTCCGCGACGCGCGGCGCCTCGGGGGCTAGGGCCTCAGTTTCAGCAGCCGCCGCTCGGTCGGGTGGCGGCAGTGGCCCTGGAGTCGGAGCCGCCTCGCTCTCAGCAACCGGGTCGGCCGCCGGCTCAACAGGTGTGTTCGCGGCCGCTGGCTCGGCTGGGGCAGGCTCATCAAGTGGAGCAGACAGGTCGACCTCCTTGAGATCAATATCGGCCCGTTTCCTGCACGACGAACCAAGACATCAAGACATTACTTCAACACACAAAGACTACAGAAGACCCGGAGCAGCGCACCTCTTGGAGAACCTCAGCTTCTTGCCGGGCGGGCCGCCCCCCGGCGGAGCGCTAGCTCCGGCAGTCGGCCCGGTCGGCGTCATCGTCGGCGGAGGCGTATCAACCCGGGTCGGCCCCAACTCTGGTATGGTCGGCTCGGGCGCCCTCGCCCCAGGCGGCCTTTGCTCTGGCCAGCCCCTTGGTGGCACCGCCACCGGGCTCGGCAACGTTGGGCTCGAACCCGCAGGTCTGAGCCTAGGACTTGACCGCGTGGGCGTTGCGGCAGCGGCGTCCTTTATTTTCAAGCTGCCGCTCATGGCGCGCGCCGTCAAGGCCCCTTCGCCCTGATATAAAATCGGTTTCTTCCCCGCTCTCTTAGAGCCGGGTTGGGCAGCAGAGGGACTCCTCGGCCTCTTCTTCGACGCGACAGCCGACAATGGACGGGAGTCTTCATCAAATTCTTCATGCCACTACAAGTGAGTCAATCAAACGCGTCATGATATGCCGGACAACTATGGTCCCACGAGCATTCCTCACAGAGGAAGGTTAAAGGTTACCTTGGTCCGAGGCCGAATGAAGCTATAGGCCACAATCCGGCGCTTGTCATCCTCGGTCGCGATCACCCCTTCAGAGAAATAGCCGAACAGGGTCGCGATCACCTCCTTCTTGTCCGCCGACTCGTTGCTGACTCGGTCAGGATCATTTTTGCCTTTGAAGGCCCAGCCGAATGAGCTCCTAAGCTTCAGCGGCTGAACGCGCCTTGTCAGGAAGCGACGAGCCACCCAAGGACCTGTCAAGCCGGCCCTCTTGAGGTCATCTATCTTCGTCAACAATATATGTGCCTGGCCCAGTTCTTCAAAGGTCGGCTCCGCGGACCAGCTTGGCAACACCGTCGGCGGCATACCAGTAAACGGGCGCATGGAAGGAGCCAGATCGGCGCAATAAAACCACTCCTTGTGCCAGCCCTTCAGAGAAGATTTCAAGGGCAAATCGATATACGTTTTCTTCCCATCGCTCCTTAGTTGAAGACCAGCCCCTCCAATCACATTGATATTGCTCTTGGAAGGTTGGGGCTTGATGTGGAACAGGTGTCGGAAGAGGATGAAATGGGGTTCAACGCCCAAGAAGCACTCGCAAAGAGTAACAAATATAGAAATCTGAAGGATAGAGTTGGGGTTTAGATGCACTAACTCCAGCCCGTAAAAGTCGAGAATACGGCGGAAGAAATCAGAAGACGAGAGACACAAGCCTCGATCAAAAAAAGAGGCAAAGACTACCGTTTCTCCGGGTCGGAGATTCGGGCTCGACTCATCCCTGGCCGGCCGCCAGCGAATGACCTCTTGGCTGGGCAACTTCAGTTCACTCTCCAGCCGCTTCAGCTTCACCGAGCCACAATCCGACACCGGCCAAGAACCTCCCGGCACCCCCGCAAGATCCGAAACCTTCGGCATGACTGGAGGCGATGGGATTCGGGGAAAAGCAAATCGGGGGCTTGGAGCAAACGGGGAGGATTGAAATCGCTCGAGTTCGGGTGGGGAATAGCAGCAGTTAACCCTAGCTGGGCGGGAGGCAAAAAGTTGGGTGCGAAGGTGGAAGACGAAGAGATCGGTTGATTTGGGGAAGACGACGGAATCTTTTTCTCTCTCCCCATCTTTTTATAGAACCAATGCCGACTAGATGGGCTTGGGCCTACACCGTCCGCACTGGGCCAACAAGATATGAGTTCCTGCAGTAGCATGCTCCATGTGGGCCTTCGCAGGCTGAGTTGAAATTATAGTGCTGGTGCTGCTAACGGGAGCCGATGAGATAAACAGTGGTACTCGGCCTACATGCGTGGCCACCAGTTGCCATGAGCAACATTATTCCAGCCGACATGACGCTGAAGAGTCTCACTTTCGAGTAGTGCACTACTCGGGAGAGACTATAAATCTCCGTTCCCGCTGACATGATGCGGAAGAGTCTAACTTTTGTGTGGGACGCCACTCGGAAAAGACTATAAACTCATATTTCGACTGACATGAAGTCGAAGAGTCCTACATACGAGTAGTCTTCTACTCGGCAAGACTATAAAGTTTATTCCGGTTGACATGATACCGAAGAGTCACAAATACCCGAAGTAACCTACTCGGGAAAGACTTACAGGTTAAAGATCTTTGACTTTATGTTTAATTGTCTTCACAATTAAGCACAAAGTCGGGGGCTACACCTAATAGGTGCGCCTATTCGGCGCACACTATTCATATATCTACATGGAGCCCTTCATAGCCTTGCTGCCAGCTGACATAGAGCAGGACTCGGGAGAAGACTTACTCGGACAAAGAGTACTCGGGCACATCACACTCGGGCAACCTTCACCGTGGAGGACGAGCACTCGGCATCAGCTGTGACTTAACTATGAAGGTCTCAGGGGCTACTGTGGAGGCCATGGGCCCCAGGTACCTCATTACCAGCACATGGGCCACTCGGATAGAGGATGGGCCAGACCATGTAATTAGAGATAAGACAGCATCCGGCAGGCTGTGCCTTGTATAATAAGGAAACATAGTCTTAGTCGGATAGGATTCTATCTCTAAGAAGGAAATCCCTTGGTCGTATCCGACTGGGATCCTTATCATGTACCCCTGTCCCCTAGTATATAAAGGGAGGCAGGGCGCTCCTCAGGGGGGGGGAGGATCGATCTACATACACCTTAGAGGAATAACACCTCAACTGGACGTAGGGTATTACCTCATCTTGAGGGCCTGAACCAGTATAATTCTTTTGTGTTCCTCTGCAGTCCACCGAATTCACCCTCGCCGAGTAGCCCCATAGTTTTATTGCCGGTGCAAAGCATCGACACTACTAGCAGACATGAAGCAGGACTCAGGAAGAAGAAGCACTCGGACAAAGAGTACTCAGGAGCAATGCACTCAGGCAAACTTCACCGTGGAGGATGAGCACTCGGCATTAGCTGTGACTCAACTATGAAGGTCTCAAGGGCTGCTGTGGAGGCCATGGGCCTCGGGTACCTCATCACAGGCATATGGGCCACTCAGATAGAGGATGGGCCTAGTCTTGTAATAAGAGATATAGTAGCACCCGGTAGACTTTGCCTTGTACGATAAGGAATATACAGTCCTAATCGGGCAAGTTATATCTCTAAGAGGAAATCCCTTGGTCGTAGTCCGGCTGGGATTCCTACCTTGTACCCCTGTCCCCTAGTATATAAGGGGAGGCAGGGCACCCCATGAGGGCAGATCAACACAAATCCTCAAAGGAATAACACCACAACTGGACATAGGGTATTACCTCACATCGAGGGCCTAAACCAGTATAAATCTCTGCGTGTTCCTTTGCAGTCCACCGAGTTTCCATCCGCCGAGTAGCCCTATATTCATACTGCCGATGTAAAACATCGACAGTTGGCAAACCCAGTCTTGGTCTGGAAGAAGAACAGTAAATAGCACATGTGCGTCGACTACACCGACCTAAACAAGGCGTGCCCCAAAGATCCATTTGGTCTACCCAGAATAGATCAGGTGGTGGATTCAACTACGGGGTGTGAACTTCTCCGCTTTCTCGACTGTTACTCTCGGGATATCACCAAATCAGCTTGAGGGAGGAGGACTACCTGAAGACTTCTTTCATCACGTCATTTGGAGCATACTGCTATATCACTATGCCGTTCGGGTTGAAAAATGCTGGAGCAACGTATCAACGAGCAATTCAATGATACTATGGCAGCGTATTGTCAGGAGGTCAGAAAGCTAGAAAATAAGTTCGACGGGTTGGAGATAACTCATGTATTACGACAATACAACGATGCTGCAGATGAATTGGCCAACATGGGATAAAAGCGAGAAGTGGTCCCGACTGGGATTTTCATTGAACAACTACTGGAGCCATTAGTCAAGAAGAAACCAGTGCTTGAACAGTCGGGGGCTAAACCTACCCCAGGAACAAATGAAGCACTAATCATCTCTCAAGATTGGCGGACTCCAATTCTCAAATTCCTCTTGGACAACAAACTCTTAGAAGAACACAATGAAGCCGAACGGATCAAGCATCAAAGCAAATGTTTCCTTATAGTCAAAGAAGACCTGTACCGCATAAGCGCATCCAAGGTCCTCATGCGCTGTGTCACACCCGAGGAGGGCAAGCAGATTTTGCAATCGATCCACTCGGGTATCTGTGGCCACCATGCCGCGTCCAGAACGTTAGTCAGAAAGGCTTACAAGCAGGGTTTTTTCTAGCTGATTGTAGTACCAGATGCTAAAGATATAGTTCGCACATGCGAGGGATGCCAATTCTATGCAAGACCAACACATCTTCTAGCTCAAGAACTTCAAACAATTCCAATCTCTTGGCCCTTTGTAGTTTGAGGGCTCGACATGGTCGGGCCGTTCAAAAAAGCGCCAGGGGATTCACACACTTGTTTGTCGCAGTGGATAAATTTACAAAGTGGATTGAGGCAAAACCCGTTACTACCATAATAGCGGCACGGGCAAAGGACTTCATCATGAGTCTTTTATACCGATTTGGGGTTCCTAACCGCATCATAACGGACAGCAGTACTAAGTTCACTGGCGGCGTATTTCAAGATTTCTATGATGATTTTAGCATTAAGATCTGTTATGCTTCTATGGCACACCCACAAAGTAATGGGTAGGTCGAGTGTGCTAATGGCATGGTCCTACAAGGTATCAAGGCTAGGGTGTTCGATCGACTACAACCATATGCAGGGTGGTGGATACAAGAACTCCCATATGTTCTCTGGTTTTTAAGAACCACGATTAGTCAAGTAATAGGGCAATCCCCTTTCTTCCTAGTCTATGGTGCTGAGGCTATGTTACCAACTGAGTTGGAGTTCAGCTTTCCGCGAGTTTGGGCCCACTCAGAAGACAAATCAAATGAAGCCCGATTGGTCGAACTCGATCAGTTGGACGAAGCTAGGGACATCACAACTATCCAGTCAGCAAGGTATCTTCAAGGCCTGCGTCGTTATCACAGTCGAAATGTTTGTGGCCGCGCCTTTTTGGTGGGTGATCTCGTCTTGAGAAAAATACAAACCACTAAAGACAGGCATAAACTATCCCCTTTGTGGGAAGGGCTATTCATTATCGCTGAGGTGACACGTTCGGGCGCCTACCGACTGAAGACTGAAGATGGTGCCCTAGTCAGCAACTCATGGAATATAGAACAGCTACGTCCTTTCTATACCTGAGTCTTGTATTTTCTCTATACATAAGTATATAGATATTTTCTCTGACTCACTACATCGCTTGTTTCAACCGAGTAGTGAGTCGAGGCTGCATGTATTTTGTGCCTTGTCAATAAAATCTGAGCTTGCTTTATGTAAGGTATGAAGTTTTACAATGATTATGCTACGTTTGCCCGAGTATAGCTTTTAGAAGTGAACGATTTTTCCAATTCCTATCAATCTACTCGGCATAGACTATGTAGTCGGGTCAAGCTAATGATGACTTAGAAAAAGCATGTACTCGACAGCATCATATAGATATTTACAAATGTCCTTCCAAAGTTATATACACCGATTGCATAATTGTTTGCTCTTACATACCTAGGCCCTTTGATATGGCCTCCGCAATTGGCCTCACCTGGCTGATCAACTCCCATGCTACTTCGGGAGTTGTCTCTTTGGCAAAATAGAGTCAAAAAGCAGAGTACCAGGTCAAATGGGAACTGTCAGGAAATCAACGCGACAAAACTTGCTACATACCTGGACTCCCCTGGACACGGCAATTGCAGCACTTAGAAGGACTTCGTGCTTCCTCGATCCTGCTTGTTCGTCGTGCTCATAGCTCTCCGCGACTCCCTTGGGGGTGACCCAATGAAATGTTCTCGGGAAGTTGTGCAGAGAGGCTTCAAGCCTGGGGAGGTCCGTTCATCAGAAGATGATGAAGAAATTGTTGGAGATGAGTTCCCGACTTCAAACTCGGCAGCTATAGGGGGTTCGGTGGCTTGCTTAGGGGCTGGAACAACGACTTTAGCAGTCGCCCCTTAGTCAGTCGGCGCTAGTGGTCCTGCTATCGGGACTACTTCAGCTTCTGCAACTGGGGTAGCCACTGGCTCAGCAGATGAACTCGCTAGTGCTGGCTCGGCTAGGGTCGGCTTGGTGGCAGGAGCAGCTGGTATAGTCCCCTTGGGATCTATATCAACTTGCATCCTGCACAATATGACAAATATCAAGGCACTATCACTTCATTCAAGATTCTTGGAAGATTGAAGATTGCTTACCTCTTGGAAGTCTTGAACTTTCACGATGGGGCTCCAGAAGATATCGACAGTGGAGAGCTGCTGGCTGTCGGGCTAGTTGGCGTGGCATTTGGTGGTGGTGATTTACCCCCAGTCGGCTCTGTTTCTGGCACAGCCGATTGGGGCATCGAGGTACTCGGTGGCGCCGCCCTTGGGCTCGATGTTACTGATCTCGTACTTGGCGGCACCGGCCTGGGCCTCGATGTTGCTAGACTCGATGTTGCTGAGCTCGGCGGTGCTAGCCTTGGGCTCGATGTTGCTAGCCTCGGACTTGGAGAAGATGGTCTGGGGCTTGGTGGCCTGGGGGCTAAACAGGTAGGGTCTTTGATCTTCAAACTCCCTAGTGCTGTGCTTGGCTTGCTTGCTCTTTTCTTGCCCAGATCTTCAATGGGTTTCTTCCCAGCCCTCTTGGAGCTGGGTTGGGCAGCAGAAGGGCTGGGCCTCTTCTTTGTTTTGGCGGCCGACAAGGTTTGGGAGTCATTATCAAACTCCTCATAGTCCTGCAAATGTTTCAACAATACACATCATACATTGCAGAGCAATCCAAAATGGATATCCACAGACATTCATCATAGATGGATAGCAATTCAACATCAGTTTTTCAAGATTACCTGTGGTCGAGGCCTTTTTTGGCTATAGGCTTTGGTGGCACGCTCTGCGTTTTCTGTCTCCACTACCCCATTGATAAAAAAGCCGAGCAAGGTATCGGTCACCTTGTTCTTATCGGTTAAGTCCCGGTATTCTCGGCTAGGATCATTTTTGCCCTGATAATTCCATCCGATGTGGCTTCTCAACTTCAAAGGCCTAGTGCGGCGGTTCAAGAAACATCTCGCTACTGAGGGACCAATCAACCCCAAGCTCTTCAGCACATCTATCTTCTCCACCAACTGATATACTTGGCCCATCTCTTCATAGCTTGGCACAGAAGACCAGCTGGGCAGAACCAACGGTGGACAGCCAGTGAAAGGGGGGCAGAGAAGGTTTGAGATCGGAACAGTAGAACCATTCTCTATGCCAGCCCTTGAGGGAGATTTTCAAAGGAACATGAAGATAGATCTTTTTCATTTTGTTCCCGAGTTAGAGACCGGCTCCCCCAATTACTTAGACTTTATTTTTGGATGGCTGGAGCTTGATATGGAACAAATATCAGAAAAAATTAAAATGGGGCCTTACCCCCAGAAAAGCTTCGCACAATGTGATGAAGATGGAGATTTGCAGGATAGAGTCGGGATTCAGATTCAACAACTCTAATTGATAGAAGGACAGAAGTTGGCGGAAGAAATCCGAAGAGGGAAAGGCAAGACCACGATGAAAGAAAGAGGTGAAGGCGACGGTCTCACCAAATCGGGACACCGGCATAGATTCCCCTTCGGCGGTGCACAAATGGATTACTTCTTGTCGTTGCAGCATCAGTTATTTCTCTAAGTACTTCAGCTTCGTCGAACCACAGTCCAAAACCGGCCAAGCTTCCATGGACATCTCCGGGATCTCGAGCAATGCTCTCGGCATGGCTGGGAGTGAGAAGATTTGGGGGAAATGCTATTGAGGGCTCGGGATAGATGCGGCGGAGTGGAATCATGCGAGTTTCGAGCGGGAGACGCTGGCTATGGCAAACCCTAGCGAGGCAAAGTGTGAAATTTTGGCGCGGAAGCTGGAAGACAAAACAATTGGCGGATGGGAGAAGATGAGGGAATTTTTCTCTTTCTCCCAGCTTTTATAGAGCCTGTGCTGATAAGTGGGCTTGGGCCAGCTGATTTAGTACTGGGCCACAAGATATGAGTTTCTAAACAGCATGCTCTATAGAGCCGATTGCTGGCTATGTTAAAATCACAGTGCAGATGCTATTTACAGAAACCGATTAAATAATCAGATATGCTTCATGAAAGCCTAATTGTTGGACACATGTGTTCAGGTATCTGTATTATTTACCAGGTATTGAAGATACATCCTTATAAGGATCAACAGCTAGTCTCCATTAAAATTGGAGATGCAGGTATCTCTCAAGTACACCTGACCATATATTGGGTTAAAATCCATAAAGTGGTACTCGGCTTACATGCTTAGTCACCAATTGCCATGAGCAAAAATTATTCCAGCTGACATGATGCTGAAGAGTCTACATACTGTGTAGTATACTACTCGGGAAAGACTAAAAGGTTAAAGATCTTTGACTTTATGTTTAATTGCTTCACAATTAAGCACAAAGTCGGGGGCTACACCTAATAGGTGCACCTATTCAGTGCACACTATTTATATTTTTTACATGAAGCCCTTCATAGCCTCGTTGCCAGCTGACATGAAGCAGGACTCGGGAGAAGAAGCACTCGGACAAAGAGTACTCGGAGCAATGCACTCGGGAATTCTTCACCGTGGAGGATGAGCACTCGACATCAGCTGTGACTCAACTATGAAAGTCTCAGGGGCTACTATGGAGGCCATGGGCCCCCAGGTACCTCATGAGAAGTATTGGGCCACTCGGACAGAGGATGGGCCTAACCTTGTAATCAGAGATACAATAGGACTCGGCATACATAACCCTATACGACAAGGGAAGGATATAGTCCTAGTCGGGCATGTTGTATTCCTAGAAGGAAATCCTTTGGTCGGAGTCCGACTAGGATTCCTACTCTGTAACCCTATCCCCCGGTATATAAGAGGAGGTAGGGTGCCCCCTGAGGGCATAGCGCAATCTCACAAGAGAAACCTCAAAGACAATACACCACAACTGGATGTAGGGTATTACCTCATCTCGAGGGCTGAACCAATATAAATTGTTTCGTGTTCCTTTACAATCCATCAAGTTTAGGTCTCACGAGTAGCCCCATATTCTTATTGCCGATACAAAACATCGACAGTTGGCGCGCCAGGTAGGGGCATCGGTGAGATCATCTTCAACAAGCCTGATGGATCCAATCACCGGAGTCGATAGCATCAACTTCTTCCCTGGGCAAACAATCACCTTCGGGAGCCTTGATTTCGTCACCAACAAATTCGGCAACCTCACCCTGTCTGATTCGGACCCGATTGTCAATGTTTTACACCGGCAATATGATTATAGGACTACCCGGCAAGGGGAAACTCAGTGGATTGCAAACGAACACAGAAAAGATTTTATACTGGTTCAGGCCCTCAATGTGAGGTAATACCCTACGTCCAGTTGTGGTGTTATTCCTTTGAGGATTTGTGTTGATCTATGATCTTCTCTGCCCTCGGGGGGCGCCCTGCCTCCCCTTATATACTGGGGGACATGGGTACAAGATAGGAATCCCAGCCGGATACGGCCAAGGGATCTCCTCTTAGAGATACAATTTACCCGACTAGGATTGTACATTCCTTATTTTACAAGGCAAAGTTTGCCGGGTGCTACTATATCTCTAATTACAAGGCTAGGCCCATCCTCTATCCGAGTGGCCCATATGCTTGTGGTGAGGTACCCGGGGCCCATGGCCTCCACACCGATCCAATCAGCTAGGGACCAAATCAACTCCGCGCCAGTCGGCCTACGTAACGCCGTAGGAACCCTCGTCGACTTGTTGCGGCAATCTTCAACAAGCCTGGGTCTTAGGACAACTCTTTCTTTCAGTGTTCAACTCAGACTCAGCCTTGAGCCAGCAGAGATTGGGCTAAGAAAGGAGGAGATCGTCAATCTCCCGATCGGATTCGGCAATGCCGCGGATAACTTCAATCAGCATCTAATGCGGCAAACCGGATCCCCTGGAGTTCGACTCAGATACGGCCTAGAGCCGCTTGAGATTGGATCTAGGGAGGTTGGAGTTGTAATCACCCCCATCAGCTACTCTGATTCCAACTCTGAGTCAGAGAGCAGTTCGGTAAGCCTTGCACAGATCGTCATTGCGGGCGTCGCGCTCGGCTTGCAGGCGTCTTGCTTCTTCCTCCTGTTGTTCTCGCAGTCGGCGGGCCTCCTCCAAACGACCACAATGTCTTCGTAATGCCTCAGCAAAACATCGTAGCCGCTGCAACTCTACTAGACATGCTCCAGTTCAGGCCTGATCACCAGGCCACCCCGACTATAGTAAGGATAAAAGCCATGATCACCGCTGCTGCATGTTATTAGCACCAACAGTCAGGCAATACCCTTATACCGACCAACCAGTCAGCTTCTCCAACGGCGGTCTCATCCGCCTTGACACGACGCCGAGCGGCCGGCTCTAGTCAGCCGCATATGGAATCATGCCAGACATCACTCGGCAAACCCAACAATGACCGGCGGCATCGACATCAAAATGACGTCGGGACAACTAGGATCTTTGAGGCCGACTACGACGTGATCTTCGGCAAGACATCAACGCACGGCGCCGCCAACACGAGGAAGATGAGCAGCGCCGATTGGAAGATGAGAATGTGCGCTTTCAGCCTCCACCACGAGCAGTTTCACCACAGTAGTCGAAGTCAGAGTCCTCATGCAGATGAAGGAGTACTGGCCTTCACCTAGGAGCTACAACAGGTTGACTGGCCGATGGGTTTTAAACTGACTAGAATCAAGAAGTATGACGGGAAGACCAATCCTGAATCCTAGCTCACGGTCTACACTCTAGTGATCCAAGCAGCTGGAGAGTATCACAAGGCCATGGCTAACTACCTCCTAGTCACTCTAGCCGATTCAGCGAGGACATGGCTAACAGGACTCCCAAATAGGTCAATCAGCTCCTAGGGAGAACTCCAGGAACGCTTTATCGCCAATTTCTAGGGAACTTACGGGAGGCTATCTTCTGAGCACGATCTCTATCAGTTGCACCAAAGGAAGAACAAGTCTCTTCGCAAGTTCAACAAGAGGTTTTCTGAGAAGCGGAATTCGATCCCAATGATCAAGGACGAGGTCGTCATCGCCGCCTTCCGCAAGGGAGTCAAAGACGCTCCGTTCATTGCCAAGTTCACTCGGAAACCTCCTGATCCTATCAAGGCTCTTTTTGATATGGCGAACAAGAATGCCAACTCGGCGGACACAGTCGCTCAGGCTCCCGATGACAAAAAAGAGCCCTGGCAAAAGGACAAGAAAGACAACAACGAGCCAACACAGAACAAATCCGGCAACCACAAGAGGAAGTCGGATAACGTGGTGGCTACCGTGGAGCGTACTCGGCCGCGACCCCTGAGGAATAATGAATACCAAAAAGTGATGAATGGGCCATGCCCCTTTCATCCAAAGGGCAAGCACGCGGCTAAGACTGCTTCATGCTTAAGAAGTTTGCTTTCAAGCAGGCTTCAACATCTGGCGCCGATAATGACAAGGACAAGCCAGATTCGGGCACAACCGGTGATTACCAAGATCCCTAGGCTGAGCTCAACCACATCTTTGAAGGGCTGTCTGCATATGAGTCCAAGAGGAAGCAAAAACTTGCAGCACTTGAAATCAACTCGATGTCTGTAGTAGACGCCCCCTAATACTTACGCTGGTCTGAAATGCCAATCACGTTTGACCGCGTAGATTATCCTGATCGGGTTACTCATCCAGGATGCCATCCACTCGTCCGGGACCCGGTCATCAATAGCATTAAACTGAAGAAGGTTCTCAATGATGGAGGCAGTGCTCTCAACATTCTGTTCACCAAGATACTAGATAAGATGAAGATTCCTAGTTCAGAGCTACGGCCGAGTACAGCGCCCTTCCACGGGGTAATCCCCGGCCTGTCTTCTACTCCACTCGGACAGATAACTCTACCAGTTACTTTTGGCGTGCGGAATAATCTCAGCACTGAGAATATCTGCTTTGAGGTTGCTGACTTCGAGACCGCGTTTCACGCGATACTCCGATGGCCGACGCTAGCCAAGTTCATGGCAGTGCCACATTATACCTACATGATGCTCAAGATGCTAGGACCAACCAGTGTTCTTTCTCTTCATAGCGATGTCAAGCAAGCTTTCACCTGCGACAAGGAGAGCTGTGAGCTGGCTCAATCTCAAGAAGCGGCAGTTGGGCACAACAGCATTTGGCAATCTGCTACAACTCCATGTGAGGACGATCAGGTTCCGGCCAAAAAAGTAGCCAAGTCGGGAATTTCAGCGGATTCTGAAACCAAGAAGATCCCCTTGGACCCTTCCGACCCCTCCAAAACTGCTCTAGTCGGGATCGGACTCGACCCTAAATAGGAAGACGTGCTCGTCACCTTCCTCTAGGCGAACAGGGACATATTTGCTTGGAAACCTTCCGACATGCCTGGTGTACCAAGGGAGGTGATTGAGCATTCCCTCAATGTCAGGCCGGATGCCAAGCCAGTCAAACAACGGCTACGGTGCTTCGCACAAGACCACAAAGATGCTATTCGGGAGGAGATAACCAAGCTCCTTGCAGCCGGGTTCATCTAAGAGGTCTACCACCCGGATTGGTTGGCAAACCCAGTTTTAGTCTGGAAGAAGAACGGTAAATGGTCCATGTGCGTCGGCTACACCGACTTAAACAAGGCGTGCCCCAAAGATCCATTTGGTCTACCCAGAATAGATCAGGTGGTCGATTCAACTGCGGGGTGCGAACTTCTCAGCTTTCTCGACTGTTACTCGGGATATCATGAAATCAGCTTGAAGGAGGAGGACTGCCTTAAGACTTCTTTCATCACGCCTTTTGGAGCATACTGCTATATCACTATGTCGTTTGAGTTGAAAAACACTGGAGCAATGTATCAACGAGCAATTCAGCGGTGTTTACACACTCAACTCGGGCGCAATGTGGAGGCGTATGTCAATGACGTGGTGATCAAGACAAAGTCTAGGGAAGACCTCATCGCCCACTTGGAAGAAACTTTCCATAGCCTTCGAAGATTCAAGATGAAGTTGAATCCAGAAAAGTGCGCTTTTGATGTACCGTCCAGCAAGCTACTTGGCTTCATCGTATCGCATCGAGGCATTGAGGCCAATCCAGAAAAAATTAACACTATCATGAACATGGCAACCCCAACTAGCTAGAAGGACGTCCAAAAGCTAACAGGGTGCATGGTGGCACTCAGCCAATTTATTTCCCGACTTGGTGAACGGGGCATGCCCTTTTTCAAACTACTGAAGAAAGCAGACAATTTTCAATGGACACCCGAAGCCTAGCAAGCCTTTCGAAGATTTCAAAAAATTTCTCACATCACCACTAGTGTTAGCGTCACCTATGCCCCAGGAACCACTAATGTTATACTTGGCGGCAACTACTCAGGTAGTCAGCATGGTGCTGGTAGTCGAGAGATCAGAGCCAGTTCATATACAGAAAATTCAATGGCTAGTCTACGTCATCAGTGACGTCCTAGACGACTCTAAGATGAGATATCCTCAAGTTCAGAAGCTATTATATGGCCTACTCATCACTGTCCAGAAGTTGGTGCAATATTTTCAGTCACATCAAGTCACCGTTGTCACATCGTATCCACTCGGGGACATCCTACACAATCGTGAGGCCACTGCAAAATCGCTAAATGGGCACTCGAGTTAATGGCATTTGACATCATTTTTCAACCCTGAACAGCAATCAAATCTCAAGCTCTTGTCAACTTTGTGGCCGAGTGGACAGAAGTTCAGACGACTACAAACATGAACAAGCTAGAGTATTGGATGATGTACTTCGACGGTTCTCTACGAATTGGTGGCGCAGGGGCTGGCGTTGTGTTGACATCACCCACTGGCAAAAAACTCAAGTATGTCCTCCAGATTCACTTTTCGGCTTCCCACAATGTCGCCGAGTACGAAGCACTTATCCATGGGCTCCGCATTGCCATATCACTCGGCATCTGTCGACTGGTTGTGCACGGGGATTCTCAACTCGTGGTCAACCAAGTCATGAAAGACTAAACATGTCTCGATGACACAATGGAGGTGTATTGTCAGGTGGTCAGAAAGCTGGAAAACAAGTTCGACGGGCTAGAGATAACTCATGTATTACGACAATACAACAATGCTACAGACGAATTGGCCAACATGGGATCCAAACAAGAAGTGGTCCTGATTGGGATTTTTGTTGAACAACTACTGGAGCCATCGGTCAAGAAGAAACCGGTCCTTGAACAATCGGGAGCTGAACCTGCCCCGGCAACAAATGAAGTACTAATCATCTCTCAAGATTGGCAGACTCCAGTTCTCAAATTCCTCTTGGACGACGAACTCCTAGAAGAATGCAGTGAAGCCGAACGGATCAAGCGTCGAAGCAAATGTTTCCTTGAAGTCGGAGAAGACCTGTACCGCTGAAGCGCATCCGGGGTCCTCATGCGCTGCGTCACACCCGAGGAGGGTAAGTAGATTCTGCAATCAATCCACTCGGGTATCTATGGCAACCATGCCGCATCCAGGACGTTAGTCGGAAAGGCTTACAGGCAGGTTTTTTTGGCCAATTGCAGTAACAGACGCTAAAGATATAGTTCGCACATGTGAGGGATGTCAATTCTATGAAAGACAAACACATCTTTCAGCTCATGAACTTCAAACAATTCCAATCTCTTGGTCCTTTGCAGTTTGGGGGCTCGACTTGGTCGGGCCGTTCAAAAAAGTGCCAGGGGATTCACACACTTGTTCATCACAGTGGATAAATTCACAACGTGGATTGAGGCAAAACCCGTTACTACCATAATAGAGGCACGAGCAAAGGACTTCATCATGAGTATTTTATACCGATTTGGGGTTCCTAACCGCATCATAGCGAGCAACGGTACTCAGTTCACGGGCAGCGTATTTCAAGATTTCTGTGACAATTTTGGCATCAAGATCTGTTATGCTTCTGTGACACACCCACGAAGTAATGGGCAGGTCGAGCATGCTAATGGCATGGTCTTACAAGGTATCAAGGCTAGGGTGTTTGACCGACTACAACCATATGTAGGGCGGTGGGTACAAGAACTCCCATCCGTTCTCTGGTCTATAAGAACCACGGTTCGTTGGGCAACAGGGCAATCCCCATTCTTCCTAGTCTATGGTGCTGTCACGCCCAGAATTTCCATCCAAAATTCTGGAGTTTTATTGTGTGTAAATCCTCATCCAGGAATCAACCGAGGCACACATGACATAGTTGATAATCGAAGTAATTGTTTACATATTGAAAGTAATTATTACAGAGGCGAATGATGCCTCTCAAAGTAATGAAGTTCTAGCAGCGAAAATTAAGCTAAAACGACATGACGAAACCCACTCCACGAACTTGACCGGGCTCCTGCTTAATCCTCCAAGCAGTCCTCCTCACTGAAGTACTCCTCTGAATGATGATTGTTGATTGCAAGGTGAGTACATGAAATACTCCGCAAGCCACACAAATATGCAAGTGCACAAGATAACAAAGGATGGCATAATAGGGCTCAATTTTCATAAATAGCATTTAAGACAGTAGTAAAACATCAATAATGAATCAACATTTTCCAACACTATACCATTCACCAAATGGCATAGGCCCAATCACTCCAACCTAGAGCTAACCATGATTCATCCTTCAATAATCAAATTTAGTTAATGTGGGACTAATCACAGAAAATATTGCTAGGCTCGCCCTTAATCGTGGGCACGGCTATTCTAATAGTTTTACTCTGGCTAGAGATGCACCAATTTACCCACAAGACACAACTCCACAACACATCATTGTGCGCCTTGATACCAACACGGTACCTCGGAAAGGAATTGTGATAGGATTATCCATGTAACTTGCACAATAAGAGAGCCTCCCGCCAAACCTCTGGTCTCCGGTAGGGGTGATCAAGTGCCTTCCCGCGAGACGGGCCGACACCTGAAGCTTGGTCTTATTGTCACTGTCATGTGTGGACTTATATCAGCCACAAACACACCCTGGTGCCTTCTATTGAACTTGGCACACTTCAAAGTCTTGCTATCCCATTCTAGCTTGTGGTTAGCACGAGTGTTGCTTCACAACAAGTAGTCCGCGAACTGGTCCTTAACTGTCACGAGCACCGCTAGCAACATTCACAACCCTGGTGCTCGCAACCCACCTTTTTATCAAGTTTCAGTGGACCATTAAATTATCCTCGCACAACCACAGTCGTATATGGAATCATCATTTCATGTGACTAGATGTTATAGTTGCCGTTAATGTTACAGCCCCAGAAGTTATTCTATAGTTGGCTAAGCATGGCTAAGCAGAGTCCTAGAGGTAATCTAGCTAACCAATAAATAAAGCCAACTAGTCACATTTATCCCATAGGTACAATATCCAGTAAACAAGTCAAAGGGGCCATAAACAAAGATTAGGGTTTCCCTTTACCAATGACATTCCAAAATAGATGCAGAGTTGAAAGGAAATATAGCTTTAAACATAGGAATAATATGCTCAGAGGGACATAAGAATCTGTGTGACTTGCCTTGCTGCTCCTCTAGGACTCGGAACTCTCCTCGAGAAACTGCGACTCTTCCTGAGCGTCAGCGGCTAAAGACAATAAACAAAAACAGAAAAATAGTACATCAACACACATGAACAGCACAATATTATATTTTGAATGGGTAGATCTTGATTTTTAAAGAATGCTGCAAGTTGAATCACCCCAAAAGGAGTTCGGATGTATTAGTTATGAGTTTTAGAAGTTTAAACCCCTTTTAAAAGCTTTAAAAGAATTAAATCGATGCATTGCATCATTAGTGAATTAATTTAATTCAGAAAAGGTTTTATGACGTCATTAGAGAGAGAGCTCTCAGCTGACCAGTGGGGCCCACTGGTAGCGAGAGGGAGGGGTGCTGGTCCATGGTGGACCGAGTCTACCGGGATCCATAGATCCATCCGATGGCTGGAGATTTAATGCGACCAGATCAGACGGTCCAGATTGATCCAAGGTTTAAGATAGATCGGATGGCCAGGATTTAATCTAACCTAGATCGAACGGTTCAAAATCAATCTAGCAATCTAAAGGCCAAGATCACATCGGGGAAATCCAACAGCTCGGATTAGATCTGAGCGGATCTGAGCTGGTGCCTACGCAGCAGCCACGTCGACGGCCGAGTTAGCACGGGCGACGGCGACGATGGCATGGGGACCAATGGTCGTCGGTGGTCAGTGACATGGCGGTGCATGGCGAGGACGGGAATAGGTAGAGGAGATCGTGGCAGTTCTCACCGTGGGTAGACGGGCAGCGAACGGCGACGAGAGGATCCAGCGGCGACTCCAAGCGGCGGTGGTCTTCGAGTTCCCAATGGCGACGGTGCTCCAGCGATCTCCAGCAGTCCATAGGTGGTGGCCAAGCTTCCTTGGGCTCCGGCGAAGCTCACAGAGGCTGCAGCGAACTCTAATGGTGACCGAAGCAGCAGCGACATGTGACCGGGGCTCGGCGGCAGCGGCAGAGCGAGCTCGGGACGAGGGGAGGCGACTAGGGCTAGCTAGAGCTCAATCTCGTGCACGAGATAGGTCCTAGGGTCTCGGACTTTCTATATAAGGTGGAGAGGGGTGGAGTCCGGCTCGGGTTCGGCAAGATACGTGGCGGAGATGGATTAGGGATAAAGGTCCGAGTCGGGAAGCTTCAGGTCTCCTCAACCGACGGCGATAGGACTCCAATTTCTTGGGGATAAGGTAGAGGAGGACCGGGGCTCCATTTCCCCTCAACCAATTGGACGAGATTGGGGCCGAGGCACTTGGATTTCCTGGGATTGCGGCGGCGGCATTCGGGGATGAACAGGACTTCCCTAGCGAGAGGTTGATGATGATCCGACAGGTGGGGCCCACCTGTCGACTAAAGAGAGCGACGCGGCGGTCGCAGTCTGTGGGTTGCGCGCGTGAGGGGAGAGGCGTTAGTGCACAGCAAAGGGCTGAAAACAGCCCAGTGCACAGGGAGGGGTTTTTAACTCTTTTTCTTTTATTTTAATGCTGTGAACTCAATTTAATTCACTAAAAATACTTCCCTTATTCAAATAAATCCCAGAAAATTTCAGAAAGTAGATAATTAAGCAAAGAATTTTATAAAATTATTTCCAAGCTCATTTTGCTATAGATTTCTCTCTAATTTTATTATTTATACTCCTTGAGGTTTTTAATTTAATTTTTAAAATTCCTTCCGGGTGTTACAAACCTACCCCCCTTAAGCGAAAGTCGGAGAACATGGTGGCCAATGTGGAGCGTACTCGGTCGCGACCCCCAAGGAACAACGAATACCAAAAAGTGATGAACGAGCCCTGCACCTTTCACCCCAAGGGTAGGCACGCAGCCAAGGACTGCTTCATGCTCAAGAAGTTTGCTTCCGAGCAGGCTTCAGCATCTGGCACCGACAAGGACAAAGACAAGCCAGATTTGGGTGCAGCCGGCGATTACCAAGATCCCCAGGCTGAGCTCAACCATATCTTCGGAGGGCCATCTGCATACGAGTCCAAGAGAAAGCAGAAGCTAACAGCACATGACATCAACTCAGTCTCCATGGCAGACGCCCCCCCAATATTTGTGTTGGTCAGAAACACTCATCACATTTGACCACGCAGATCACCCCGATCGGGTTCCACACCTAGGACGCTATCCACTTGTCTTGGACCTGGTCATCAGAAGCATCAAGCTGAAGAAGGTCCTCATAGATGGAGGCAATGCGCTCAACATCCTGTTCGCCAAAACTTTGGACGAGATGAAGATTCCTCGTTTAGAGCTGTGGCCGAGTATGGTGCCCTTCCACGGGGTAATCCCTAGCCTATCTTTAGTGCCCCTTGGACAGATAACTTTGCCGATAACCTTCGGCACGTGGGATAACTTCCGCACAGAGAACATCTGCTTCGAGGTCGCCGATTTCGAGACCGCATACCACGCTATACTCGGATCGCTGGCACTAGCTAAATTCATGGCAGTGCCGCACTACACCTACATGATGCTCAAGATGCCTAGGCCAGCCAGAGTTCTTTCCCTTCGCAGTGATGTCAAGCAAGCCTTCAGCTGCGACAAAGAGAGCTGCGAGTTGGCTCAATCTCAAGAAGCGGCAGTCGGACGCAACAACATTCGGCAAGCCGTCACAACTGAAGTCGAGGACGACCAAGTTCTGGCAAAAAAGCAGCAAAGTCAGGAATTTCAGCGGACTCTGACATGGAGAAGATCCCCCGGGACCCTTCCGACCCCTCCAAGACTGCTCTAGTCGGGACCAGACTTGACCCCAAATAGGAATATGTGCTCATCGCCTTTCTCCAGGCAAACAGGGATATTTTTGCTTGGAAACCTTCCAACATGCCTGGGGTACCAAGGAAGGTGATCGAGCACACCCTCAACGTCAAGACAGACGCCAAGCCAGTCAAACAACGGCTACGACGCTTCGCATAGGACCGCAAAGATGCTATTCGGGAGGAAATAACCAAGCTCCTCATAGCCTGGTTCATCAAAGAGGTCTACCACGTGAATTGGCTGGCAAACCCAGTCCTGGTCCGGAAGAAGAACGATAAATGGTGCATGTGCGTTGACTACACCGACTTGAACAAAGTGTGCCCCAAAGACCCATTTGGTCTACCGAGAATAGATCAGGTGGTGGATTCAACCGTGGGGTGCGAACTTCTCAGCTTTCTCAACTGCTTTCGAGATATCATCAAATCAGTCTGAAGGAGGAGGACTGCTTGAAGACTTCTTTCATCACACCATTTGGAGCATACTGCTACATCACCATGCCATTCGGTTTGAAAAACGCTAGAACAACGTATCAATGAGCAATCCAGCGGTGTTTACACACTCAGATCGGGCGCCATGTGGAGGCGTATGTCGATGACGTGGTGATCAAGACAAAGTCCAAACAAGACCTCATCGCCGACTTGGAGGAAACCTTCCAAAATCATCGAAGATTTAAGATGAAGTTGAACCCGGACAAGTGCGCCTTCGGTGTGCCATCCGTAAAGTTACTCGACTTCATCGTATCACATCGTGGCATTGCGGCCAATCCAGAGAAAATCAACGCAATCATGAACATGGCACCCCCGACTAGCCAAAAGGACGTCCAGAAACTAACAGGCTGCATGGCGGCAGTCAGCCGATTCATCTCTCGACTAGGTGAACGGGGCATGCCCTTCTTCAAATTATTGAAGAAATCAGACTGTTTCAATGGACTCTCGAAGCCCAGCAAGCCTTCGAAGACTTCAAGAAGTTTCTCACATCACCACCAGTGTTGGTATCACCTACGCCCCAAGAGCCATTACTGTTATATCTAGCGGCAACCACTCAGGTAGTCAGCACGGTGCTGGTGGTCGAGCGATCAGAACTGGGCCATATACAAAAAATTCAATGGCCAGTCTACTTCGTCAGCGAGGTCCTAGCCAACTCAAAAATGAGATACCCTTAGGTCTAGAAGCTACTATATGGCCTACTCATCACTGTCCAGAAGCTGGTGCACTATTTTTAGTCACATCAAGTCACGATGGTCACATCGTATCCACTCATGGTCGTCCTGCATAACCGCAAGGCTACTGGCCGAATCGCTAAATGGGCACTCTTGTTGATGGCGTTCGACATCACCTTTCAGCCACGGATAGCAACCAAATCTCAAGCTCTAGCCGACTTTGTGGCCGAGTGGATAGAAGTTCAAACGACTACAACAACAGACAAGCTAGATTACTGGATAATGTACTTCGACGGTTCTTTACGAATCGGCGGTGCCGGGGCTGGCGTCGTGCTGACGTCACCCACCAGCGAAAAACTCAAGTACGTTCTCCAAATCCACTTCCCGGCTTCCCACAATGTCGCTGAGTACAAGGCACTCATCCTCGGGCTCCGCATCGCTACATCACTCGTCATCCGCCGACTAGTTGTACGAGGAGATTCTCAACTCATGGTTAACAAAGTCATGAAAGACTGGACATGTCTCGACAATACCATGGCGGCACAATGTCAGGAGGTCACAAAGCTGGAAAACAAGTTCGACGGGCTAGAGATAACCCACGTCTTACGACAATACAACGACGCTGCAAACGAACTAGCTAACATGGGATCCAAGAGAGGTGGTCTTGACTGGGATTTTCGTCGAACAACTACTGGAGCCATCAATTAAGAAGAAACTAGTGCCAAAACAGTCGGGGGTTGAACCTACCCCAGCAACCGATGAAGTACTGAACATATCTCAAGATTGGCGAACTCCAGTCCTCAAATTCCTCTTGGATAATGAACTCCCAGAAGATAGAAGCGAAGCCGAACAAATCAAACGTTGAAGCAAATGTTTCCTAGTAGTCGGAAAAGACCTGTACTAAAGAAGTGCATCCGGGGTCCTTATGCGCTGTGTTACACCCGAAGAGGGCAAGCAGATTCTGCAATCAATCCACTCAGGCATATGTGGCAACCATGCCACATCTAGGATGTTAGTCGAAAAGGCTTATAGGCAGGGATTTTTCTAGCCAACAGCAGTAACAGATGCTAAAGACATAGTTCGCACATGCAAGGGTTGTCAGTTCTATGCAAGACAAACAAATCTCCTAGCCCCAGAACTCCAATCAATCCCAATCTCTTGGCCCTTTGCAGTATGGGGGCTCGACATGGTCGGGCCTTTCAAGAAAGTGGCAGGAGGGTTCACACACTTGTTCGTTGCAATGGATAAATTCACAAAGTGGATTGAGGCAAAATCCGTTGCTACCATAACAGCGGCACGAGCAAAGGACTTCATCATGAGTATCCTATACCGATTTGGGGTTCCTAACCACATCATAACGGACAACGATACTCAGTTCACAGGCGACGTATTTCAAGATTTCTGTGACGACTTCGGCATCAAAATTTGTTATGCTTTTGTGGCACACCCACGGAGCAATGGGTAGGTCGAGCACGCTAATGGCATGGTCTTACAAGGTATGAAGGTTAGGATATTTGACTGACTACAACCATATGCAGGGGGTGGGTACATGAACTCCCATCTGTTCTCTGGTCCCTAAGAACCACAGTTAGTCGGGCAACAGGGCAATCCCCTTTCTTTCTGGTCTATGGTGCCAAGGCTATATTACCAACTAAGTTAGAGTTCAGCTCTCCGCGAGTTTAGGCTTACTTAGAAGACAAATCCAATGAAAATCGACTGGTTCAACTTGATCATTTGGAGGAAGCTAGGGACATCGCAATCATCCAGTCGGCAAGGTATCTTCAAGGCCTACGTTGTTATCACAGTTGAAATGTCTGTGGCCGTGCCTTTTTGGTCAGGGATCTTGTCTTGAGAAAAATACAAACCACCAAATACAGGCACAAACTATCCCCCTTGTGGGATGGGCCGTTCATTATCGTTGAGGTGACTCGGCCGGGCGCCTACCGACTAAAGACTGAAGACGGTGCCCTAGTCAGCAACTCATGGAATATAGAATAGCTACGTCCTTTCTATACTTGAGTTTTGTACTTCTCACATACATATGTAAAGTTTTTCTCTGACTCACTACGTCGCTTATTTCAACCGAGTAGTGAGTCGGGGGCTGCATGTATTATATGTGCTTTGTCAACAACATAAGAGCTTGTTTTACTTGAGTTATGAAGTTTTACAACGATTATGTCATGTTTGCCCAGTATAGCCTTTTGAGGTGAACGATTTTTTTAAGTTCCTACCGATCTACTCGGCGCAGACTATATAGTCGGGTAAAGCTAATGATAACTAAGGAAAACCAAGAACTCGGTGGCATTGTACATATATTTACACATGACTTTACAAAAAGTTTTATATACACCGACTGCATGATGGTTTGTTTTTACATTCCTAGGTCCTTTGCGATCGCCTCTGCAGTCAGCCTCGCCTCGGTGATTAACACTAGTGCCTCCTCAGGTGTTGTCTCTTCGGCAAACCCCTCACCAATGGCCTCAAGGTCTACCCCAGGGTAGATTGACTTGGTCATGGCAAGGGTTTGGGCCACGCCAACAGCGACGCGCTCATCGGAGTACTTTATCAAGATACTCGGGGCTTCATTAAGGCGTGCCTGCACCTGGGAGACTGTATTGGAGCTGGTCCCAGTGTGGTGAGGATCCATGATGTCGAGGAGCCCTTTTACGGATTCTGCAAGAATCTCCCATGACTCCTTGATGACTTTAATCTCCTCTGCAAAGGTTTGGAACTGGGTTTGGGTGTTGGCTCTTGAAGCTGCTCAGATTCATTGGCAAGTATACTTATCAACCAAAACTGCAGTCAGAGTAACAAAAAGGATTGGTTAAGGTTATTGTCAGATGGAAGGCCTACTTTCGTAGTTGACCTCCACTTTGGCTTTGGCCTTCTCCAGTTCAGTTTTATCCTTCTCAACTTTCTTCAGCTTAAATTCCTGTTGCTTTTTCTCCTCTGTCTGGGTCTTCAACTTGGCTTCGAGGGCTGTATATCAGAATAGTCAAGAACTCGAGATTAGAGTTAGGACTTAACTGGGCAGTCGGGAAACAACAGGGCTGGAGAAATATACTTGGGAGTTATTCGGGAAGACAAATACAGGAGACTTACTTATGATTTTCTTGGCTAGCGCCCAATTCTCATCCCTAAGCTAGTCAACTACTCCCCTTAGCCAAGTCTCCCTCTCCTGGCTAGACCGTTCCAGGTCGGCCTTCTCGGCTTGGAGCTGGCCCAATCGTTGGAGATGGGGGGCGAGCTGGGTCAGGACCTTGTTCATTTTCTTCGAGCGGTCGACTATCTTCTGCTCAGAGCAAAAATAGAGCAAAATGGAGTCAAGAGGCAGAGAACCAACACAAGGAAGATTGTCAAGAACTCCATGTGGCGAGAGTCATACCTTGACTCCCCGAGATGCGGTGATCATGGTGCGAAGAAGAACTTCGCGCTCCTTCTATGCCACCTCCTCATCATGCTCGTAGCTTTCCGCAGTTCCCTCTGGGGATACCTAGTGGAATGTTCTCGGGAACCTGCGGGGAGGGGCTTCAAGTCTGGGGAGATCTGCTTCATCTGAAGACGACGTTGACGTGGATGGCGACAAGGTCTTGGCTCCTGACTCGGTGGTGGCAGGGGCTTCAGGGGCTAGCTCAGGGGCTGGAGCAACGGCTTCGGCACTTGCCCTTTGGTCAGCTGGCACTTGCGGTCCTGCCGTTGGGACAGCTTCAGTTTCTATAACTGGAGTAGTCGTCGGCTCGGCAGATAGACTTGTGGTTGTTGGCTCGGCTAGGGCTGGCTCGGTGGCAGGAGCAGTCGGCATAGTCTTTTTAAGATCTATGATCACTCGCCTCTTGCATGATGAGTCAAATATCAAGATACTACTACATTGATCAAGATTTTCAGAAGATCCAAGATTGCTTACCTTTTGAAGGTCTTGAACCTCCACGAGGGGGCTCCGGATGTTGGCGGTGGAGAGCCGTTAGCTGCTGGGCTACTAGGCGCAGCTGTCGGCGGTGGCGCTGCTCTTTGGCTTGATGTTGCTGATCTCGTAGTCAGCGGTGCCAGTTTTGGGCTTGATGTTGCTGAGCCTGGTGGTGTTGGTCTCGGGCTTGGAGACGGCGGCCTAGGAGCTACGCTGGTGGTGTCTTTTATCATCAGGCTCCCGGCTGCGGCACTCGGCTTGCTAGCCCTCTTCTTGCCCGGGTCTTCGACAGGTTTCTTCCCAGCTCTCTTGGAGCTGGGCCGGGTAACAGAAGGATTTAGTTGCCTCTTCTTCGACTTGGCAACCAACAGAGTTTGGGAGTCATCATCAAACTCCTCACATTCCTACAAGAGATTCCACAACATACATCATACATTGTAGAGCAATCCAGGATACACATCTACAAGCATTCATCACAAATGGACAGCAATTCTGCAATCAAGCACTTCAATACTACCTCGGGATGGGACCTTTTCTGACTGTAAGCCACGGTGGCACGCTCTGCATCTTCAGTCTCAATCACCCCACTGGCGAAATAGCTGAGCAGGATGTATGTCACCTTGTACTTGTCAGTTAGATCTCAGTATTCTCGGCTGGGGTCATTTTTGCCCTCATAATCCTAGCCGAAGTGGCTTCTCAGCTTCAGGGGCTTAATACGGCTGTTCAAGAAACATCTGGCCACCCAGGGACCAGTCAATCCAGAGCTCTTCAGCTTGTCAATCTTATCAATCAACTGATATACTTGGCCCATCTCCTCGAAGTTTGGCACAGATGACCAGCTGGGCAAGACCACCAGAGACAAGCCAATAAATGGGGGCAGAGAGGGTTCAAGATCAGAACAATAGAACCATTCTCTATGCTAGCCCTTAAGGGAGGTTTTTAGAGGAAGATGAAGATAGATTCTCTTCATCTCATTCCTAAGCTGAAGACCGGCTCCCCCTATCACTTGGACCTTGTTTTTGGAGGGCTGAGGTTTGATGTGGAACAAGTATCTAAATAGATTGAAATGGGGCTTCACACCCAGAAAGCACTCACACAGAGTTGCAAATATAGAGATTTGCAAGATGGAGTTGGGATTCAGATTTACTAGCTCTAGCTGATAGAAGGAAGAAGTTGGCGAAGAAAGTCCAAGGAAGGAAGAGCGAGATCCCGGTCAAAGAAAGAGGCGAAGACAACAATCTCACCAGATTGGGGCGCCGAAATTGATTCCCCTTCAGCCGGACACCAATGGATGACATCATGGCTTTGCAATGTTAGCAACTTCTCCAAATACTTCAACTTAGTCGAGCCACAATCTGAAGTCGGCCAGGTCTCATTAGACACCTCCGGGATTTCCGAAGCTTTCGACATGGCTTGTGGCGAGGAAATTTGGGGGAAATGATATTGGGGGCTTGGAATGGACGCAGAGGAGCAGAATCGCCCAAGTTTCAAGCAGGAAGCGCTAGCAATGGCGAACCCTAGCGAGGCGAGGTGTGAAATTTTGGCACGGAAGTTGGAAGACGAAACGATTGGTGGATTGGAGAAGATGAGGGAATCTTTTCTTTCTCTCCCCGTCTTTATAGAGCCTATGCTGATAAGTGGGCTTGGGCCTGCAAATTTGGTACTGGGCCATAATATATGAGTTTCTACAATAACACGCTCTATTCGGGCTGCTCACTGGCTGTGTTAACATCACAGTGCTGGTGCTACTCACAGAAACCAATTAAATAATCAGGTATGCTTCATGCTAAGCCGACAGCCGGATGTATATATTCGGGTACCTTGATTATTTACCAGGTATTGAGGATACATCCTTATAAGGATCACAAGCTAGTCTCCATTAAAATTGGAGATGCGGGTATCTCTCAAGAACACCTGACCACATATTGGGTTAAAATCCGTAAAGTGGTACTCGGCCTACATGCTTGGCCAACAATTGCTATGAGCAAAAATTATTCTTGCTAACATGAAGCTGAAGAGTCTAACTTCCGAGTGATATACTACTTAGGAAAGACTATAAAAAACAATCTGGCTAATATGATGCTAAAGAGTCTAACTTCCGTGTGATATACTACTCAGGAAAGACTATAAAAAACAATCCAGCTGATATGATGCTGAAGAGTCTAACTTTCGAGTGATATACTACTCGGAAAAGACTATAAAAGATCATTCTGGTTGACATGATACCGAAGAGTCTCATATACTAGTAGTGCACTACTCAGGAAAGACTACAAGGTTAAAGATCTTTGACACAAAGACTATTCGAGAAACACGAAGTCGAGGGCTACACCTAATAGGTGCGCCTATTCGGCGCACACTACTCATATTTCCACATGAAGCCCTTCATAGTCTCGTTGCTAGCTGACATGAAGCAGGACTCGGGAGAAGAAGCACTCGGACAAAGAGTACTCGGGTGCAATGCGCTCAGGAATTTTTCACCATGGAGGATGAGCACTCGACATCAGCTGTGACTCAACTATGAAGGTCTTAGGGGCTGTTGTGGAGGCCATGGGCCCCGGGTACCTCATGACAAGCATATGGGCCACTCGGACAGAGGATGGGCCTAGCCTTGTAATTAGAGATATGATAGAACTCAGCAGACTTAACCTTGTATGATAAGGAAAATATAGTCCTAGTCAGGTACGTTATATCTCTAAGAGGAGATCACTTGGTCATAGTCCGACTGGGACTCCTACTTTGTAACCCTGTCCCCTAGTATATAAGGGGAGGCAGGGTGCCCCCTGAGGGCAAGATCACAGAGATTCATCAGAATCACCATCATACATCCTCAAGGGAATACACCACAACTGGACGTAGGGTATTACCTCCCATCGAGGGTCTGAACCAGTATAAACTCATCGTGTTCCTTTGCAGTCCACTGAGTTTTGATCCGATGAGTAGCCCTATATTCATATTATCGGTGTAAAACATCGACAGGACACTAATGATGCGGCCCCGACTAAGTCTGGCAATCGCAAGTACAAGTTGGACAACGTTGTGGCGGCTATTGAGCGCAGTGACTGCAACCCCCAAGGACGGATGAATACCAGAAGGTTATGAACGGTCCATACCCTTTCCACCCAAAAGGGAAGCACATGGCTAAAAACTGCTTCAAGCTCAAAAAGTTTGCTTCCAAGTAGATATCAACATATGGCGACAACAAGGACAAGGACAAGCCGACTCGGGTGCAGCCGGCGACTATCAAGATCCCAAGACTGGGCTCAACCACATCTTTGGAGGGCCATCTGCATACGAGTCCAAGCAAAAACAGAAGCTAATGGCCCGAGAGGTCAACTCGGTCTCATCAAACGCCCCTCAATACCTGCGTTGGTCTAAGACGGCAATAACTTTCGACCGCGGGATCACCTCGACCGAGTAACTCATCTAGGACGTTATCCACTTGTCCTAGATCTAGTCATCAAAAGTATCAAATTGAAGAAGGTTCTAATCGATAGGGGAAGTGCTCTCAACATCTTGTTTACCAAGATGCTCGACGAGATGAAAATCCCTCGATCCGAGCTGTGTCCGAGTACAGCTCCCTTCCACGGGGTAATCCCTGGCCTCTTTTCTACTCCACTTAGACAGATCACTCTGCCAGTTTCTTTTGGCACAAGGGAGAACTTCCGCACCAAGAACATCTGCTTCGAGGTTACCGACTTCGAGACCGCGTACCACGCCATACTCGAACGGCCTGCACTAGCCAAATTCATGGCAGTGCCCCATTATACATACATGGTGCACAAGATGCCAGGACCAGTAGGAGTACTTTCCTTGCACAGTGATGTTAATCAAGCCTTCACCTGCAACAAGGAGAGTTGTGAGTTGGCCCAGTCTCACGAAGCGGCAATCGGACGAAGCAACATTTGACTGGCTACAACAACTACAAGTGAGGATGATCAAGTTTCAGAAAAGAAAGATGCCAAGTTGGGAATTTTAGTGGATTCAGAAACAAAGAAGATTCCCCTGGACCCATCTGACCCCACCAAGACTGTGCTTGTTGGGACCGGACTCAACTCCAAATAGGAAGATGCGCTCATCACCTTCCTCTAGGTGAATTGGGATATTTTTGCTTGGAAGCCTTCCGACATGCCTGGTGTACCAAGGGAGGTGATCGAGCATTCCCTCAACGTCCAGTCGGACGCCAAACCAGTCAAACAATGACTACAGCGCTTCGCACAAGACCGCAAAGAGGCTATTCAGGAGGAGATAACCAAACTCCTTGCAGCCGGGTTCATCAAGGAAGTCTATCACCCGGATTGGCTGGCAAACCCAGTCCTGGTCTAGAAGAAGAATGGTAAATGGCACATGTGTGTCGATTACACCGACTTAAACAAAGAGTGTCCCAAGGATCCATTTGGTCTACCCATGATAGGTCAGGTGGTCTATTCAACCGCAGGATGCGAGTTACTCAGTTTTCTCGACTGTTACGCGGGAAACAATCAAATCAGCCTAAAGGAGGACTGCCTGAAGACTTCTTTCATCACACCATTTGAAGCATACTTCTATGTCACTATGCCGTTCGGGTTGAAAAATGCTGGCGCAACATACCAACGTGCTATCCAGTGGTGTCTTCACAATCAACTCAGGCACAACGTGGAGGCATATGTCAATGACATGGTGATCAAGACTAAAGTCAAGGAGGACCTCAGTGCCGACTTAGAAGAAATTTTTCAAAGCCTTCGGAGATTCAAGATGAAGATTAACCCGGAAAAGTGCATCTTCAAAGTACCTTTAGGAAAATTACTCGGCTTCATCGTATCACAACGGGGCATCAAGGCAAATCCTGAGAAAATTAACGTTATCATGAACATGGCACCCCCGACTAGCCAAAAGGACGTACAGAAGCTGACCGGCTGCATGGCGGCACTTAGCCGATTCGTTTCCTGACTCGGCCAACGGGGCATGCCCTTTTTCAAATTACTAAAGAAAGTTGACAATTTTCAATGGACGCCAGAAGCCGAACAAGCCTTCGAAGACTTCAAGAAGTTCCTCACATCACCACCCGTGTTGGCATCACCAATGCCCTAGGAACCACTCATGTTATACCCGGCGGCAACCACTCAGGTAGTCAGCACGATGCTGGTCGTTGAGCGGGTAGAGCCAGGACATGTACAAAAAGTTCAAAAACCAGTTTACTTTGTCAGCAAAGTCCTAGGCGAATCCAAGATGAGATATCCCCAAGTCTAGAAGTTGCTATATGGCTTGCTCATAACTATTTTTAGTCGCATCAAGTTATAATCGTCACATCTTCCACTCGTGAGGCCCACTAGCAGAAACGCTAAATGGGCGCTCGAGTTGATGGTGTTTGATATTACTTTCAACTCGGATAGCAATCAAGTCGCAAGCACTTGTCGACTTCATAGCCTAGTAGACAGAGGTTCAGATGGCTACATCAACAGACAAGTAAGAATACTAGACGATGTACTTCATCGGTTCTCGGACGGATTGACGAGCAGGGCTGGTGTTATCTTAACATCACTGTGGGTGCATGGTGGGCCCCGGGTACCTCATGACAAGCATATGGGCCACTCGGATAGAGGATGGGCCTAGCCTTGTAATTAGAGATATAGCTAAATTCGGCAGACTTCGCCTTGTGTATAGAAAGAATGTACAGTCCTAGTCGGAGTGCGTTATATCGTCTAAGGGGAGATCTCCTAGTCGTAATCCGATGGGGACTCCTACCTTGTAACCCTGTCCCCCAAAAAGTATATAAGGGAGACACGGGCGCCCCATGGAGGGCAGTGGAGTTGGTTCACCAGAATCACACCAATTAAATCCTCAAAGGAATAACACCACAACTGGACGTAGAGGTATTACCATCACATTTGAGGGCTGAACCAGTATAAAATCTTCTGTGTTCCTTTGCAATCCACCGAGTTTCATCCGCCCGAGTTAGCCCCATATATTTATTGCCGGTGTAAAAACGATCGACAGTTGGCGCGCCAGGTAGGGGCTTCGGCGCGATCTACATCTACAAGCTCGATGGATCCAGCAACCGAAGTCAGACGGCGGCAACTCCCCCCCGGAGATACAATCGCATTCAGAAGCCTTGACTTCGTCGCCGACCAGATCGGGCAATCTCACCCCGGCCGACACGGACACCGATCCAATCCGGCCGAGAACCAGCTGACTCCGCGCCAGTCGGCCAATATAGACACATGACGCTGCGGCAATCTTCGCACAGAGAACATGCTAGAGAGAGAGTCTTTTGAAATCAATACGCGGTCCAGGGACAGACTTTCCTTCCAGTGGTTTCGACTGCGGACTCGGTTTCTGCCGGCGAGATCGGCCGGAGAAGGGAAGAGATTGTCAACTTCCCGTTCGGACTCGGGCGACCCGGCGATATTACAATCTACATCCAGACGGGCTAACCCGATCGCCCTGGAGTTCGCTCGGGATACGGCTCCAGAGCCGTCTGAGATCGGATTAGGGAAGGGTTGGAGTGGTAATCACCGCCACCACCTCCCGACTTCGATCTAAGTCGGACTCCGACTTCCAGTCGGACTACGACTCCTAAGTCGGATAGCAGCTCGGCAAGCTCTCCCCCGCACGGAGAAAATTTCATGGCATCCGGAGGCTCTACTCCTATTAGGAATCATGCGACGACACGAGCCACACGAGGAGGAGGCCTGCCGACTAAAAAGAACACAGGAGGAGAAACAAGAGCTGCACGCCCCAACGACGATCTACGCAGGGCTGAGCAACCGGCTCGCAGCAAATCCCTCAAAACCCGAGTCGGCGACGCACCGAATGTCTTCGTTACGCACAAAGAACATTCGTGGCCGCGCACCTACTGGACAGATCCAGGCTTGGCCTGATCACGACAGGCCACCTGACGTTGCAAGGTAAAAGCCCTGCTTACCGCTGGCTGCAATGTCAGCAGGACAACAGTCGGGTGATACCTCATAACGCAACCCGGTCGACATCCCCGCGGCAGTCTATCCACCTCAAAGCGACGTCAGCGCCGGCTCTAGTCCACGGCAGCACGCGGAGTCAAGGAGACGTCACTCGGCAACCACAACAACGGCAACGTCGAAGCGACCGTTCCGGGACAACCAAGACCTCCGAGACCGACTGCGGCGCGACCTTCAGCCAAGACATTATGCCTCGGCGCCTGGCAAACGAGAAGAGACGAGCAACGCCAACTGGAAGACGAGAACGAGCACTTGCGGCCTCGCACTAGGAGGTTTTTCGCCGCCACATCCGGGGTCGGAGAGTCCTCATGAAGCACGAAGGGCATACCGGCTTACCCAGGAAGTACGAAGGCTCGACTGGCCAGTCGGCTTAAGCCTACAGGCATCAACAATACGATGGAAGACCAATCCCGAGTCTGGCTCATGGTTTACACTCTGGCGACCGAGCAGCTTGGGGAAATCACAAAGTCATGGCTAACTCCTCCAGTCGCTCTAGCCGAACTGCAGCGAGGGAACATGGCTGAACAGGACTTCCCTAGCAATCAATCGCTCCTGGGGGGAGAACTCCGGGAACGCTTTCATCGCCAATTCCAAGGAAACGTACGAGAAGGCCTCTTCGAGCACCTTTATATCAGTTGCAAAATCAAAGGAAGAACGAGTCTCTTCGTGACTTCATGCAAGAGGTTCTCTGAGAGAAAATTTTGATCCCAAACATCAAGGATGAGGTCGTCATGGCCTTTCGAAAAGGAGTCAAAGACATCGTTCCTCGACAATTCACTTGGGAAGCCTCCCACTCTGTCCAAGGCCCTATTCGACATGGCAAACAAGTCGGCCGACTCGCCCACGCTGTTGCCGAGCCCTCGAGACAACAAGTCACCCTGACAGAAGAAGCGGGACGACCCGCGACGCGGTCCACTAAAGATGGGATCGCCACCGCAGTCAGACGGCTCCTTGTGGCAGTCGCACACAGCCGCCCTTCGCCTTCAACAACTAAGTTAATCCAGACAACAAGTTGAATGCTCGGGCTCACCAGCTCAAACCACGAGGATGGCATCCCCATCCCAAATACCGACAGCTAAGTCCGCTTCCTGATAAACATCTCTTATATCGGCCTTGGCTAGTGGCCCAGCCGCTTTACACTAATAGGTTGTACAAAGCTGCGCATATTTACTTTTTTTCCGTTTTTGCTCTTAAGATGATTTACAAAAGTACTCGAGTAGCATAAATCTCGATCCGTGAAACTCTGCTCCATGTAAGCACGAACTAAGTCACCCAAACGGCGTGCCTGGGAAAGAGCCATGAGCCAACTCCGACGCTAGGGGCTATGACTAGTCAGGAGTAGTGCTTAAACGTAATGGGGTCAACTACTCGAGGAAATTAATATCAAAAGAGGAAAGAACACGTATTTACATATCATTGTAAAATACAGTTTATTCGCGGTGATTATTTCATCATCAGATGCTACTCATCGATATTGTTTAATGCAGCCCACTCGGATATGCGTGACAGAACTCAGGCTTCGGAGCCTATCGATCTACGCTCGGGCGGACAGTCTGCGAAATACACTCGGAGCTCCATGAGGGCTACTTACCGCGTACTTGCGCCGGCGACGTCATCTTCCCCGACTCGCTCCCATGGGACTAACAATCGCCCCCGCGCCAGTCGGCTTTGTACCCTCGGCTAATAGGACGCCCATGAGGTCGCCAGCCGAATCCTACGCTAATTAGCGTTCGGGTACCTTAATTGCCGCAACTCTGTTTCAGGTTGGGTAGCCCCACTGAGGCGCCAGCGAATCTATGCTAATGCCTTTATAATAGATTCGTGCCTAGCTTGGCTATAATTCTGTTGGATAGGGTAGCCCCATGAGGCGTCGGCCAGCCGAACCTCTGCTAATGAAGTTCTCCTACCTTTTCGCGTTTACCCAAGTCGAGAAGACATATATCGTCAATATGTCGGCAGTTCTCATGCACATATGTCACACCTGAGGAGCAAGCAGATCTGCATTATTTACCACTCAGCCTTACGTGGCCAACCAGTTTGCATCCAGAACGTAAGCGGAAAGGCTGCGAATAAGGATTTCTCTGGCTATTGATTACCAACACCAAAAACTCATCCTGACATCCGATGGATGATACTTCTCTAGAGCTATGCTGGCTAGTCGCTTAGGCGGCTTATTGGTAGCAGCCACCAAGATATGATTCTACAGTAGAATGCTCATTGGGCCGCCGCAGGCTTGAGTTGAGTTGAAATTATACGCGTTGGTGCTACCCACAGGAACCGAGAAGGATTAAACAGATATCTCATGAGACCCTATTGCTGTAAACATATATGTTGGGTATCTATTATCCACCAGGTCTCGAATACCCTACATATCACGAAGCTGGTCTTCATTAAAATTGGAATGCAGGTATCTCTCTCGGTTACACCTAACCACGTAATGGATTTATTTTTCATACATGTACTCGGCCTACATGCATGCCATCAGTTGCCATGCAGCAAACGTCATTCCGCTGACATTGACGCGATGAGTCTAACCTTCGAGTAGTGCACTACTCGGAGAACTATAAATGTCTCATTCCCGCTGACCTGACGCGAGAGATTCTAACTTCGGAATGGACGCCACTTGGCAAAGACAGTACATAATCATTCCGGCTGACATGATGCCGATGAGTCTGATTTTCGAGTATATATTACTCGGGGAAAGACTAATAACACCTCCTTTCCAGCGATGACATGACGTGAAAGAGTCCCCATATACGAGTAGATCCTACTCGGCAAGACTATAAACACACATTCCGACTGACATGAAGTCGAAGAGTCTATATACGAGTAGTTCCCTACTCGGGCAAGATATAAATCATATTTCCGGTTGACATGTACGAAGAGTCTCATATACCAGTAGTAATCTACTCGGGAAAGACTACAAGGTTAAAGATCTATTACTTCATGTTTAATTGTTTTCACAATTAAGCACAAAGTGGGGGCTACACCTAATAGGTGCGCCTAGGTTCGGCGCACACTATTCTCCACATCTACATGGAGCCCTTCATAGCCTCGCTGGTGACATGAGCAGGACTCGGAGAAGCAGCACTCAGACAACAGAGCACTCGGGAGCAATGCACTCGGAAGACTTCACCGTGAGGATGAGCATTGGCATCAGCTGTGACTCACTATGAAGGTCTCGGGGCTACTGTGGGTGCCATGGGCCCCGGGTACCTCATGACAAGCATATGGCCACTCGGATAGAGGATGGCCTAGCCTTGTAATTAGATATAGCTTAAATTCGGGCAGACTTCGCCTGTATAGAAAGGAATGTACAGTCCTAGTCGGGTGAGTTATATCTCTAAGGGAGATCTCCTATCGTATCCGATGGGGACTCCTACCTTGTAACCCTGTCCCCAGTATATAAGGGGAGGCAGGGCGCCCCATGAGGGCAGGTGGAGTTGGTTCACCAGAATCACCACCATAAATCCTCAAAGGAATAAACGACCACACTGGACGTAGGGTATTACCTCACATTGAGGGCAACCAGTATAAAATCTTCTGTGTTCCTTTTGCAATCACCGAGTTTCCATCCGCCGAGTAGCCCCATATATTTATTGCCGGTGTAAAACATCGACAATCACCCACTAGAGAAAAATTGAAATATGTCCTTCAGATACACTTTCCAGCATCCCACAACATTGCCGAGTAGAGGCATTCATCCACGGGCCCCACATCGCCATATCACTCGGCATCCACCGACTGGTAGTACGCGGGGATTCTCAACTTGTGGTGAGCCAGGTCACGAAAGACTGGACATGTCTGGATGACAAATGGCGGCATACGTCAAGAGTATGGAAGCTAGAAAATAAGTTTGATGGGCTGGAGATTACACATGTGCTACACAATACAATGAAGCCGCAGACGAGCTAGCCAATATGGGATCCAAGCGAGAAGTGGTCCTGACTGGGATTTTTGTCGAGCACTTATTGGAGCCGTCAGTCAAAAAGAAGGCAGTACTTGAGCAGTTGGGGGCTGAACCTACCCCGGCATCAAATGAAGTACTAATCATCTCTCAAGATTGGTGGACTCCAATCGTCAGGTTCCTCCTAGAAGACAAGCTCCTAGAAGATCACAGTGAAGCCGAGCAGATCAAACGTCGAAGCAAATGTTTCCTTGTAGTCCAAGAGGATCTCTATCATTGAAGCGCATCCAGAGTCCTCATGTGCTGCGTCACACCCGAGGAGGGCAAGCATATTCTGCAATCCATGCACTCGGGCATCTGTGCCAACCATGTTGCATCAAGGACGTTAGTCGGAAAGGCTCTATAAAGGCTGGGGGGAGAGAAAAAATTCCTCATCTTCCTCAAGCGATCAATCGTTTCATCTTCCCAGCTCCACGCCGAAATTTCGCCTCCCGCTCCGCTAGGGTTTGTCATTGCTTGCTCCTCCCCATTGAAGCTTGAGCGATTCCGCTTCCCTTTGTCCATTCCAAGCCCTCGACCACATTTTCCCCAAATCTTCTTGTCCCCCAACCATGCCGAGGGCTAAAGATTTCATTGGGGCGTCGGATGAGGCGTGGCTGACCTCGGATTGCGGCCGGTCGAAGCTGGAAAAATCTAGAGAAGTTGCTGCGGCTGCAAAGCCATAACATCATCCGCTGGCACCTGGCCGAAGGTGAATCGGTTCCAAATCCCCAAGCCGGCGAGACTGTCTTTTTGTCTCTTTTTTCGACCGGGGTTTATTTCTTCCCTCTTCTGAATTCCTCCACCGTCTTCTTAGCTTCTACGGATTAGAGTTGGTGAATCTGAATCCCAACTCAATCTTGCAAATCTCTATATTCGTGACTCTTTGTGAGTGCTTCTTGGGTGTGGAACCCCACTTCAATTTCTTTAGACATTTATTCCACATCAAGCCCCAGCCCTCCAAGAATAGGGTCCAGGTGATTGGGGGGCTGGCCTTCAATTGAGGAGTGAAATGAAGAAAATATATATCAATCTTCCTTTGAAATCCTCCTTGAAAGGTTGGCATAAGGAGTGGTTCTACTGTTCTGATTTGGAACCCTCCCTGCCTCCATTCACCGGCTTGCCTCCGGTGGTCTTGCCCAATTGGTCATCAGATCCAACTTTCGAAGAGATGGGCCAAGTGCATCAGTTGCTGGCAAGATTGGAGAAACTGAAGAGAGCCGGTCTGACCGGCCCCTGGGTGGCCAGGCGTTTCCTGACCCGGTGCGTCCAGCCATTGAAGTTAAGGAGCAAATTCTGCTGGGATTACCAAGGAAAAAATGACCCCGACCAAGAAAGCAGAGAACTAGCTGACCAGCAAAAAGTGATTGAAACATTGTTCAGTTATTTCTCCAATGAGGTGGTCGAAACTGAGGACGCAGAGTGCTCCGTCGCGGCTTATAGCCGAAATCGACCTCGTCCCGAGGTAACCCTTGCTTTTCTTCTGTGATGAATGCCTGTAGACATGTATCCATAATTGCCCAGCATCGTGCAATGTATATTGTTGAATCGTTTGCAGTGGTGCAAGGAGTTTGATGATGACTCCCGTCCGCTGTCAGCCACGAAGTCGAAGAAGAGGCCGAGAAGTCCTTCTGTCGCCCAGCCCGACTCCAAGAGAACGGGGAAGAAACCCATTGTAGATCAGGGCAAGAAGGAGGTCATGAGGCCAAGTGCCGCAGCCAGGAGTCTAAAAATAAAAAACCCCGCCAGTACTGCACCCAGGCCATCGAGTCCTAGACCGGGACCGGTGCGGTCGAGCCCAGCATCATCAAGCCCAACACGTGCGCCCCCGAGTATGAGGCTGACTCCAACGCCGCCAAGTACCCGAGCGCCCCAGCTGGCCACACCGCGAACGGGGCCAACCAGGACAGGAATGCCGCCGGCGACTGCCGCGCCTTCCGGCCCAATAGCCAGCAGCCCTCCAGTGCCGCCCTCTGGATCTCCCGGACAAAAGCTCAAGTTCTCCAAGAGGTAGGTCGTTCTGGGTCTTCTGAAAATCATGTTCAGCATTGTAGCGTCTTGATGTTTGACTCGTTACGTAGGAAGTGGGCCGACATTGATCTTAAGTAGACCACACCGACTACCCCTGCTGTCGAGCCTGCCCCAGCCGATCCAGCGCTAGCGAGCACACCTGCTGAGCTGGCAGCGGCCCCAGTTGCACAAATTGAGACTGCCCCGACTGCAGGGCCGCCAACCCCAGCTGACCAAGGGGCAGTTGTTGAAGCCGCTATTCCAGCCCCTGAGCTGGCGCCCGTTGTCGAAGCCGTCATTGCGGCTCCTAATCCAGCCCCCGAAGCCCCGGAGGCAGCCGAGTTGGGGGCCAGGACCCCATTGCCATCCTGGTCACCGTCGTCATCGTCGTCATCATTGTCGTCGCCACCTTCAGAAAGGCCGAATCTCCCCAGACTCGAGGCCCCTCCCCGCAAGTTCCCGAGGACGTTCCGCTGGACGGCCGCTGACGGAACTGCGAAGAGTTATAAGCATGACGAAGCCGTGGCGAAGAAAGAACACGAAGACCTGCTTCGTGCCACAATTGCTGTGTCCCAAGGGATTCAGGTATGATTTTCACCGTATTGGGATCTTGGTAACCTTCCTTGCCCGATTGTTCTGACAATTGACTTGTTTCTTCCTGAGTAGAAACTTTTGGATTGCTCGGAGAAGATGAACGAGGTCCTGACCCGGGTTGCCCCCCAGCTCCAAGAATTGGAACAGCTCCGGGCCTTGAAGGCCGTATTGGAGGAGCGCCACCAGGGGAGGGAGACTTGGCTAAAGGATGCCGTCACCCAGCTTAGGGACAAGAATTGGGACCAAGCCAAGAGGATGAGAGGTAAACCTCCCGAATACGTCTTCCTGACTGAGCCCTTAATATATTTCTCCAGCTGCGTTGTTTCCCGACTGCCCAGTTGTGTCTTGACTGCAATGTTGAGTTCTTGACTATTCTGTTGTGCAGCCCTCGAAGCCGAGTTGAAGACCTAGACAGAGGGAGAAAACCAGCTGAAGGAGGCCGAGAGAGCCAAAGCCGAGATTGAAAAGGACAAGGCCGACCTGACGAGGGCCAATACCGAGCTTGAGCAAGAGAAGGCCAAGTTGAAAAAGGCCAACACCAAGCTCGAGAAAGAAAAAGTTGAACTAGAGAAGGCCATAGCCAAGTGGGAGGCCGACTACAAAAGTAAGTCTCCACTCTGACAATAACCTTAGCCAATCCATTAATTACTCCATCTATAGCTTTGCTTAACAAGTTTACTTGTCAATGAACCCGGGTAGCTGCTAGAGCCAATTCCCAGATCCAGTTTCAAGCTTTCGCAGAGGAGATCAGGTTAGTCAAGGAGTCACGGGAAACTCTTGCCGAGTTCGTGAAAGGGCTCCTTGACCTGATGGACCCTCGCCCTGTGGGAACCAGCTTCAGCACAATCTTCCAAGTGGAGGAGCGCCTTAAAGATGCACAGAGTACCCTGAAGAGGTACTCGGATGAGCACGTTATTGCCGACGTGGCCCAGACTCTAGCAATGACCAAGTCCTCCTACCCAAGGGCAGATGTTGAAGCCATCGGGGAGGGGTTTGCCGAGGAGACGACTCTTGAGGAGGCGCTTGTCGATGTTTTACACCGGCAATAAATATATGGGGCTACTCGGCGGATGGAAACTCGGTGGATTGCAAAGGAACACAGGGAGATTTTATACTGGTTCAGGCCCTCAATGTGAGGTAATACCCTACGTCCAGTTGTGGTGTTATTCCTTTGAGGATTTGTGGTGGTGATTCTGGTGAACCGACTCAACCTGCCCTCATGGGGCGCCCTGCCTCCCCTTATATACTGGGGGACAGGGTTACAAGGTAGGAGTCCCCATCGGATTATGACTAGGAGATCTCCCCTTAGAGATATAACGCACCCGACTAGGACTGTATATTCCTTTCCATACAAGGCGAAGTCTGCCGAATTTAGCTATATCTCTAATTACAAGGCTAGGCCCACCCTCTATCCGAGTGGCCCATATGCTTGTCATGAGGTACCCGGGGCCCATGGCACCCACAGTAGCCCCCGAGACCTTCATAGTTGAGTTACAGCTGATGCCGAGTGCTCATCCTCCACGGTGAAGTCTTCCCGAGTGCATTGCTCCCGAGTACTCTTTGTCTGAGTGCTGCTTCTCCCGAGTCCTGCTTCATGTCAGCTGGGAGCGAGGCTATGAAGGGCTCGATGTAGATGTTGGAATAGTGTGCGCCGAATAGGCGCACCTATTAGGTGTAGCCCCCGACTTTGTGCTTAATTGTGAAAACAATTAAACATGAAGTCAAAGATCTTTAACCTTGTAGTCTTTCCCGAGTAGCTTACTACTGGTACATGAGACTCTTCGGTATCATGTCAACCGGAATATGATTTATAGTCTTGCCGAGTAGGGAACTACTCGTATATAGGACTCTTCGACTTCATGTCAGTCGGAATGTGTGTTTATAGTCTTGCCGAGTAGGATGCTACTCGTATATGGGACTCTTCAGCGTCATGTCAGCTGGAAAGGGGGTGTTTATAGTCTTTCCCGAGTAGTATACTACTTGAAAATTAGACTCGTCGGCATCATGTCAGCCGGAAAAGGTGTTTATAGTCTTTCCCGAGTGGCGTCCCATTCGGAAGTTAGACTCTTCCGCATCATGTCAGCGGGAATGAGAATTTTATAGTCTCTCCCGAGTAGTGCACTACTCGAAAGTTAGACTCTTCAGCGTCATGTCGGCTGGAGTAATGTTGCTCATGGCAACTGGTGGCCGCGCATGTAGGCGAGTACCACTGTATGAAAAATAAATCCATTACGTGGTTAGGTGTACTCGAGAGAGATACCTGCATCTCCAATTTCAATGAAGACCAGCTTGTGATCCTTGTAAGGATGTATCCTCGAGACCTGGCGGATAAGACAGATACCCAAACATATATGTTTAGCAATAAGGCTCTCATGAAGCATATCTGTTTACCTCATCGGCTCCTGTTGGTAGCACCAGCGCTATAATTTCAACTCAGCCTGCGGGCGGCCCACATGGAGCATGCTACTGTAGGAACTCATATCTTGGTGGCTGCTACCAAATAAGCCGGCCTGAGCCGACCTATCCAGCATAGCTCTAGGGAAGTATCATCCATCGCATGTCAGGATGAGTTTTTTGGTGTTGGTAACCGCAATCAGCCAGAGAAATCCTTATTCGCAAGCCTTTCCGACTTATGTTCTGGATGCAGCCTGGTTGCCACAGGTGCCCGAGCAGGTATGTTGCAGGATCTGCTTGCCCTCCTCAGGTGTGACGCAGTGCATGAGAACTCCGGATGCGCTTTGACGATGTAAGTCTTCTCTGACTTCGGTAAAGCCGGATAAGGTACCCGAACCTAGCATTAGCAGAGGGTTCGGCTGGCGACCCTCATGGGGCGTACCCTATCCAACAGAATTATAGCCAAGCTAGGTACCCGAACCTTGCATTAGCATAGGATTCGGCTGGCGACCCTCATGGGGCGTACCCAACCTGACAGAGCCGTGACCAAATAAGGTACCCGAACCTAGCATTAGCGTAGGATTCGGCTGGCGACCCTCATGGGGCATACCCTATTTAGCCGAGTGGTATACAGCCCCGACTGGCGCCGGGGGCTGATTGTTGGCTCGCATGGAGCGTAGTCGGGGAAGACGACGTCCCGACTGGCGCAAGTACTCGGTGAGTAGCCCTCATGGAGCATCCCGAGTGTATTTTGGCAGACTTGTCCAGCCCCCGAGCGTAGGAGATGGGCTCGCAGCCCTGAGTTCCTGTCACGCGTATCCAGAGCTGGGCCTGCAATATAAAGATATCGGATGAGTAGCATCTGATGATGGAAATAATCACCCGAATAAAATGTATTTTACAATGTATGTAAATACGTGTTCTTCCTCTTTTTGATATTAATTTCCTCGAGTAGTTGACCCCTTACGTTTAAGCACTCTGCCCGACTAGTCATAGCCCCTAGCGTCGGGAGTTGGCTCATGGCTCTTTCCCAGGCACGCGTTTTGGGTGACTTGAGTTCGTCTTACATGGAGCAGAGTTTCACGGATCGAGATTTATGCTACTCGAGTACTTTTGTAATCATTTAAGAGCAAAAACGGAAAAAGTAAATGCGCAGCTTATACACCTATTAGGTGTAAGCGGCTGTGGCACTAGCAAGGCCGAGTGAGGAGATGTTTATCAGAAAGCGACTTAGCTGTTCGGTATTTGGGAGTGGGGATGCCATCCTCGTGTTTGAGCTTGTGAGCCCCCGAGCATGTCACTTGTTGTTCTGATAATCCTCAGTTGTTGAAGGTCGAAGGCGGTTGTGACCGACTGCCACAATGGAGCCGTCTGACTTGCGTTTGCGATTCCCAGCTTTAGTCGGGACCGCGTTGTCGGTGTCGTCCCATTTCTTCTGTCAGGGTGACTTGTCATCGAGGGTCTCGGCAACAGCGTGGGCCGAGTCGGCGTACTTGTTTGCCATGTCGAATAGGGCCTTGACAGAGTTGGGAGGCTTCCGCGTGAATTTGTCGATGAACGAGGTGTCTTTGACTCCTTTTCGAAAGGCGGCGATGACGACCTCATCCTTGACGTTTGGGATTGAGTTCTTCTTCTCAGAAAACCTCTTGATGAAGTCACGAAGAGACTCGTTCTTCCTTTGATGCAACTGATATAAGCCGTACTCGGAAGATGGCCTCTCGTATGTTCCCTGGAAGTTGGCGATGAAGCGTTTCCGGAGTTCTCCCCAGGAGTCGATTGATTGCTTGGGAAGTCCTACTAGCCATGTCCTCGCTGAGTCGGCTAAAGCGACTGGGAGGTAGTTAGCCATGACTTTCTGATTTCCCCCAGCTGCTCGAATCGCCAGAGTGTAGACCGTGAGCCAGGACTCGGGATTAGTCTTGCCGTCGTATTTGTTGATGCCTGTAGGCTTGAAACTTGACGGCCAGTCGACTTGTTGTAGCTCCTGAGTGAAGGCCGGTACTCCGTCGTCTTCATGAGGACTCCGACCTCGACTACGGCGGCGAAACCGCTCGTAGTGGAGGCCGAATTGCTCGTTCTCGTCTTCCAGTTGGCGTTGCTCGTCTTCTTCTCGTTTGCGGCGCCGAGCATTAATGTCTTGCTGAAGGTCGCGCCGCAGTCGGTCTCGGAGGTCCTGGCTGTCCCGACGGTCGCTTCGACGTTGCCAGTTGTTGTGGTTGCCGAGTGACGTCTGGCTTGACTCCGCGTGCTGCCGACTAGAGCCGGCCGCTCGACGTCGCTTTGAGGTGGATGAGACTGCCGCTGGGGAAGTTGACTGACTGGTCAGTACGAGTGTGTTGCCCGACTGTTGGTGCTGCTGACATGCGGCAGCGGTAAGCATGGCTTTTATCCTTGCGATCGTCGGGGTGGCCTGGTGATCAGGCCCAACCTGGACCGTGTCCAGTAGGGTCACGGCGGCCACGATGTTCTGTTGTGGCGTGACGAAGACGTCGTGGTCGCCGACTTTTGTTTGGAGGGTTTGTTGCTGAGCGGTTTGCCCAGCCCTGCGTAGGCCGTCGTCGCGGGCGTGCAGGCATCTTGCTTCTTCCTCCTGTTGTTCTCGCAGTCGGTGGGCCTCCTCCTCTTGTTGTTCGTGTAGTCGGCGTGATTCCTGAGTAGGAGTAGAGCCTTTGGATGCCATGAAGATTTCTCGTGGCGGGAAGAAGCTTGCCGAACTGCTGTCCGACTTAGAGTCGGAATCCGACTGGGAGTCGTAGTCCGACTGAGAGTCGTAGTCGGAATGGTTGATGGGGGTGATTACCACTCCAACCTCCCTAGATCCGATCTCGAGCGGCTCGGAGCCGTATCCGAGTCGAACTCCAGGGGATCGGGTTTGCCGCGTCGGATGTAGATTGTAGATATCCGCGGCGTCGCCGAGTCCGAACGGGAAGTTGACAATCTCTTCCCTTCTCGGCCCGATCTCGGCCGGCTCAGAACCGAGTCCGAGTCGAACACTGGAAGGAAGAGTTGTCCCTGGACTCGGGCGTATTGGAGACTGCCGCAGCATGTCGTCGAAGATTGCCGCAGCGTCGTGTGGGCCGACTGGCGCGGAGTCAGCTGGATCCTCGGCCGATTGGATCGGGTCCGTGTCGGCCTGGGTGAGATTGCCGATCTGGTCGGCGGCGAAGTCGAGGCTTCTGAATGCAATTGTATCTCCGGGGGAGAGTTTGCCGCCGTCGACTCCGGTTGCTGGATCCATCGAGCTTGTAGATGTAGATCGCGCCGAAGCCCCTACCTGGCGCGCCAACTGTCGATGTTTTACACCGGCAATAAATATATGGGGCTACTCGGCGGATGGAAACTCGGTGGATTGCAAAGGAACACAGGGAGATTTTATACTGGTTCAGGCCCTCAATGTGAGGTAATACCCTACGTCCAGTTGTGGTGTTATTCCTTTGAGGATTTGTGGTGGTGATTCTGGTGAACCGACTCAACCTGCCCTCATGGGGCGCCCTGCCTCCCCTTATATACTGGGGGACAGGGTTACAAGGTAGGAGTCCCCATCGGATTATGACTAGGAGATCTCCCCTTAGAGATATAACGCACCCGACTAGGACTGTATATTCCTTTCCATACAAGGCGAAGTCTGCCGAATTTAGCTATATCTCTAATTACAAGGCTAGGCCCACCCTCTATCCGAGTGGCCCATATGCTTGTCATGAGGTACCCGGGGCCCATGGCACCCACAGCGCTGGAGCTGATAGCCAAGGCGAGGCTGACAGCAGAGATTATCACCCGAGACCTAGGTCTATGAAAACAGTACATCATGTAGTCGGTGTATTGTGGATTTTTGTAAAGACATGTGTAAATATATGAGCAATGCCGCCAAGCTTTAGACTATTACTCAGTTGTCATTAGCTTTACTCGACCATATAGCCTACACCGAGTTAATCTATAGGAACTTAATAAAAATGTTCACCGCAGAAAGCTGTACTCGGGCAGACATGGGAAAGTCATAGTAAAACTTCATAACTTAAGTAACATAGGCTTGTATATTATTGACAGAGCACATATAATACATGCAGCCCCCGACACACTCCTCGGTTGAAACAAGCGGCGTAGTGAGTTAGAGAAAAACTATACACATGGGAAAGTATAAAACTCAGGTATAGAAAGGACGTAACTGTTCTATATTCCATGAGTTGCTGATGAGGGCACCGTCTTCGGTCTTCAGTCGGTAGGCGCCTAGCCGAGTAACCTCAACTATAATGAACGGCCCTTCCCATATTGGGGATAGTTTATGCCTGTCTTTGGTGGTTTGTATCTTTCTCAAGACGAGATCTCCAACCAAAAAGGCGCAGCCACGGACATTGCGATTGTGGTAGTGACGTAGGCCTTGAAGATACCTTGCCGACTGGATTATTGCGATGTCCCTTGCTTCTTTCAACTGATCTAGTTCGACCAATCGGGTGTTGTTTGATGTGTCTTCTGAGTAAGCCCGAACTCGCGGAGAGCCGAACTCTAACTCGGTTGGTAGCATAGCCTCAGCACCATAGACTAGAAAGAAAGGGGATTGCCCTGCTGCCTGACTAACCGTGGTTCTGAGAGACCAGATAACAGATGGGAGCTCTTGAAACCACCGGTCCGCGTATGGTTGTAGTCAGTCGAATATCCTGGCTTTGATATCTTGTAAGACCATACTATTGGCGGGTTCAACCTGCCCATTGCTCCGCGGGTGTGCCACAGATGCATAGCAAATCTTGATGCCGAAGTCATCACAGAAATCTTGAAACACGCCGCCCGTGAACTGAGTACCGTTGTCGGTGATGATGCGGTTAGGGACACCGAATCGATATAATATACTCATGTTGAAGTCCTTTGCACGTGCCACTGTTATGGTAGCAACAGGTTTAGCCTCAATCCACTTGGTGAATTTATCCACTGCAATGAACAAGTGTGTGAACCCTCCTAGCGCTTTCTTGAAAGGCCCGACCATGTCAAGCCCCCATACTGCAAAGGGCCAAGAGATTGGGATTGTTTGGAGTTCCTGGGCTAGGAGATTGGTTTGTCTTGCGTAGAACTGGCAACCCTCGCATGTGCGAACAATGTCTTTGGCATCTGTTACTACTGTTGGCCAGAAAAATCCCTACCGATAAGCCTTTTCGACTAACGTCCTGAATGCGGCATGGTTGCCACATACACCCGAGTAGATCGACTGCAGAATCTGCTTGCCCTCCTCGGTGGTGATGTAGCGCATGAGGACACCGGATGCACTTCTTCGGTACAAGTCTTCTCCGACGACTAGGAAACTCTTGCTTCAACGTTTGATTTGTTCGGCTTGGCCACGGTCTTCTGGGTGTTCATCGTCCAGGAGGTATTTGAGAACAGGAGTCTACCAATCTTGACATATGTGCAGCACCTCGTCTGTTGCCAGGGTAAGTTCACCTCCCGACTGCTCTGGAACTGGTTTCTTCTTGACTTATGGCTCCATAAGTTGCTCGACAAAGATCCCTGTCGGGGCTGCCTCTCGTTTGGATCCCATGATTGCTGATTCATCTGCAGCATCATTGTATTGTCGTAGGACATGTGTTATCTCCAGCCCGTCGAACTTGCATTCTAGCTTGCGGACCTCCTGATAGTATGCCGCCATGGTGTCGTCGAGACATATCCAGTCTTTCATAACTTGGTTTACCACGAGTTGAGAGTCTCCACGCACAACCAACCGACGAATGCCGAGTGATATAGCGATGCGGAGCCCGTGGATGAGTGCCTCGTACTCGGCGACGTTGTGGGAAGCTGGGAAGTGGATTTGTAGAACGTACTTCAGTTTTTCGCCGGTGGGGGACGTCAGTACGACGCCAGCCCCGGCGCCGCCAATCCGTAGAGAACCGTCGAAGTACATTGTCCAATACTCTAGCTTCACTGTTGATGTAGGCATTTGAACTTCTGTCCACTCGGCCACGAAGTCAGCAACCTCGAAGCAGATGTTTTCTTTGCGAAAGTTATCCCACGTGCCGAAGCTGACTGGCAAGTTTATCTACCCGAGTGGAGTTGAAGATAGGCTGGGAATTATCCCATGGAAGGGCGCCGTACTCGGCCGTAGATCTGAACGAGGAATCTTCATCTCGTCCAGGGTCTTGGCGAAGAGGATATTGAGCGCACTGCCTCCATCTATGAGAACCTTCTTCAACTTGATGTTCTTGACGACCGGGTCCAGGACCAGTGGATAGCGTCCCGGGTGCGAAACCTGATCTGGATGGTCAGCGTGGGTGAACGTGATGGACGCCTCTGACCAGCACAAATATTGGGGGGTGTCTGCTATAGAGATTGCATTGACGTCGTGTGCTATTAGCTTCTGTTTGCGCTTAGACTCATACACAGATGGACCTCCGAAGATGTGGTTGAGCTCGGCCTGGGGATCTTGAAAATCGTCGGCCGGGTCCTGATCTGGCTTGTCTTTGCTCTTGTTGGCGCCAGATGATGAAGCCTGCTCGGAAGCAAACTTCTTAAGCATGAAGTAGTCTTTGGCTGCGTGTTTGCCTTTGGGGCGGAAGGGGCAAGGCCCATTCATGACTTTCTGGTAGTCGTTTCTGCATTGGGGTCGTGACCGAGTTTGGTCCATGTTGGCCACCTCATTGTCCGACTTCCGCTTGCGGTTGCCGGTCTTATTTTGTGATGGCTCGTTGTCGGCTTTCGCCTTCTGGTCCTTTTGCCGGGGCTCCTTCCTCTCGTCGAGGGCCTCTGCGACCGCTTCAGCCAAGTCGGCATATTTGTTTGCCATGTCAAAGAGAGCCCGGATGGTGGCTGGAGGCTTTCGAGTGAACTTCGCGATGAATAGGGCGTCCTTTACTCCCTTGCAGAAGACGGCGATGACGGCCTCGTCTTTGATCATTGGGATCTGGTTGCGCTTCTCGGAGATCCTCTTGATAAAGTCACGTAGAGACTCATTCTTCTTCTAGTGCAGTTGGTATAGATCATGCTCAGAAGACGGCCTCTCGTAGGTCCCTTGAAAGTTAGCGATGAACCGCTCCCTGAGTTCTCCCCAAGAACCGATCGACCGCCTCGGGAGCCCCGTTAGCCATGTCCTCGCTGAGTCGGCCAGGGCAACCGGGAGGTAGTTAGCCATGGCTTTATGGTCACCCTTGGCAGCTCGAATTGCCAGGGTGTATACAGTGAGCCAGGACTCGGGGTTGGTTTTGCCGTCGTATTTCTCGATCCCCGTAGGCTTGAAGCCCGACGGCCAGTCGACGTCCTGTAGATCGTGGGTGAAGCTGGAACGCCTTCGTCTTCGTGAGGGCTCCGGCTCCGACCATGGTGGTTAAACCGCTCATGGTGAAGACCGAAACGCTCGTTCTCGTCCTCCAGTCGGCGGCGCTCTTCTTCTTCGCGTTGGCGGCGCCAGGCATTGATGTCGTGTTGGAGGTCGCGTTGTAGACAAACTCGGAGGTCTTGGTTGGGCCGGCGATCATACTGGTGACGCCGCTGATTGTTGTTATTGGTGTCACCGAGTGATGTTTGCCGCAACTCTTCGTGTAGCTGACTTGAGCCAGCCGCCCGGCGTCATGCTGATGTAGATGAGCCTCCTGCCGGAGAACCCGATCTGTTAGTCGGAACAATTGTGTCGCTCGACTGTTGTTGCTGCTGACAGGCAGCAGCTGTAATCATCGCCTTGATCTTGGTGATGGTCGGGGTGGTCTGGTGATCAGGCCCGAGCTGGAGCGTGTCCAGCAGGGTTGCAGCGGCCACAACGTTCTGTTGTGGCGTGACGAAGATGTCGTGGTCGCCGACTTTTGTCTGGAGGATATGTTGTTGAGCGGTTTGCCCAGCCTTGCGTAGCTCATCGTTGCGAGCCTCACGGTCAGCTTCCTCCTGTTGACGTAGTCGGCGCGCCTCCTCTTGTTGCTCCTCTTGTAGTCGGCGTACCTCCGGTGGAGGAGTCGAAGCCATAAAGATTTCGCAGGGGATAAGGAGACTTGCTAGACTGGTGTCCGAACTGGTGTTCGAACTTTGTCCGACCTGGAGTCGGAGTCCGAGTAGTTTATCGGAGTAAGAACGACTCCGACCTCCCTAGGTCCAATCTGGAGCGGCTCTGAGCCATACCCAAACTGAACCATGGGGGATCGGGTCTGCCGCATGAGATGTAGATCCGCGGCGTGACCAAGCCCGTGTGGGAGATTGACGATCTCTCCCCTTCCTAGCCTGACCCGAGCTGCCTCAAGGCCTAGCGCGAGTTGGACGCTGAAAGAGAGAGTTGTCTCAAGGCTCAGCGAAGTGGAAGATCGTCACAGCAGGTTGATGATGGTGGCTGCGGTGTCTTGTTGGCCGACTGGTTGAGTTGGCTCTGCTTCGGCCAAGGTGAGATTGCCGATCTGGTCGGCGACGAAATCGAGGCTTCTGAAAGTTATTATGTCTCCAAGGGAGAGTTTGTCGCTGTCGACTGTGCTTGTTGGATCCATCGAGATTGTGGATGTTGATTTCGCCAAGTCCCCTACTTGGCGCACCAACTGTCGATGTTTTACACTAGCAATATGAATATGGGGCTACTTGGCGGATGGAAACTTGGTGGATTGCAAAGGAACACAGAGAGATTTTATACTGGTTTAGGCCCTCGATGTGATGTAATACCCTACATCCAGTTGTGGTGGTATTCCTTTGAGGATTTGTGTTGATCAATGATTTTCTGCCCTCAAGGGGCACCTTGCCTCCCCTTATATACTAGGGGACAAGGGTACAAGGTAAGAGTCCCAGCCGGATACGGCCAAGAGATTTCCTTTTTAGAGATACATCTTACCCGACTAGGACTATATATTCATTTTTGTATAAGGCAAAGTCTACCGGGTGCTACTATATCTCTAATTACAAGTCTCGGCCCATCCTCTATCCGAGTGGCCCATATGCTTGTGATGAGGTACCCGGGGCCCATGGCCTCCACAGATCAATAGCTGTCTCTATTAAAATTGGAGATGGAGGTATCTCTCAAGTACACCACATCACACATTGGATTTACTCCATAGTGATACTCGGCTTACATGCTTAGCCAAATTGTCTTGAGCAAAATTTCCAACTAATATATAGCTGAAGAGTCCAATTTCTGAGAAACATATCACTCGGGAAAAACTTAAAGGTTAAAGATCTTTGACTTTGTGTTTAATTGTTTCCCAATTAAGCACAAAGTTGGGGGCTACATCTAATAGGTGCGCCTATTCGGCGCACAGTATTCATCTATTTCCATGAAGCCCTTCATAGCCTCGTTGCCAGCTGACGTGAAGCAGGACTTGGGAGAAGAAGCACTCGGACAATGAGTACTCAGGAGCAAAACACTCGGGAATCTCTTCACCATGGAGGATGAGCAATCAGCATCAGCTGTGACTCAACTATGAAGGTCTCAGGGGGTACTGTGGAGGCCATGGGCCCTGGGTACCTCAAGGAAAGCAATTACGGCCACTCAGATAAAGGGTGGGCCAGTCGGTACAATTGGAGATAGAGTAGGACTGGGCATAACTTGCATGACAAAGAAAGGAATATAGTCCTAGCCGGATACTTTATGTACTGATAAGGAAAACCTTTGGTCGTATCTGACTGGGTTTCTTACCCTGTAACCCTCATCTCTCTAGTATACAAGAAGAGGTAGGGAGCCCCTTGGGGCAGATGATTCCACATACCGCAAAAGCAATACACCACAACAGGAATTGGGTATTACCTCACACCAAAGGCCTGAACCAGTATAAATCTCGTGTGTCCTTTCGAATCCATCGAGTTTAGGTCCCATATAATTATTGCCGATACAAAATATTGACAAAACTCATAACTAATTCAAACAAACTCCAAATTGAGTGAAACTTGTCTCTAAAATTTGTAAATTCTATATCTACCTTCTGGAACAGGAATAAAAGTGGCCACCGATATATTATATTCACTATTTACCAAATAAACCAAAGTGGGTAGTTAATAACCATTCTAAAATTTTCCCTTAGCAAATTTTGACTAAAATGATAATTATCTTGACTCTAAGACATGCTAGCACTTTTTGTAGCCCTAAAACGTGGAACATGGATGAACCTTAAATCTTCATATTGTGATAAAAACATAGAGGATTTACTAAAGCACCCTTAATCGAACACATGACTAAATTATGTACACTTATAGTCTTGAAAGCCACAAACAAATACCCCAATCAACTGCTTGTGAGAATGTTGTTGGGCCTACTACTAATCTGGTTTTCCGTTGCTGTTTATCTGATAAGTCTTGGTCGTATCGACCGTAATAAAGGTAATTGACCCTTTAGCTTCATTTCATTTCGATATATGTTTTGTACTGGCTATGTATGTGTGTACCAACTACTGATTCAGAGATTGGTATAGGAAAACACATGATGTTTCCGGTTTCCAAAACCGGGGGTCGACATACTTGGCTTACATGCTTAGCCAAATTGCCATAAGCAATATTTCCAGTCAATAATTGTTTAAGGAGTCCAATTTCTAAGAAATAGATCACTCAGAAAAGACTTAAGGGTTAAAGATCTTTGACTTTATGTTTAATTGTTTCTCAATTAAGCATAAAGTCAAGGGCTACACCTAATAATAAGCCTAGTCAGCACACACTATTCATACTTTTCCATGAAGCCCTTCATAGCCTCGTTGCCAGCTGACAGGAAACAGGACTAGGGAGAAGAAGTACTCGGACAAAGAGTACCTGGGAGCAAAGCACTCGGGAATTTCTTCACCGTGGAGGATGAGCACTCGACCTGAGCTGTGACTCAACTATGAAGGTCCCAGGGACTACTATGAAGGCCATGGGCCCCAGGTACCTCAAGGAAGGCAAATACGGCCAATCAGGAAGGGGGTGGGCCGGCCTATACAGTTAGGGATATAGTAGAACTCGGCATCATGTAACCTTCTACGACAAGGAAGGGGATATAATCTTAGCCGGTTACTCTATGTTTTGATAAGAAAATCTCTTGGTTGTGTCCGACTGGAATTCCTACCTTGTAACCTTGCCTCCTCGGTATATAAAGAGAGGCAAGGAGCCCCTAGGGGCAAAGATTGTACAATCAGCAAAAGCAATACACCATAACTGGAAGTAGGGTATTACCAGTATAAAGCTTCGTGTTCTTTCGAGTCCATCGAGTTTAGATCCGACGAGTATCCCTACATTTAATAGAGCCGATATAAAACATCGACAATTGGGCTTGTTCACAATGATCTCAACGATGCCCCTATTGTTCTCTTATGGCCTGTGTTGTATCTGAACTTCATAATATGACATTGGTAAACCATATGTTGCTTGTGCAATTTTTGTTCTGGTATGAGTTCACTGTCTGAAGATTGTGCATTGGGCAATTTATTTGCTTGGGCAATGGAAAATGCACAGGAATATTGAGGATATTTGCCATTTACTAAATTACAGCCTGAGCAATACCAAACAGTGTTAAATAGGTAAATGTAGCTTCAAGATTCTCCAAAAAAAAATTGAACATTGCCACATTGGGGTGAACATTGACACGGTGATGCCAAATGTGTCCAACCCACAAGCACATTCGAAACAATGAATTGATTGTTCATCTATAGATATGGCATATATTAAAGCTTTGAATCTCCACAATGTGATGAGAAACAAAAGTTGTTCAGGTACTTACTGAGTTGAGATATGATAATGTTGAGTAGCCAAGATAGAAGACACACATGATCTATCAAAGTAACTGCCCTTGGTCTTGAAATCACAGGCTTATTCTGTTGTCTTCCCTGCCAAGATATCTGTGTCTTCAGCTGGATAATTGATGATTTCTTCACAGAGAAGAGCATATCGCTCGCATTCGTGCTATCCCCTCTAAAAATAATTGCCATATGTGGTGCCTCCGAAATACCTGAAAATTTGGCAGGAGGATTTGATATGTAAAATACTTACATCAGCAAGAATTGGATGCAATGCCAAAAGACTGATAAATTTAAGCCCATTTTTTGAGATGCATGTTCAGACTTAACAATCTTGTGGATCTCTACATCCTAAAGAATAGCTCAAGATCACAAGAATCACGAAATTAATTGCTGAAGCATCCTCTACTGCAAAACGACAAAAAATGTTGAAGCTGAAAGAGTAAGCGTAGGCTACGATAGCAGAAAACAAAAATTTCTACCGCGCACACCAGGACATCATGCGAGAGAGGGATCATGGATCGTTACCACTAGACGCGCAGTGCAGTGGAAGAAGGGTTGGAGAAGCCGGTCCAACCACTCGCCCGTCGAGGTAGTAGTGAAAGTAGTCGATCTCCGGCCAATCAACGCCACAACGAGCAGCGCCTCTATCGGTATCCACACGTCCGGGGCTGGAACGCCGATCGCGAGTGTACTAGCACTCATGAGCAGCCAGGGTTTGGCTCGGGAGGTGGCGGCTAGGGTTTAGCTCGAGGCCAACAGAAAAACACACACGTCCATCTCCTCGGCCCCTCGCCTCCCTATATATAGACCTCCTTACTCGGACCTCGTGGACCGAGGCCCAGTAAGAGTCTACTCGGATCTCTATCCGAATCAAGCCCATATTCGAATCACATTCGAATAAGTGTTCCAGCCCGTTAAGCATGCGACCCTGTAGGTTCACGTATATTTTGTCACGACCCGGAAACACCTTTCTGGTCACCCTGTTAATAGCGGCCTCTAGCAATGCATATTAACCCCAAAATATACGTAAAGATCATATCGGCTGAACCTGTAATGTCCTCATGTACAAATTCCTTTGCCTCACAATATCGATTGAGCTCAAGGCGAGACTTGTGTCATCCTCTTAATAGCTCAATCACTCTCTTGATCCTATGATGGATTACAAACTTGTGATTGACACCTCAATCACCCTAGCATGGCCATGTACTTCCATAATCCATTACATCGAGGGGCCCAGAGATATCTCTCCCGTCAGGAGGGGCAAATTCTATCTTGATCATTCACATCCTACTACATGTTTCATAGCAAATCCGAAGACTACTTTTATAACTACCCAGTTACGGAGTAGTGTTTAGTAGTCCCAAAATAAACTACTACGTATGTTGGAAACCATGATGATCTCAAGTCTAAGGACTCTATATAAACACTACTTGAGACTAACTGATGACACATGAAATCTCTGCAGTATCTCATGGCGGGTCTATCCAACATATGTTCACTAACATATGTCCATATTATCGATTTGGTATCTTCATACCATGATCCATGAGACATGATCATCAATCAATACATATGCTGATATTAGAATCATATTTGTTCCTCATATGATATATGATCAGGGATCATTTAGAAATAGCAACATTTGACATTAAGAGTCTCATGAATAAGTCACGTACTCATTGATCAATAATGATAATGTCTATTTCAAGGAACCAATCAATATATTATAAACATAGCATGTGATATATATAACATCTCTATGTTGCCTCTAGGGCATATCACTAACAGGCACCCATAATCAACGTCCTAATTTCACTATTAATTCCAGATTTCAAGTTATGACTCATAATCCATTGCCAAATGATTCATGTGCCTTAATAAGACATGAAATTTAAGGTCAAATCTGAGTTCTCTCTTCCCAAGGAATTTGACCATCTTTGTATTTTCGGAAAAAGAAGAACAAATCAATTTCCATGAAATCTTTGTATTCTCGGAAAAAGAAGATTGCAATCAATTTCCACGAAACATATTGACCATTTGATTAACTTTTAAAACATCAGATCAAGAAGAAATTATACTTTCATGGATTCACCTCCTTACGTTGAACTCTAGACAAATCAAGGAAAGAAAATGTTGTTACTTTCTCTTGCATGGAGAGGAGGGGCTGGCTAGAGTGTTTACCTCCTTGTCTAGCTTCTTGGTGAAAAGTGCTTAGCCTGGAGAGCACAGACGACGTCACTATAGTCACACCAGAGGAGGACCCGTCCCTTGATGTCCAGCAGGGCCAGCACCTACACTGTGTGTTTGGGCATGGGTCTGGCTGGCTAGATGATGGCACCGGTGGTTTGTAACATGTCATGCCCAGATATTCACATTCAGAATTCTGAACATTTTGTGTATTAAATCCCTATCTAGGAAAGTCAGGGTACACAATTTCAAGTGGCCATACAGAGTACGTCTTAATAACAGAGTAAATTTGTCTTACATCAATGCAGCGGAAAAAGAAGATAAATTATAAACAAACTAAGCCACACAGAGGCTTCCACTCCACAGGCAGCTTGACGGCGGAACAAGCCTACTCCTCCTAGCGATCATCATCAGAGTAGAACTCCATCTCTAAGAGGGGGGAACGGAGCAAGACTGAGTACCACCCACAGTACTCAACAAGTCACACCTGCCAATATGCAGAATGCACGAGAGACAAAAAGAAAGGCCTTTGGTTTCATTTGCATTAAAGCAGTTACAAAGAGTAGTAGTTGAGAAACAGGTAAAATGGTTGTTTAATTAAGCAATATTAAATCACCACTAGTCAACGCTACACCACATTGATCAGGGCAAAACCATCCATCCTACTCCTACATAATATTTTAAGGTAAATTATTATGGTGAAACTAATCACGGTGAGTCTTGACCAAACGCCCATAACCGCGGGCATGGCTATTCGAATAGTTTTTAACTCCGGCCAGAGGTGTACAACTGTACCCACAAGACAGCCCCACACACATTCTCGTGTGCCAGCATGCCACCACGGCACCCCGCGAGAGGCTGTGAGAGGACCATTCATGCAACTCCTCCCTAACCATCCACACCACGCTGAGGTTGCACCTGCCGATAGGGCACACCGTGTCAGCTAGCCTACCCCCTTGCGCCACGATGGATCTGGAAGCCGATTAAGCTCACACCCGAGCTGACCCAACTCCATCATGCCTATTGTTGATGTTTTGTATCGGCTGCATTGATTATAGGGCTATTTGTAAGACCTAAACTTGATGGATGCGAAGGGACACACGAGATTTATCCTGGTTTAGGTCCTCAAGGTGAGGTCATACCCTACTTCCAGCTATTGTGTATTGCCTTCGAGGTTGATGTTGATTATCTTCAGCCCGAGGGCTCCTTGCCTCTCCTTATATACCGAGGAGGCAAGGTCACATATTAGGAATCCCAGTCGGACTCGACCAAGAGATTTCCTTCTAGGAATACAGAGTAACCGGCTAGGACTATATCCCTTTTCTTATCATGCAAGGTAACATAAAGCCGAGTTCTACCATATCCCTAATTACATGGCAGGCACACCCTACATCCGAGTGGCCATATTGCTTTCCGTGAGGTACTCGGGGCCCATGGTCTCCACACGTATCCTCACCAAACAATGCCTAGGAGAGGGAGAAGCTACACTACAAGCCTAGCCATTGCCCACGCTGGCTTGTGGTATGTACAGAAAACTGATCAAGGGGTTTCCCCAAACTGGTCCTTAATTGCCATGGTGCGACCAGCAAAACCATGCACCCACAGCATACCATTAGGGCCATGTTTTAGTTATATAATTGTCCATGACCAAAGTTCCATCACCTCGACACAAAGTCGAACAATAAGTGTGATAATGAGTATTTATTCCCCCAAGATGAGCTAGTTCATTCTAAGCATGGCTAAGCAAACCTAAGTCATAATCTAGTCATATTATTACCTAGGTTACAAAGGAAAACGGGTTTAACAAGATATGGTCGTCAAATTGTATATAGGTTAAGTACCATCCTGCATGAAATAATAAAACATGCATCTTTATGTAAGCAAAACAAATATTTTGCATAAATTAGGCACAATATGGTCAAGAAGGTTGATGTAACTTGCCTTGCTCTGGCTCTGCGACCTCTGGAACAACCTTGAAGTACACAAGAGGGTCAGAAGCATCGGTCTCTAACAGCATCCAATGCAAAAACAATAAAAACAGTACATAAGAATACTAAAACATGAGCTAAAACCATTTTTAATGGATTCTCGGCATTTTTTTGGATTTAATGAAATTTGAATGAAATTAATCGGAGCTCATATGAATTAGTTATGAATTTTCAAAGATTCTCTGTGTTTTTACTATACAAAAGTAAAATCTTATTGATTTATTGCGCATTAATCCGGAATAAAGGCGTCAGCAGACCGGGGGGCGGCGCTGACAAGTGGGGCCCACGGGTCAGTGACACCCAGGAGGATGGCGCACGGTGGACCGAGTCCACTGAGGCCCAGCGCGGCTGCGCCATGTGGCTGCCGACGTGGCAGAGTGCGGGCGCCCGCGGCGGGCATCACGCGGATATCCAGGAGCGGCGGCTAGCACGCCCATCAGCCGAGACCAATGAGACGGCGGCGCGTGCGCACGATGGTCGCTAGCAGTGACCATCTGACGCAGTGGAGGTGGCGACGCGAAGCAGGAACCATGAGGAACCGAGATGGGAGGCTCACCGAGGGCCGGCGGTGATGGGATCGCGACGAGCGGCGCTGTACGAGAAGAAAAGGCGGTGACGGGGTTCGGAATGGCGCCGAGGGGCACAGTCCAACGGTGATCAACAGTGACGAAGCTTGGGACGGCAGCGAGGGGGACTTAGTGACAATGTAGATGCGATTAGGAATTGGAATTGTCGAGGCATGCGGTGAGAAAACACAGCCAAAGTCAAAAGCGGCGGCGAAACCCACCTTGATCAGGACTACGGCGTTCTGGCTACGGAACGGGGCGGTGACCGGGTGGATGAGGTGTTCCCGAGCGCGGCAATGGTGACGGAGGCAAGAACGGGGCTCGGCGGCGATTACAACGGTGGCGGCAGCGGCGAGCGACTGGAGTCGGTGGAGGACAGCGGCGCTTCAAGATTGCAGTGTAGGGCATCTTTGGGGGGTGCGATGGGCTCGAGAAGTTGAGGGAAAAGAGAGAGGAGGTGACGGGGAGAGCTTATATAGGCCTGGGCAGTGGAGATAGTGGCCGAGGCGGGAGAATTTTGCCGAAAAGGAAAAAAGGGCGGCCATGGTGGAGTGGGCGAAATCTGCTCGGGTTGGTGGGCATGAGGGGCGGAAGGCATGGGGGTTTGCAGTGGTGACACGGTCCGCGCATTTTGAATGAAGGGCGGAGGCGCGGGAGGGTGGAAACGGGCGAAGATCGGACGGCATGGCATGCACGATTCCCTGCAGTCGATTCGGCCGGAGGTTGAAGACAATGCCAACAGGTGGGTCCCGGACCCACATGTCAGCGGGTGAGGAGCGACGGGGCGGGGAGCTGGGCCGTCGCGGGCCGGCATGTGTGTGAGGATGGGGCCGAAGCGGCGTCCACACGGGAGGGAGGAAGAGTGGGCCGGCGGCCTAGGAGGGAAAAAAAGAGAAAAAGAGAGAAAAGGAAAGGAAAAGGGAAAAAGGGATTTTCCTAGGGGTTTCCAATAGAATTTTAATTCCTATAAAGCATTTTGATTCATTAAAATTAGTTCATGTGCTCTAAAAATTCCAGTAAAAATCATGTTAATGTATTTTTGGCAAGGGAATACAAGAAAAATATTTCCAGCCATGATAAATTATTATTTAATGTTTTCCTCCTTTAATTCTTCTCTCCTGCCTTATTAAATATTTTCTTTGGGCAATTTATTTAATATATTTTGTGTGGCTCTATTAAGGGGAAAACTCAGGGTGTGATAGAACGCCGAGAAAAGAGGGTGGTCTTCATGGCGGGGAGGATCGGCGGCGGGGCGCAACGTGGAGGACCGGCGGGAGCGCACGTCGTGGAGGGCTGTCAGCGGCGCACAGTGTGGAGGATGATGAGGTGTGCAGACGATAGGGCAACGAAGAGCAGAGGGCGTGGAACCTTGGGCGGCGCTCGGCGTCAACAGCTAAGGGAGAGGACAAGGGAAGTGATCGCGGGCATGCGAGAGGGCCGGAGGAGATCGCGCGGTGAGTGCAGAGGAAAAAATGCGCTTGCATTTTTTTTTTTATCGGTAGGCGGTTGAGGGAGGGGGAGAGTGCGTGAGTGTTGTACCGTTGGATCTGGATGAAGTTTTTCTAGCTGTAAGATTTGTCCAATGATAAATGAGTAAAACGAGTTGGTGCATCATCTCACTAACTTATCTATGGTCAGAAACATGAAATCAAAAATGTTAATTAATCTTATAGTCCATGAAGCTCATCCATATTCACCATCAACGAATCTACTTGCACCCTATTTCACAATAACTATATAAATCAAATCATCTAAACCCTAAACCACACACTAACCGTGCCATCGACCAATGGCGAGGCATAGGCAGTGAGTCTAACCGGCGGCACGCTCCGGAGCGGCTACATGGAGAGGGGAGAGCGTCAGGAGGGTGCGGGAGTAAGAGAGAGAGCAAATGATATATATAGAGAGGATTTTTCTGTTTACTAGTGCCATGCCCGTGCGTTGTAACGGGATGTATATAAAGATGATGGTTTTACATGATTTATTTATAGGAACACCGTATTTTGGGTCTACTTCTATGGCATGTTTTAACTTTTTTAAAAAAATTAAATTTAAACAAAATTTGTGAAATCCTGCCGGCGATTAACCGTGCTACATCCAACAATTTCTATTCTAGTTAACCTGATCTAAAAAAAGCAAAACAAATGTTTGGCCTCCCTTTGTCTCTCTCTCTCTCTTTCCCTGATCGTGGGCCCCACATAAACGAGCCAATCCGTATTCCCCGGACCATCGCCCCGATTCTTGGAAGAAAATTTGGCAAGACCTTGGTCTTTCCCATAAGCGAAAGACCTTATTCATTCATATGACACCTGTCCAACTACAATATCAAAGCACTTGTTAGATCCCCTTAATCCCATGACCTACCGTCATTAAGGAGATGAAAAGGCACGGTGCGCGGGGAGACGAACAGGCGCCGCACAAGGGAGAACAGACCACTGTGGTTGTCTTCCTCCACTGCACGCAGCATGCTGGCAGATCAGCATCCAAGTTCGGCGATAGTCGCGCAACAGCATCCAAGTCCGGCAATGGCCGCACAGGTGAGTTCAGTTCATTTTTTTTTGTTTGTCTACATGGTTCATATTGATGAAACCAATAACCCATGATTATTATGATTCTCTTCTTGATGACAGGAAATGTCTCATATGTCAACCTCAGTTGATCATCACGTTGTGGGTGAAAGCTCAGGTTGCAATTTGGAGAATCATAATGCTGAGTTCAGATCAAACAATGAGGAACCTGGACAACTTGCTCCATCAGACATGGAGGTAAGTGAGTACTCCTTCGATAATCAATTGTCTACATGTTATCAGACTATTAAAATTAGAATAGTCAGATGTATGCATCGTTTCTATAAGTTGATACTTCAAAGAAATAATGATGTATGCTTGTAGGCTACTGGTCAAAATGCTCAGTGTGAGCAAATGCCAACGGTTGGCATGACATTTGAATCCGAGGAGGCTGCATACAATTTCTACAATTCATATGCCAGAAGAGTTGGATTTAGTATAAGAAAGTGTCATGTTAAGCATAGAGCAGATGTCACTTTATCATCCAAGTACATGATTTGCAGTAATGAAGGTCACAAGAACAGTAATAAAACACACCCACCAAAGAAAAAAGCATGCTTCTACAAGATCAGAATGCAAGGCTCGTGTTTAGTTCTATATTTCTCGAGATGGTATTTGGAAGATTCAGAAAGTTGAATTGGCTCACAGTCACCACTTCATAAGTCCTGACAAGGCACACATGCTTAGATTACAACGACATATGTTAAAAGCCGATGAACATATCATTAGCACAATGCAGCAAGCAGGAGTTAAGCCAGCTGAGATATTCGATTTTTTTCAGCGGTGGTCGGGTGGAGAAGAAAATGTGCCATTCTTACAAATGGATGCAATAACTATATTGGTCATGAGCACAAAAAAAATACCTGGAAACACAAGATGCAAAAACATTATTAGAGTACCTAGATAACAAACAAGCAGAAGACGCTTCTTTCTTTTATTTCGTGCAATTAGATGAGGATGGTCAAATTTGCAATTTCTTTTGGACTGATGGTCAGGCTATTGCAGATTATGCTTGCTTCGGGGATGTTCTCTCCATTGACACCACATTTCAAACAAATAAGTTTGAAATGCCATTTGCTAAACCTATTATTGGAACAAATCGTCACAAGCAAACTATTCTTTTTGGAGCTGCATTATTATTCGATGAAAGTGCTGATTCATTTATTTGGCTATTTAGAAATTTTCTAAAAGTGATGTCTGGGAAGCAACCTGAAACAATTTTCACGGATCAGTGTGCTGCAATGGCAAAGGCAATTAAGATGTATTTCCAAGCTCAAGTCATCGTCTTTGCCTATGGCATATATACCAGAATGCAGCTAAGCATCTAAGCCATATAATCTCGGACAATCCTGATTTTCTTGGAGAGTTTAAAAGGTGTGTGTATGAAGAAAGGTCAGTGGCACACTTTAAACTTCAACTGGCAAAAGTTGATATCTACTTACAACCTTCAAGAGAACTCATGGATATAGAGCTTGTACACTTTGCATGGAGAAGTGGACCACAATATACCGCAATGATTCATTTTGTGCAGACATAACATCCACTCAAAGGAGTGAAGGTATGAACAACGTGTTCAAGAAATCTTTCCGTAGGAAGCTTTCTATTTCAGAATTATTGGTAGAATATGACAAATACACTGCACGTCTTCGTCGGAAAGAGCTATATGAAGATTATAGATCCATGAATTCAAATCCAATCCTTTGTATCAATAACTTCCTGTTACTAAAGATGGCTGCTGAATTGTATACAAGAAATATATATTCTACTTTTGAGGAGGAATTTTAGAAACAATTTGTTCTAACGTGTGCATTGCTAATTCAAGAGGGGACAATGAGCACATACAAGGTGATAACTATGGATCACAGTGAGGATGAAGCAAGAGTCATTTTTAATTCAGTTGATAAGAATGTATCATGCTAATGCAAGAAGTATAATTGTCTTGTACGTGCATTTTCTTGACAAATTCCTGAATCTAGTTGGAATTTATTTTTCATCTCTAAATAACTTATGAATATTGTAGGTATATAATGTAAGCATGTACTATGAGTCTTCAATCATAACGACATTATTGTTTTGCCCCCTCAATATATATTGAGTAGATGGACAAAGTATGCAAAAAGAGGGATCTTCACATCCAGGAGACAAAGCCAAGGTGATATCTTAGCATCACAAAGTACACATCTTTGTCAAAAAATGATATTTGTTGCATTGAATTGTGGAGTTTCAAGTGAAATCCTGCAGCACTTGGATCATGGTTTTGACAAGTTGACCCTTGAAGTAGAAAATTTATTAAGCAAGGTTAACCTGGATGGAAATGAAACTCCACAATGTTTTCTTGAGTGTACACAAGAAGTAGCAAAAGAGCACATATCAATTAGAGCTCCTCCGCATAAAAAGGGTCTGTTACAGAAAAGATCAAAAAGTTCGCTTGACAAAGGAAAGAAACATCATCTTAAAAATACAACAAAGAAAAGTATTTTATATTAATCCTTGATTTATGTTCTACATTTCATTTTGTTAACTACCAGCCATTCACCTTGTCATGTATACTTTATAGGAGAAGGCCCAGCATAATCATCAGACAGAAATATATCTGTACCTTCACAACTAATTGTAAGATAAACAAGAGTTAAGCTTTCATCGTCTTCTAGTTGTTTGATTACCTTAACAACTTTGTTTTCCTACTTTAATTGGTTCAGGAACCACATGACTCAAATGTTGTGATGCCATTTGGAGACATTTCGATGATGTTCGTTCCACCTATCCAAGGAGAATTTACAAATCTATTACTTCAAGCTCACCATGAAACTACAGCTTCTCGGCGTTAGATTTTGATCAAGGGCATAATACATCGACATTCAAGGAGTGACATCCAAATCGTCAGATCTATGGGATATCCAAATTGTTAGTCTGTGCTTCTTATTTTAGGTTACTGAAAAATGATACGAGACATTCAGACCTATGCTTGCGTCTGTTCTTTTGGATTGCTGTAAACTGATATGAGACATTCAGATTTTATGTGCTGAAATTCATCAGCCCATGTACTGTTTGAGCTTATGGTTAAGCAATGGTTGCTTCACCATCATAGCTTTATCTCTTTATTCTCCATTTATATAATCAACCATCTATCTTAACTCCTAGTCACAAATTATACGAAGCAACCATGACTTGGTGCTGTCAAAACTCAAAACCGACATCTCCTACAGACATAGGCATGCCTCACGCTGCACACCTCACACTGCTGTCAACGCAGCACTTCACACTGTAGATGCCACTCGCCTCACGTCATCGTGGACGGAGCACCTCACACTGCCGTTGTTGATGCCTCGTGCCTCTGACGCCACAAACACCTCATGCTACCGACACCGAAGCAGCTCCGCTTCACGTAATCTTAAGTGACGCATGATGTAGCCCTACCTCATTTCGCCATCAAAGCCGCCTCTCTGGCCACCGTTGCCAGCGGTGGCCGCACGTCTTATGTTTATCACACACTAACGTTATTCTTGATTTGAAGGAAGTCAAAAGATTCAGAAAGATTTCTAGATGTTAAAGTGCTAACGACATCAAGTCACAGCACTAGGTGGTTTTGAGAAAAGTTTATTTTAATACTATAGTTGCACATACGTCACACTGCATAAGGGAAGGACCAAGTTTTTGCCAAATTTTCTTTTCCGATTCTCCCCCATTTCTGTCTTCCCTTTCCTCCCCCGCGACAGGAACCCATCGCGATCCATCCATCCATCCTTCCATCGCCGCCGGTCATGGCCGCCGCCTGCGCGTGGGACGCCCTCCCGGAGCATCTCCAGGAGCGCATCCTCTCGCTCCTCCCGCTCACCGCGCTGCTCCCCGTGGCCGCCACCTCCCGCGCGCTCCGCCGCATCCTCCGCTCCCCGGCATTCCACGCCCTCCTCTCTCCGCACCGCCTCGACGCCTTCTTCCTCCTCTCCCCGCGCCTCGCCTTCCACCCTCTCTCCCGACTCGTCCTCCCCATGCCACAGGTCGGCTCCCCTCCCATCGTCTCCTCCGCATCCCCCTCCCACCTCGTCACCGCCGACTCGCTCCTCCGCCTCCCGCCCCTCCCCGCCAGCTCCTACCTCCTCGCTGTCGTCGTTCCCATCTCCTCCTCCTCCTCCTGCCGCGAGTATACCCTCGTCGCAGTCACCACGGGCGCCGATGTCCGCTCCTACACCCTCGACTCCGCCGATACATCCCCGCGTTGGGCGCCTCGTGGGGAACTCCCTCTTCCGTTCGCGCTTCTCGGCAACGCCGCAGTGGCTGGCGACCGCCGCCAGCTCTTCGTTCTCGGGCGTGGGCCCGACGCGCTTCTCGTCTTCGATCTTGCGACGGGGCACTGGGGAGTGCTGCCCGTTGCGATGCCACACGGCCTTACCACAGCACACCTGTTCGTTTTTGGTGGGCGGCTGTTCTTGGTAGGCGGGGTGGAGAGGTTTGGAGTGGTGGAACGTGTGTTGGTGTGGCGGCTGGAGGACAGCGAGGTGGCTGCAGAGTGGACGGAGGTGGGTGCAATGCTGGAGGAGGTGTTTGATGAGCTGGTGGCTGGTCGGCATGGCAGCTTCTGGCATTTTCAGGCTGCAGACAGAATGGGGATTGTTTGCCTGTACAATGCTGTAGACGGGAGTCTGGTGATGTTTGATGCGGCGGATGGTGAGTGGACTAGGCTGTCACGAGTGGCTGGTTTGGATGCAGAGGAGAGCCGCCAGTGGTTTGGGCATGTCATGGAGCCATGTGTGGAACTCCTGCTGGGACGGCGCTGCTGGGGCTGATGAGGTTGTTTTCTTTTCTTGTATGTTTCTGTGTAATACCGAGCGACCTCTCACCATCTTTGTCTTAATCTTGATGCAAATGTCTGTGTAAATAGTCGTAACTAGATCCTCTAGTTATTTATTATAAAGAAAACAATCTTTTATGTGGTATAACTGCATATTGCTTCAGCTATGTCATCCCTAGTTGTAACAACATCTATCGATGATTAAAACGGCTATAAGTTCTTCTGTGGACTTCTAATTGTGCATAGTATGATTGGAGAGTCAAGATACACTGACAGACAGTTATCTGATCATGTTTTATCTATGGAATACAGGGAGTAATACACTTGAGTAAACTGTAAACATGTAATCTGAATGCTTTAAATATCCTGATTGTGAATCTGACAAGCCTTTTTTTTCTTCTTCTGGCGGGATACATACAAATGTAAATGCATACATCTCTCATCTTCATCAAAGTACTTTGATTTAAATCCAAACACTATATGATTTAGTATAATGCTTCTACATGGATTGCTATTTCCATCATCTCTTGGTTCTTGTTTCCACAATAAGTCATTTACCAGTGTCGCGTTGTTTGACAACAAGCATTCCTGAAGGTTAGGTTTCAAATTTTTGGTGGCCAGAGAATTCGCATTTACTTTGTCTTTTGCTTTGTTCCTTTGTTACAATTTCTCCCTTTCTTAAATTTGATGTGGCTACCTAGTGTTAGATATTTTAGCATAGATACAGTGGATGCAGACGATGTCAAAGATCACTGTAGAGCACAGTATCTGTTAATAAGCTCTATATGTTGTTTAATTGAAAGAAAAATGGGTGGGAGGTATAGAAATAAATTGATAAGTATATAAAAAAAATTTATTAACATTTTGACATTTTGATTATGCGCTTTACGATCTACTTTTGGCAGTAAAATTACACATTGTGTCATATATAAATAGATAAGATAGCTTTTTTTCCGGGGGATGAGGCATATTGCTCTTTGTGAATTTTCAATGCAGATAAGTGTGCTATTTACTTCATTAAATCCTAAACTCTTGATTGTGCTATTGTTATATGCATTGTGCTTTTTGTTATTTGAAATGGTTAGTTCACTCTGGGTAATCGAAGATATGAGGCCTGATTGGCTGCCTGGGTTGCAACTACCGCAGCGGCAGCCGCAGCCGTGCCCCACACAAATACAATACAACGGGCTGTAGAGGCTGGCTGCACCGCAGCCGTAGCCCAAGCTACCGATCAGCGCCATGTTTATCGAACAGTAGTCTAGGGGTACCTGGGATCAGGCGTGTCCTACTTAGGCTAAGACATTGCAGGAAAAGAGAAAAGACACAAAGGTTTTAACAGTTTTGGGCTCCTGGATTTACACAGCAATCCTGCTGTTTGGATATTTCCTTGAGCATGTTACAAAATATTCTCTCTCTCTCTCGAATCCCCTTCCAACTGGGAGAGAACATCCTTATATAGCCTCGGGATCATTCTGCCCCACCCCTCAGTTGAGGCAGGCACTAAGGTCCACATAGTCCATGTCAATCGTGCCATTCAACGTGGCGCCCCACAACCAGGCTTGGCTGGGTCATTAGTGCACCCAATCGGTCATTACCCTATCCTGTATCCCTGTGAAAGGGATTTAGGCGTGGAAAAATGGGAAGGGGTCCTTGAATGCGGAATGACAGATTGGGGGAGCACCCGACACAACCGCCTCACATCTACAGTGAGGAAGGGGCCATCCAGTCCTATCCAGGGGTAAGCATACCCCCTGATGCATTATGCTGACAGATTGCATTTGGCAAATTAAGCATAGTTTCTTGTCGTAATCTTTATGGCCTGGCAGTTATTTTAGATTATTATTAGGCTAGTTTTGGACTTGCAGGTCTAGTTCTGCTACATATCCCACATTCTAAAACTGAAGTTTCCATGTTGCAACTTCATATTCATGTGCATGCTCTTAAAATATGCTTTCAGTAGATAATGAAACTTGGATTCACTGTTGACAGTGTAAATTTCTATTATCTGCATAACATCTTGTGCTTATGAAGTTAACACTCAACTGTAGATTCTTTCAATTTATGTGCTATAGGTTGAAAGATCTTGTGACACTTGCGATAAGCTTGGTATGTCCTCTTGTTTGATATTTCTACCTATTCAGCTATGTGGATTAAATATCAAGATTGTTACATTTTGAATTTCATCAATTTCATTGGAAATCAAATTTATGAAATTTTCATGCATGCAACAGTGATTATATCATCTGTTGTCATTTGTGGGAAAACTGGCAGAATGTTCTGTGCTCAACGGTGAATCATCCTAGAATCTACTAGTATCTCGTTGTTTCTTTTTGTTTGAAGTGGCACATGTTTAATGGAGAAGCTCATGTTGGTGCATCGGTCGTCAACACATTTGCAGATCCTTACATTTGATGGGTCTAATGGTCTATCTTAAATTATGTGTTAGATTTGACAACAAACCAATTAACGTCCGAAATACAAGATCATGACAAAAAGTTATTGAGGTGAGTGATATATAGAAGTTGAATTACGAATCTTGAAAACATTTTGGACATGTTTTAAGTCAAACGTTAGAAACTCTGAACAATAATATATTTTTTAAATATGGAATCATATAATTGTTTTGAGAAGTCTTTTCATAATGTTATAGTTTCATCGGGTCATATAAATTTATTTCAACAAAAAATAGTATTCAAAGTTGAATGTTGAATACCAAAAACATGTTTTCAAGACCAGCGGGTGTACTCAATGTGCACTTACAGAAATGAAGCTTTGCATTTAGCAACGTAGGTGGATAGATGGTATATACTTGGATTTAATTTCTTGTTTTTTGTGCGCTGATGTCCCATTGTCGGAAAAAGGAAGATTTCAAAATTTGTCCGTGGAAATATACTATTCTTTGTCCATATCGGCAGATAATTGTAACTATCTGGTGGACCAAAGGTTTGTTGCTCTGTGAATTGCTTCAATGTATCTCATAAGCTGTTGCTAAAGAAAGCTACTCCGCTTCCTTTTTCTTTTTCACATGATCAAAGGACAAAGGTATTCCATCCTGTCTTCTCCTGTAATCCATCACTTCTTTTGTGTGGAAATTGGTAAAGAATATGTCATAATCCAACTGGTAATTCTTCCTCTTTATACCTTGTGACTCCATAGAGAAGCAAAAAATGTGAATATGATTCATGTTAGTTTTAAGAAAAGTAAGGCAACATGGCCAAGCAAATGGCTAAAGCTAGCATAGCGGCCTCTCTAAGGCATTTAGAGGCAAAAGAGATCAATTTCATTTGCAGTCCTGTTTGTTAGTTACATTGTTAGCTCAGTGTTCTGCGTCGTCTGTCATCAAGAAAACTCTGCCTGCTTCTGTGCTGCTAATTACTGAGGTACAACAAACATTTGATTTGCTTTGATCTGCAGTATCAGAGAACTAACATCTACCTTATGCTGCCCAGGAGTTGTACTGAACTACTTGTCACTCATGGATTAGTCTTGCTGCTGTTTGCGCTGTTGTCTGATCATCTACAAAAACAAGGTAATTCGTGTTCTGTGCCTTAACTGCCATTATCTTCCAGTTCAGCTAGAAGAACAGTTGTTCCTCAATCTAGTCCTTTTTTACAGCGCTAGTCAATCTGTTTGCCCATGAATTTAATTGCTTCCCTCTGTATCCTTGCAATTATGTCCTGTGCAAAGATTTTTGCATATTAATGTTGTGACAGTGTGTAAGAAGTACTAACACATTATGATGTCACCAGGTACTCGAGTCTTCGGCTATATCATGGGTTAGACTTGTTGGCATTTATTGTCCGGTCTTCTCTGGACAAATACAACATGATTTATCAGGTACTGTTCAGCATCTTTCAGTGAGAAGAAAATTTACTTAAAATTAGTGAGTTTTAGTCATTTACTTTTGGTACTCCATGCTCATTAAGAAAGTAATATTGTTGAGACGTTATGTAGATTTGAATAATGGGTTCATTAACTGCACTATGAAAATTAAATATATGATAGAAATGCAGATAGGTGGATGTTATCGAAAAGAAGAGATTTGAAGCAGATGTACAAGTTATACCTCGCAAAATGTAGGCTGGCATTAATACCACCAGTTATGCAGTTGTGCTCGAGTCAACATGACACAACCTAAGAAAGTACCTAAGCAAAGGTTTATAGGTTCCCCCACCATAATCACAACCATGCTATCGAATTGCGACCACAAATGGCACCAAATTACACAATGTCCAAGGCAATAGATGTGTCCTTGTTCTTTTCAGCTTATTCACTGGATTATTTAAATAGATTATTTCCTCTATTCTTCGAAAAATACATTTTCTGAAAAAACTTTCTTCTAGTGCATAGCTTTAGACCGCTCATTCTAAGCTATTTGTTAAGTTCATTTCTCAAAATATTTAATTTATCCATACAATCAAGTAGATAATCCATAACAATAATCCGCTCAATAACCTAAATCATACGGGGCCTTAGTCATGCCGCTAGCCATGCGCTCCCCCTCGTCCGCATTCAGTGGCGAATCCAAGATAAAATATAGGATGGGCTCGAAAATTATACCCATGTGCTCTATTAGGATCATTCGACAGATATGTCCTTCTTACTTGATCTCTAATTTCAGAAGCATAATCATCTATTTGTATTCGTTTTGCTGGATTGGCAAAAATTTCATTAGGATCAAATTCTACTCGATGCCTCTTTGGTCTATTTGTGCTCTCATCAGTTTGGGGTGTGTCACTTGAATTGCTAGTATAGTAATTAAGCAGTGTTGTTTTCTTCTCCATTGTAATTTGCAGATCTATCAATAAAGTTTATAAACTATAAATTCCCTCAATAGATAAATATATTAGAGAGTAAAGATTAGAGGTCTAGAATTTGAAAGATTGAAAGAATACATTGACTAGCTGTTGCCTGTTGCCTGCTGCTTGCTACCGCCGCCGCCCGCTGCTTGTTGCCGCCGCCGGCCCCGTTGCTGCTTCCCGCCGCCAGGCTCGGGCCCGCTGCTGCTTGCTACCGCCGTGCCTGCTGGTACTTCCCGCCGCCGGCCGCTCCGCCGGCCCCACTGCTGCTTCCTGCCGCTCTCCGCTGGCCCCGCCGCCGCGCGCTGCCGGCCCCGCTCCTGCTTCCCGCTTGCCCCGCTGCTGCTTCCCGCCGCGCTCCGCCGGCCTCGCCGCTGCTGCTTCCCGCCGCGCTCCGCTGGCCTCGTCGCCGCCCGCTGCTGCAAACGGCCCTGGTGAGTCTCCAACCCTAAATCCCTAAATGAGTCAACATGATAATGGGCCTGAGTAAAAGTTTTTTTCAAATGGGTCTTAATCACTTAATCCCCCAATGGCCCAATCACGATCTGCAACCCCAACATCTGTTCTTCTTCTTCCTCAAGCTCCCAATGGCTCCTTCTTTCTCCTCCATCCATCTAAGTCTTAGATATCATATATATTTGAAAATTTTTTGTAAAAATCGGAGGGTAGGCTTGAGCCTAATGAAGCCTACCCCTTGGATCCGCCCCTGTCCGCATTCCCCTGCCCCAAATGACTGCCTTGTTGCTCTGCATACACATGATGCCACTCTTAATGTGCCCTGGATAAGGAAAAAGAGCAAAAATAGGAGTCTTACCATTACTGCAGGGGAGGACCCGGAGTGCTAAAGGGATATGAGGAGGGGGAGCAGGGTGGCAGCCGATTGCGGGATTCCAGATGGCGTTAGGAGTACATGAGACTAGGATGGTGGTGTTCCATGGGTATAGATGACTGGGATACAGGTGGTGGGCCGTCCTAGATTGCAGGGAGGGTGGAGGATGGAGGGCAATAGCCACGACGGGTGATCGGGAGGAGCGTGATAGGTGGAGGGTGAGGTGCTAGGTGGGCGTCGGCCATGGAATCAGTGCGAATGGGATTTGGAAGAGACGGAGTTGGTGCTAGGGCATTGGAATTCATACTCTGGTGACTTGTTAGTTTTCACACAACCGAGTGGTTTTGTCAAAATTGGAACAAAATTCACAAGCAGAAATTCACTAACTGTTGTTTTATAAAATTTGTATTTTTAAAATTCTAATTCACCCTATAAAACTGTACATAGGGATGAAATCGGTTCGAATAGTTTTCGAGATCCAAATGTTTTTTCAGAAATGGATAGTGTTTGTGGGCACCCTGGTTTTCTGTACTATAAGAGGTAATTACTATGACAACGCGAAATATCTAGATGGATGAGATCTCGAATAAAAACCAAATAAGTGCAGTAACCATCCAACCTCATCACAGTCTTATCATATAAACTACTAATTATAATGCAAAACAACCGAAACACCAGACTAAGAACATGAGAGATATTTGGAAGAATAGTTACACCAGTCCGCACGGTGAGATATGTCCGTCAAACCATATGAAGGTGGCGATCAAACACGATACATATCTCTGAGGACATGGTCTACGGTTGAACTACTCTCCATGTATCTCAACTAGTCCACACTTTTATCTCTAGCAATGGTATTCAATAAATGATTATACAAGTAAGTAAACTAAATTTACTACATCAGAGTTACATAGGTCAAATAACCGAATAATATGATTCAGCGGAAGCTTGTTTACCCATACCACAAACAATCTGACTAAAGATAGACCCCTTAAAGAATCAATCCTGAAGAAGTAACGAATTCCCATAGCACTCAACCAATAGCGAAGATTAATAACCATACAAGTAAGAGTCAGTACATTACCGAAATAATGTACTGACAAGAACAATCCTATATCGCTACATGCGAGCTCTAAAATCAAGGAGATAGCTATTTATGGGTTCAGTTTTGCATAAAGCTAATTTTAGTTCACAATTATTTGCAACGGTATTTAATAAAACATTAGAAATATGTATAACAAGTAGAAAAATGATCAACATAATAATTTTTCTACTTGCTGCCCTCCACGGCAACAAGCCACCATAAGCATTGTCATAAGCATAATAATTCTCATAAGTCACCAATCCTCATCCCAATTTTATAAACACATTTAAAAGCATAAATCTATACTTAATAGACACAACCATACCGCTCATGACCGTGAGCACGGCTAACCGATTAGTTTTGACTCTGCAGAATTTGTACAACTTTACCCACATGATATGATCGCTCTAGTTTGTCCGGTATCCGTCGGTACCACCACACTCTGCACATTGAATGCGATCTAGAGGTCATAACACAGCTTTTACATTACCTAACATTTAGCCTACCAGCATGAGGTGTGTTACTCCACATCGGAGCGCTATCTTGATGCCGTGGATGGCAGGCCCACGCCTTAACCCAGCGCCGTGGCGGCAGCCTACCCGGCTCCTCACGAGGCACACAACGTTGTATTGGACCAACTTAGACGCCTATTCCGTTACGGGATATAGGTAGCTCCTCTGAACAGCCCTACGGTACGTTTGTAGGCACTGTCCATACTACTCTACCTATCAAAATACAAGGCTAAACATTAAGTAACTTAATCTACTATGGCTATCCCATACTAGCACATGTGGTTGTATTGTTTAACATAAGAATATGACACTGAGTTCAGTCCTTAATCGACTCAGGCGAACACTCCTCCTATCGGTGTGCAACTACTCCATATGCACACCACTTGCCGTCTAAGTCTAAAATCAGGTTTTTCATCATTTTAGTTTACAAATAACCAGAGGCTTCACCTCTGTTCAGAAGTTATAAAATTCTCATTTTCAAAGGTATATAATGATCACTATAATATTTAGCATGTTACTAAGCATGACTAAGCATAAGCAAGTGTATTAACTTAACATAGACCCCCATGAGTACAAATCAAGTACTATAACCAAGCCTAAGGTTACAAACAGCAAGGCGTACAACGTTTTAAGGTGAATCATGCAACTAATAGATTATAACTACCATTTACCACAATTTAAATATCGTTATTCACAAATACGCATGCAATTTTACAAACAACACATTTCATTCCCCAAAACATAGGATTCAATTTATTCAAGGAGGAGGGGAGAATACTTGTCTTACTCTTGAATACCCTGGATACCGACTATCTCACTTCTTCACTGATATCGAATTTGTTCTCTAGAAAGAAAATAACGTACGACTGAATAAATAGCAAATAATGCGAAAAATACAAAATGCTCTAATATGCATGAGGTTTATACAGTAGGTTGCTACTAATCTAAGGTGGATTTAGGTGAAGGAATTTCTATTTTATCATTTACGGTTTGGGAGTTATGAATTTTACAAATTTCTATTAGAATAGACCGTTTATTCCTTAGGTAAACTATAGGTATATTTTTAGGAGATAGTTTTGTCAAAACCTTGTCTACAGGGTTAAACATCACTATTTTACAAGACTAACAAAATTGGTTTCACAATTTTTAGAGTTGGGATGAATTTATTATGAATTTTACAAGTTCTATACAGAAATACGTCCGAATATGATATAAGGTAAAATTTGAAGTTATTTTAATATGTGTGAAATTTACACAGTGGTTTGGTACTGACTTTGTATGATTTTTAGTGAAGGAAGTTCTATTTTATTATTTTGCAATTTGGAGATATTAATTTTATAAGTTTTAAGCTTCTATACGGTATCTATACATATAATTTAATATACATGTGTTTTAGGGCTAGGTTTTTTATAAAATATAACTTTATATATTTAGAGAAGGATGTGCTGTGAACTTATTGCCATTTGGGTGTAACTCATTTAGAGTTAAAATAAAGTTTCTATGATTTTTAGAAATTATTCTTCCTTTTATATCCTATACAACATATTTACCTATTTTAGAACCCTAAAGGTGTTTTGTGTACCAATTTTTGTTAATTCTTTGTTTTCAGAAATGAGAGCAAAATGTTTTGAAGCTAACAAATTTGGTTTCAAATTATTTGGAGCTAATATGAATTTCCTATGAATTTTGGAAGTTGATACATATTGTGTATTCTAATTTATGTATTTACCTATTACAAGTTTTATATAAGTGTCTTTCATATAAATGAAATTTGGTTTTGGTTCACTGCAGTAAAGATCAATATTTCATGAATTTACCAAACCTTAATTTATAGTAATGAGAAATAGTTAAATTTATATATAAGGTTTATGTGTTTTATGATTTTTAAGAAATTTTAGGTACTTATTTCCCCAGATTTTATTCTACAGGAAAAAAAGTTCATAATTTTGTGATTCCAGAAAAATTTGATTCATCCAACTTGAAGTTAAAATGAATTTGTTATGGATTTTACAAGTTCACTCATTTTTCAATTGAACAGAAAAGGTTTTAGGCATTTTTATTTGTTTTTCCGAATTTTAATCCAGCCGGGTCCACATGTCATAGAGAGTCAAAGTGCAGAAAGGTCCCTGGGTTTGAATAGAACCTGCGGTCCAGGCCACGTGTGACAGGAATTTTGTTAATAGTTCTTCTAGTTTTTAATATTTTCGTTCAGGCCCTTGGGTCTACTTGACATAGAGTGAGGCTTTTACTAATTAATCTAATAAGTTTTTAATTTATTTCAATCGGGTCCTCTGCGCTCTAACAAGGTCGGGCCCACATGGCAGCGAGAGGGAGAGGCCCGCTAGGCACAGTGAGCAGGGGCGCGCGTGGCCGGCGAGTTTCTCGCCGTCGCGGCGGCGAACGGTGGCCCGGCTTGGTTGCGACCAACATAGGAAATGAAGAGAACTTTGAGGCGAAGCCATGGGTAGTGACGCGAGGTCCAGAGGTGGTCGAAATCGCGCCGGCGGCATCCCGGAACGATGGTGGCGTCTGAGGCAAAGTGGTGTATGGCTCTCTGGTTCGGTCTGTATCGAGTTAACACATGCATGCACTTTCTTAGGGCTCTAGGAGGCTCACCAAGCAACACGTCGAGGCTGGGAGCTCCGGTGGGGTGGTGGCGATGGAAAAACGGCGCTGCGGCGATGGAAATTCCACTGGGCGACAGCGGCGGCTCAATTCGTTCGACAAGCTGCCAAGGGAAGATGCCCATCGTGTTAGAGGTCTCCTAGAGATGGTGTCTATACAAGGAATCGAAAAGAAGCTCACTGGAGACGACGAATCGACGGCGGCGACAACTTGACCGAAGGGGCAGAAGACGGCGTCGATCTCCTGGTACACGGCGTTGCGGTTCGATTGGTCGAGGCTAGAGTCTCCTGTAACCAAGGCGATGCTGGCGGCGAGATGGTTCAGGTTGGGGTCGTTGGAGCTTGTCGGGATGGCAGCAATGTCACGACGACGCTCTGTAGGACAGAGGCAGTGCACGGCGGCGATCTCGGCCAGCGAATCCTAGGGCAGTCGAATACAAAAATGGAACGATTAGAATACTAGGATGACGTTCTCGTGGTCAAGAACGAGCAAGGCTCACTGGGGTTGAGTTGGTTTGGATCGAACAGCTGCCGGTGTCGGGGAAGACGATGCTGTAGCTGATTCTCCCGAGGTAGAAGGATGGTTTTTCTCTGGAGAACACGACTAGGCCAAGAAGGAGATGTTAATGGCGAGTTTTCAGTCCCAATGGTGGAACTTGACGTGGAGCGGGTCGCCATGGTGTCTTTGGGTAGTGCCGACGCGTGGGATGTGACGTGGCAGCATTCCTGGGCATGTGGGCGAGCTTGGGTGGTTTCTCCGACTGTCAGGTGGGTCCAGGAGTTAAGTGGGTCCCACTTGGCAGTGAAAAATGGAAGAGGAGTCCTCTAGAAGTCAAGTGTGGAGGGTTGTGCCAACAGCTGTTTTGCACTGATAATTTTGCCGAGTTGTAGAAGGTTTCTGGGGTTGGAAAACTTTATGGGTGTAGATGAATATATGTTCTACCAATCTGCCAAATTGCAAGGCTAGAGGCCTTATATTTTTAATGTGGCAAAAAGATGAAATAGGCTTGGTGGCACAGTTTTCTGCAGTGTAATTTATGTCCCTAGGGCTTTGCTCTTATTATTTTATGTGATTTCTTTGGGAATTAAATTGAGCCAAAATTACTGGTGGTAGGGTTCTTGTTGACACACCTGTTGGTAGAATTTCACTGCCTAATTAATCTTCATTTTTATTTGGTGAATTTTAGAAGTAAACCAATTTATTTTAGCTAGCTTCCTACTTTTGCTGATTCGAGGGATTTTATTGAAGTATTTATTGAAGTGATAAAATCATGTAAAATTTACAGTAGACTAAATGGGTTGTATAGTGCTTATGAAAATTTTACCATGATTTTAGGTTAAACGAATTATTTTTAGAAATTACTTAGGCTATGCAAATGCTTATGCACCCTATTATGAAAGTGCACTTTAAGATCCAAAAACAATTCAAAAGAAAGCCTGCACATGAAATGGTAATTACTTTATTTATCTCCATATTTTTATGTCAAACTTTTATCTATACATATTTAATCATATTACATTTTCTGTTTCTTGTAAGTTAACTCCTAAAATCTTTATGCTTATACCCATTTGGTTGAATTACTTCTATTCCCATTTGACCTACAAAAGGTTTTAGAAATTTGATTTATGGATTTCAGAGCTGTGCTTTATATTCTTTTATTATTGTATATTGTGACCTAGGTAAGTCTTTAAATAAATTAAAAATTTTAACTATAAAAGTTTTAGCGTTTCCCCCTTTTTAAGATTTACTTTAGTAAATCTACCTCTCATTTTACTCCTTTGTATAGAAAGTATAAGATTTTACTTTCGAGGTCTTTTTGTTAATTTGTTTTGGTTAGAATTTCGAAAGTCAAAATTCTGGTATGTTACAGTGTTGGACAGATATTTTTTGGATAGTTTTGGAAAACGGAAGCGAATTCCAATATTTTTTCTTGGATACAATAAGTCTAGTATCCAGCAGGAACCGGATTCGGTAGGAAACTATTTGGATATTTTCTCGGATATCTGTAGACTAGGTACATTCTAGCCCATATGCCATATTTACCAAATTGGCCCAAATAGGCTACTTAGAGATGATTATAGTTCTTGCTTGTTGTCATAACTAATACTATATGAGCATCATTGGACTAATAGTGGTGTATATCTTGCACAACATGGATGCCTGAAATTTGTTGAGAACCATGTATCAGGGTTGCTTCTAGAGATGAGAAGATTGTAACTACTACTATGGGTACATCTAGTTGTATTACTAGTTGCTAAAACTTGGAAATGTTGATCTGTTATTTTAGAAAAAATAACAAGCTATATATCTCTTCGTTGATTTAGAAAGGTTAGTTTGAGGGGTTTTCATATTTCAATAAATTTTCGTTACTGTATTTGTTCCGATTCGTATTCGCTCCATGTTTGTATTCAATAATATTCGATACTGTTTTCGTATCCGTAGTTTCTGATTCCGAAAAAATATGAAAACGAATATGGCAGAGAGCTAGTTTCCATCAGTTTTCGATCCGTTTTCATCCCCAACGGTACAGGTGTAATATTAGTATAGTTTTTTTTCTATCAGTTGGTCAACTTATATTTTCTTATAGTTTTTGTAGCAGTGGCTTCAAGAGCACATGGCTGAAAGTTGCACAATATATAAAGTGTCAACATTAATACAATTCTGTCGCGTATTTGTTGTTGTATATTTCTATAGTTCAAATATGTGATTTTATGCATCTCTATGTTATAATTTTGTACTTCATAGTGGTAAGGATTCACCAAAGTACATTTTTTTTATTTCAAGCCTTAAGATTCTTTATTCCAACCGAAGAAAAGAAGGCAAGTATGTGTCGAAACTTGACTATGGATACAAACTTTCACTAAAGTCTATTTTTGGCCCTTGAACTTTTCTTGAAACTCTTCTACTTTTCACTCTAAATTACAAAATCTGTTGTGTTTCACCCTAAACTTTCAAAACTAGACACCAGCTTTGGAACATAGTTTTTAGTGGTTGTCTCAAATGGAGGTGGTCTTCCATGTTCATAATCCCATTATGCGTATTTTACCGATCTAGTCATTATTTTATTTAGCTATATAACCATGCAACTTAGTTGCAGTTCAGTTTGGTGAAACACTCATGTCATTCATATGGTATTGATCAAAACCATCATGAATTATGGTTTGGGATGTTATTTGTCAACTTTGACAATTTACGGTAAAAACTGGTTTTATAGTTCAAGACAAAAATGGACTTCATGCAAAGGTAAAGAGCTAAAAATGGACTTTGCCCAAAATTAAAAAAACTTATCTATAGAAAAAATTCGTGGAAAAAACGTTATATAAAAAGCTCGGTATGATCATCGTATCAAGACCAATCTAGACTGCAGCGGGTGATCGCAGGGCGTGATTGCGCGAATATTTATGAGGAGCATGAGTGCACAAACATTAATGCAATAGGATTTTCATAAAAGTAAATATCTTCTCTAGTGCGTATTATTAATACTATGCTAGCAGACTGAGTTGGATACACAGTACAAAATAGGTAGATCGTATAGTTTGAATTGTGCTAACTCTATCTTTGCTGAGTAAATCTAGACCATCAAACTGTGCAAATGTCTTATAAGACAATACTAATAATTTTCATATTTTTCTTAGTTCTGGCAGACCTTGAGTTTAGTGACAACGTGCGTGCATCCCAAAAGGTATTACTTCTGTTTTATGGGAACCAAAAGCTATAAGCAAATCAGAATGAATCTTTTGTATAGACGCATATCTTTATTAACACATTTGAGGGTATAAATATCAACAAAAAATATATAATAAATTGTAGAATTACGTTTGTTATTGAGGGTGTTCCAGATTGAACCTTTTTCTAGCTAGCCCCTGGAAGCCAGGACAAACCATATAATCCTTCTAGCTACAGTTAATGATTTTCATTTTTTTATTAGTACATGATATGTTTTTCATGTAGTCAAGCAAATGCTATGTTTTTGATGATTTTGGATTCAACCACCCGCATGCGTGTCTACCTATCGCTTGATTATCTGGGCATATGTTTGCTTTCTTGGCTTTCCTGATTTTCCTCTATTCTTATCATTTTGTTCTAGTCCATCTGACTAAGCTTACTGACAAGGGATGAAAATAGATTAGAAACGGACAGAAACTAGCTCTATCATATTTGTTTTCATATTTTTTGAAATCAGAATCGAAAACCCCGGATACAAAAAGGAAATTAAATATTATTAAATACAGATACGAAGCGAATACAAATCAGAATAAAAATGGTAACGAATATTTATCGGAATATGGAAACCCCTCAAACTCACCTTCCTAAATCAATGAAGAGATATGGCTTGTTATTTTTTTTTTCAAAACAATAGATTACATTTTCAAGTTTTAGCAACTAGTAATAGATGTAGGCATAGTATTTTCTTTTAACTGAACACAGCAGCCTCCGCTATTAGTATTTACGGGGACATAATCCAAAGTTTAACAATATCCTTATCCCTCTCATTGTCGATGTTTTATACCGGCAATATAAATATGGGGCTACTCGGCAGATGGAAACTCGGTGGATTGCAAAGGAACACAGGAAGATTTTATATTGGTTCAGGCATTCGATATGAGGTAATACCCTACATCCAGTTGTGGTGTTATTCCTTTGAGGATTTGTGTCGATCTATAATCTTCTGCCCTCAGGGGGCGCCCTGCCTCCCCTTATATACTAGGGGATAGGGGTACAAGGTAAGAGTCCCAGCCGGATACGGCCAAGGGATCTCCTCTTAGAGATACAATTCACCCGACTAGGACTGCATATTTCTTATTATACAAGGCAAAATTTGCCGAGTGCTACTATATCTCTAATTACAAGGTTAGGCCCATTGATGGGGACGAGGTGCTCGATCTTTCGATGAGATTGATAACTATCGATTTGTGGGTGGAGTTAACCCTGACAATCCGACTACAAACGCACGACGTCGCTTGCGCATTATCAATCGCTGAACCAACTCCGAGATGTTATTGATCCGCTGCGGCCCGATCAACCTAACACGAGTTCAATCTTGCGAGCAATCGAAGAACTAGCAAGAATCAGGACGTAGGCAATCTGATATTGAAATATGAATGAAGCATAAATGTATTGCGAACACAATGTTGGGATCACGAAGCTGTCTTGACAGGTGTCGTCCGACACAACTGAAGAACAGAAGTTTGCACAAGGGCTAAACCTAAACTCAACGAAATCCAAGTCGTAAAACAAGGGAGGCGGCGGCTCTTAAATAGGGATACGACCAAGGAGGGGCGTCCCCAACCGCGCACGCTAGGGTTACAAGGCCCATGGGCCAAGTGGGATGGCGCAGCACCGTTGACCTCGGACTCAAGAACCAAAATGGATTGTTTTGATGATTGCGGCGGCTCGGAATGGAATTTGAAGGTGAGGTTGGATCCGTTGGAAAGTAGACTTCATAAGCTTTCCATGAAGTACAAGAACATCCCAAACGGAGTCCGTATGAGGAAGTTATGCCCGTTTGAACTTGGTACCATCGCAGTAGTCCGAATCTGATTCCAGAACGAGTCCATCTCGAATTCTTGCTTGACTTGGTCCCTTTCCTTCGTCCTTTCCCAGATTCCTAATCACAATTAAATAATTTGCATTAAGTAGCAGACTATTCTCATAATATAATGAACCTAGAAGGAATTCACCTGGTAATTAAGTTGACGAGCACGAGCTCGAGTAAGTGTCCTTGTGGTGAAGGATTGTATCCATGGAAGGGATGTCCTCATCACCCATCCTCTATCCAAGTGGCCCATATGCCTGTGATGAGGTACCCAGAGCCCATGGCCACCACAGCAGCCCCTAAGACCTTCATAGTTAATTCACAGCTAATACCGAGTGCTCATCCTCCACAGTGAAGATTGCCCGAGTGCATTGCTCCTGAGTACTCTTTGTTCAAGTGCTTCTTCTTCCCAAGTCCTACTTCATGTCAGTTGGTAGCGAGGCTATGAAGAGCTCCATGTAGATATAAGAATATTGTGCGCCGAATAGGCGCACCTATTAGGTGTAGCCCCCGACTTTGTGCTTAATTGTGAAAATAATTAAATATAAAGTCAATGATCTTTAACATTGTAGTCTTTCCCGAGTAGTATACTACTGGTATATGAGACTCTTCGGTATCATGTCAACCGGAATATGATTTATAGTCTTTGCCGAGTAGCATGCCACTCATATATGGGACTCTTCAGCTTCATTTCAGCTGGAAAGGGTGTTTATAGTCTTTCCCGAGTGGCGTCCCACTCGGAAGTTAGACTCCTCAGCATCATGTCAACTGGAAGAAATATTTATAGTCTTTCCTGAGAAGTGCACTACTCGGAAGTTAGAATCTTCAGCGTCATGTCGGCTGGAAAAATATTGCTCATGGCAACTGTTGGCCAAGCATGTAGGCCGAGTACCACTTTATGAAATTAAATCCATTGCGTGGTCAGGTGTACTTGAGAAATACCTACATCCCCAATTTTGATGAGGACCAACTTGTGATCATTATAAGGATATATCCTCAATACCTGGTGGATAAGACAGATACCCAAACACATGTGTTTAGCAATTAGGTCTTCATGAAGCATATCTGTTTACCTCATTGGTTCCTGTTGGTAGCATCAGCACTGCAATTTTAACACAGCTAGCGAGCGGCCCATATTGAGCGTGCTACTGTAGAAACTCATGTCTTGGTGACCCAGTACCGACTTTGTGAGCCCAAGCCCACGAATCGGAAACAGCTCTATAAAAGATGGGGAGAGAGAGAAAAGATTCCTTCATCTTCTCCAATCCACCAATCGTTTTGTCTTCCAACTTCCGTGCCGAAAGGCTCCGCTAGGGTTCGCCATTGTTCGCTCTTCCCCATTAGAACTCGGGCGATTCCGCTCCTCCTCATCTATTCCAAACCTTCCACGACATTTCCCCCAAATCTCCTCATCCATAACCATGCGAGGGCTTTAGATCTCGCGGATGCATTAGATGATGTCTGGTCGACTTCGGATTGCGGGTCGGCTAAGCTGAAGCTCCTGGAGAAGAAGCTGAGGTTGCCGAACCACGATGTCATCAATTGGCATCTGGCTGAAGGCGAAATCAGTTCGGAGCCCAGGACGGTGAGGACCGTTGTTTTTCGCCTTTTTTCAATCGGGGTTTTCTTTCCATCTTCCGAGTTCGTTTCTGCCAGCTTCTTGCTTTTCATGAACTCGAGTTGGTGAATTTGAACCCCAACTCGATCTTGCAAATCTCCATTTTTGTGCCTCTTTGTGAGTGCTTCCTGGGTGTAGAACCCCATCTGAATCTGTTTAGATATTTATTCCATATCAAGCCCCAGCTCTCTAAGAGCAAAATTCAAGTGATTGGGGGGTCCGGTATCCAACTTAGGAACGAGATGAAGATGACCTACTTCAATATCCCTCTGAAATCTTCTCTCAAAGGCTGGCAGAAGGAATGGTTTTACTACTCTGATCTTGAGCCAAGCCTTCCCCATTTTATGGGTTTGCCCCCAGTGATTATTGCCAAGTGGTCGTCTTTGCCCACCTCTGAAGAAATGGGGCAAGTTCACACTCTTGTTGGTAGGATTGACAAGCTGAAGAAAGCTGGGTTGACTGGTCCATGGGTGGCCAGACATTTCTTGACTCGGTGCATCAGGCCGCTGAAGGTGAGGTGTCACTTTGGCTGGGACTACAAGGGCAAAGGTGATCCCAGCCGGGAATACTCCGACCTGATGGACAAGTACAAGGTGACAAACATCCTGCTGGATTTCTTTGCCAGCGGGGTGATCGAAACTGAAGACACAGATCGGTCTGTGGTGGCTTATAGCCGGAAGAGGCTGCACCCAAAGGTAACCCTTACTGATGCTGTCTTGTAGTTCATCTGTGGTGAATGCTTGCAGATATACGCCCAGGTTGGCTCCGCAATGTGTAACATGTATTGTTGAACTGCTTGCAGACATGTGAGGAGTTCGATGACGACTCCTGAACTCTGTCGGCCATGAAGTCGAAAAAGAGGTCGAGAAGTCCTTCTGCTGCCTAGCCTAACTCCAAGAGAGTAGGGAAGAGGCCCTTTGTAGACGAGGGCAAGAAGAAGGTTATGAGGCCAAGTGCCGCAGCCGGGAGTCTGAAAGATAAAAGACAGCTGCTGGTAAGGCCCCCAGGCCGCCGAGTCCCAAACCGGAACCAGCGCAGTCGAGCTCAGCATCATCGAGCCCAATATGAGCGCCGCCGAGTACAAGGTTAGGTCCAGCGTTGCCAGGCTCAGCAACATCGAGCCCAAGAATGGCGCCTCCGAGTACCTGGGCACCCAGCGGCCGCACCGCGAGCGGGGCCGCCAGGACAAAAAACACTGCACCACCGACTACCGTTCCCTTAGGCCCGACAGCCAGCGGCCCTCCAGTGCCAACCTCTGGATCCCCCGGACAGAGGCTTAAGTTCTCCAAGAGGTAGGTTGCTCTGGGTCTTCTGAAAATCTTGTTTGGCATGGTAGCATTTTGATATTTGACTCGTTACGTAGGAAGCGAGCTGACATTGATCTCAAGGAGACAATTCCAGCTACCCCCATCGTCGAGCCAGCCCCGGCTGAGCCAACGCCAGCGAGCACACCTGCCGAGCCGGCGACGGTCTTAGTTGCCGAAACTGAGATCACCCCGACTGCAGGGCTGCCGACACCAACCGACCAAGCGGCGGTTGACGAAGCTGTCGCTCCAGCCCCTGAGCCAGCCCTCGAGGCCCCGGAGGCTGCCGAGTTGAGGGCCAGGACCCCGTCTCCGTCCTTCTCACCGTCGTCGTCGTCATCGTCTTTGGAAGACGGACCTCCCCAGGCTCGAAGCCCTTCCCCGCAAGTTCCCAAGGACATTCCAATAGGTGGCCCCCGACGGAACTGTGAGGAGTTACAAGCATGACGAGGCTGCAGCGGAGAAGGAGCGTGAAGACTTGCTTCGCGCCGCAATCGCCGCGTCCCAGGGGATTAAGGTATGGCTTTCGCCGTATTGGAGTGTTGGTAATCCTCCTTGCACGAGTGTTCTGACACTTGACTCTGCTTTGCATTGTTTCTCCCCAAGCAGAAAATTATTGACCGCTCGGAGAGGATGACCGAGGTCCTAACCTGGGTTGCCCCCCAGTCCAAGAATTGGACTAGCTCTGGGCATTAATGACCGAATTGGAGCAGCGCCACTAGGGGAGGGAGTCTTGGCTGAAGGGAGCCGTTAATCAGCTTAGGGACGAAAATTGGGACCAAGCCAAGAAGATTGGAAGTAAGTCTCCTGAACGTCTTCCTGACTGAGCCCTTAGTATATTTCTCCAGCTGTGTCATTTTCCGACTGCCCAGTTGTGTCTTGACTGCCATGTTGAGCACTTGACTATTCTGATGTGTAGCCCTCGAAGCTGAGCTGAATACCCGAACAGAGGGAGAAGTCCAGCTGAAGGAGACCGAGAAAGCCAAGGCCGGGCTTGAAAAAGACAAGGCCGAATTGACAAGGGCCAAGGCCGAGCTTGAGAAAGAGAAGGCCGACTTGAAGAAGGCCAACGCCAAGCTCGAGAAGGAAAAGGTTGAACTGGAGAAGGCCAAAGCCAAATGGGAGGCCAACTACGAAAGTAAGTCTCCGCTCTGATAATGATCTTAGCCAATCCATTAAGTCCTTCGTCTGCAGTTTGCCTAACAAGTTTGCTTGTTGGTGAACCTAGGCAGCTGCTAGAGCCAATGCCCAAATCCAATTCTAGGCCTTTGCAGAGGAGATAAAGGTCGTCAAGGAGTCACAGGAGATCCTTGCCGAGTCCGTGAAAGGGCTCCTTGACGTGATGGATCCTCGTTATGTGGGAACCAGCTCGAACACGGTGTCTCAGGTGCAGGTGTGCCTTAACGAAGCACCGAGTGTCCTGAAGAGGTACTCAGATGAGCGTACTGTTGTCGGCGTGGCCTAAACCTTGGCGATGATCAAGTCCATCTACCCAGGGCAGACATTGAAGCCATCGGAGAGGGATTCGCTAAGGAGACGACACCTGAGGAGGCGCTGGAGCTGATAGCCAAGGCGAGGCCGACTGCAGTGGTGATCACCCGAGACCTGGGTATGTAAGAACAGTCCATCATGCAGTCAGTGTATATGAATTTTTGTAAAGACATGTGTAAATATATGTGCAATGCCGCCAAGCTCTGAATTATTACTTAGTTGTCATTAGCTTTACCCGACTATATAATCTGCACCGAGTTGGTCTTTAGGAACTTAATAAAATCGTTCACCGTAGAGAGCTGTACTCGGGCAAATATAACAAAGTCATTGCAAAACTTCATAACTTAAGTAAAACAGGCTCGTCTATTATTGACAAAGCACATATAATACATGCAGCCCCCGACTCATTACTCAGTTAGAACAAGCGGCGTAGTGAGTCAGAGAAATCTGTACACATTGAAAAATATAAAACTCAGGTATAGAAAGGACGTAGCTATTCTATATTCCATGAGTTGCTGATGAGGGCACCATCTTTGGTCTTCAGTCGGTAGGCACCTGGCCGCGTGACCTTGGCTATAATGAACGGCTCTTTCCATATTGGGGATAGTTTATGCTTGTCTTTGGTGGTTTGTATTTTTCTCAAGATGAGATCTCCGACCAAAAAGGCGCGGCCACGGACATTGCGGTTGTGGTAGCGACGCAGGCCTTGAAGATACCTTGCCGACTGGATTATTGCGATGTCCCTCGCTTCTTCCGACTGATCTAGTTCGACCAATCGGGTATTGTTTGAGGTGTCTTCTGAGTAAGCTCGAACTCGCGGAGAGCCGAACTCTAACTCGGTTGGTAGCATAGCCTCTGCACCGTAGACTAGAAAGAAAGGGGATTGCCCTGTTGCCCGACTAACCGTGGTTCTGAGAGACCAGAGAACAGATGGGAGCTCTTGTTCTGTGATGGCTCGTTGTCAGCTTTTGCCTTTTGGTCTTTTTGCCGGGACTCTTTCTTCTCGTCAAGGGCCTCTGCGACCGCCTCGGCCGAGTCGGCGTATTTATTTGCCATATCGAAGAGAGCCCGGACAGTGGCTGGAGGCTTCCGAGTGAATTTCGCGATGAACGGGGCGTCCTTTACTCCTTTGCAGAAGGCGGCGATGACGACCTCGTCCTTGTGAAGATGTGAGAGCAATAGAGGGAGAAAGCAAGGAGGAAAACGCCACACAATCAGGGGGCACGGATCCATTGATTATATAAGTCCGTACAACAGCTATATATGGTTAGAAGCTATTCTAGGCAACTAATCAATCAGCCAATCAGCTATACTAGGAAGGCCTATACAAGGTAAGAGCTGATTATTTCCAAACCCCCCCCCCCCCCTCAGTCGTATGGGGCGGCAAGCCAACATGGAGACTGGAACGAAAGTCACTGAACAAAGGAGTTGGCAGACCCTTTGTCATTATGTCGGCAAACTAAAGAGAGGATGGAACGTGAAGCACACGGACGTGGCTGAGAGAAACTTTCTCCTGAACAAAATGAATATCAATCTCAATATGCTTGGTCCTTTTGTGCTGCACTGGATTGGAAGACATGTAAACTACGGAGACATTGTCGCAATAAACAACAGTTGCCAAAGAGAGAGGAGAGTGAAGCTCCTGTAGAAGTTGACGCAAGCAACAGCATTCGGCAACGGCATGAGCAACCGCCCGATACTCCGCCTCTGCACTAGAATGAGAAACGGTGGCCTACCACTTAGAAGCCCATGAGATCAAATTGTCGCCAAGGAAAATGCAGAAACCGGAAGTAGAGCGACGACTGTCCGGACAGCCGGCCCAATCAGCATCAGAGTAAGCCGTAAGTGATGTTGTGGAGGAGGCATGCAAAGAAAGACCATAATCCTGAGTGCCCTAAATATAGCGGAGAACACACTTGAGGAACTGAAGATGAGGTTCCTGCGGAGCATGCATATAGAGACAAATCTGCTGCACGGCATATGTGATGTCAGGCCGGGTGAGAGTGAGATATTGGAGAGCACCAGCAAGACTCCGAAACTCGGAGGGGTCAACAACAGGAGCCCCATCATCGGCTGACAGCTTCGCTCTAGTGTCAACAGGAGATGTGCAAGGTTTGCAAGCTGTCATCCCTGCATGTTGGAGCAACTCACAAGCATACTTCTTCTGAGAGAGAAATAGACCAGTGGCTGTGTGGGTGACCAAGACACCAAGAAAAAAATGAAGATCACCAAGGTCAGTCATAGCAAACTCTCGGCTGAGGGAAGTAGTGATGTCTCGAAGTAGATCCTTGGAGGATGCAGTAAGTATAATATTGTCCACATATAGCAGCAAGTAGGCAGTAGATGCACCTCGACGAAGTATAAAAAGAGAACGATCTGACAGGGAAGTTGTGAATCCAATGGTAGTGGCATACTGTGCAAACCTTTGAAACCAAGAACGTGGTGCTTGTTTGAGGCCATATAAGGAGCGATGCAGCCGACAAACATGAGAAGGCTGAGAGGGATCCACAAATCTAGAGGGTTGCTCACAAAACACTGTCTCAATAAGAGAGCCATGAAGGAAAGCATTCTTCACGTCGAGCTGATGAATGGGCCAAGAGCGAGAAACCGTGAGACTAAGAACTGTCCGAATAGTTGCAGGCTTCACAACAGGACTGAAGGTCTCATCAAAATCAACACCAGGTTGCTGGGAAAAACCACGAATGACCCAGTGTGCCTTGTAGCGAGCAAGGCGACCATCAGAGTGAAACTTGTGTTTATAGATCCATTTACCACTAACAATATTAGCGCCGGCCGGCCGAGGAACTAAAGACCATGTGTGATTCTTCATAAGTGCATCATATTCTTCTGTCATAGCCTGCAACCAGTGGGGATCCTAAAGGGCTGCTCTAGAATTCTTGGGCACAGGAGAGATAGCATCAGTAACAACAGAGAGATTCAACCAGTCAATAGGCTTCACAATACCAGCCTTGGCGCGTGTAATCATCTAATGTGGGCCTGGAGTAGGGTGAGCCGAAGGGCCAGAAGCAGCAACAAAATCCAGAAGAAGCGCCGTGGCCGTGGTGCAATCCGGGCAGTCAGCCGGCTCAGGCACACCGTTCGTAGTAGAGGGTGCGACCTGCGAGGCCGTTGAACGGGAGTCAGAGAAAACTGGCCCATCAGGGGTGGGCGATGCCCGTGCGCCTAGTGAAGACGGGCCGCCAGAGCTAGAGAAATCTAGCTCGGCAGTCGTGGACGTCGCCTGCGAGCCTGGTGAAGATAGAGCTGGCCCAACAGATGCTCGCCCATCCGAGGCAGTCTGGCCACCTGTCGGTGCATCAGCATGTACAGAAGCATGTAGCGGTGCACTGGCTGGCTGTGTAGACGTAAGTTCCTGTAGAAAATCAAGCCCAACAGTAGATGTGTGCGGCCGTAGACGAGCAAAAGGAAACACTTCTTCATAGAAAATGACATGCTGAGAAATGAGAACTTTACGGGTGATAGGATCATAACACCGGAACCCCTTGTGGTTGCTAGGGTAGCCAAGAAAAACACAAGCTACGGAACATGGGGATAATTTATGTGGTGCTGTGGCCGAGATGTTAGGGTAGCAAAGGCAACCAAAAATGCGGAGGTGACTATAGGTAGGAGGTTTTTTGTGGAGAAATTCAAAAGGTGTAGAGGAGTGAAGTGTAGTAGTGGGACGGCGGTTAAGGAGATATGTAGCAGTGGTGAGAGCTTTTGCCCAAAAGGGTGGTGGCATGCTAGCTTGAAGAAGAAGGGTGCGAATGGCGTTGTTGATTGTACAAAGGATGCGTTCGGCCTTGCCATTTTGGGGTGATGTGTGTGGACAGTAAAGCCGCAGGAGAGTGCCATGGGAAGCAAGAAGCTCGGACACACGGTTGCTAATGAACTCACCACCGTTATCAGCTTGAATAGCAAGGATACGATGGCTGAATTGAGTTTGGACGTAGGGAAAGAAGAGGTGAAAGGTGTCAAAAACATCATTCTTGCGACGGAGGGGAAACGTCCAAATGTAATGAGTGTAATCGTCAAGGATAACAAGGTAGTATTGGAAACCAGAACAGCTAGTCACAGGTGACGTCCAAATATCACAATGAAACAGTTCAAAAAGTTTAGAAGAAAGTGAAGTGGAATGACTGAACGGCAACCGAACATGTTTTCCTAATTGACAGGCATGACACAGAGTCTATCTGGCTTTATTACAAGTAGAAATTTGAGGAATAAAAGATAAAGTCCCATGGCCGGCGTGACCGAGACGACGATGCCACAAATCTGTTGAAGCGAGAAAGGTGGATGCCGGGACGCAAGCGGACTTCCGAAGGGTGTAGAGATCGCCGTCACTATTGCAGCGAAGAGTCTCGGTCTTGGTGAGGAGATCCTTCACGGAAAAACCATGCAGGTCAAACTCAATAGAGCAAGAATTGTCACGAGTAAATTGTCTAACGGAGAGAAGGTTTTTGATAATATTAGGAACAATAAGAACATTATTGAGAGTGAAATTATGACTAGGTGTAGACAAAGTGGCTCGGCCAGTGTGAGAGATAGGAAGTGTGGAGCCATTTCCTACGGTGACAAAGGAAGGAAAATAAGTAGGCTTAGGAGAGGAAGGAACTAATATACCGGCATTGGAGGACATGTGAGAGGAAGCTCCGGAATCCATCACCTAGTCACCTGTTGAAGCACCATTCGGCTGGAGTATCATGGCGTTGAGTGCAGCGACGAGTCCGGCAGAATCCCACGTAGGTGATGCAGAAGCAGAAGGACCGGCGTGTTGACTGGCCGGAGCAGGCAGTGCGGGAGCGAAGGACGCATAAGCTTGCTGTTGAATAGCAGACCACGGCCCAAGTATCCCCGGCGATCCACTCCGCCAGGGAGTGCCCCAAGTGGGCGCATATGATGGTGGCGGCCCAGCCCATTGATTGAAGCAAAACCATGGTCCGCCTCCTGGGGAAGCAGCGCGCCAGTTGTCGCCGTTGTTTGGTCCACTGTTGCCACCAAAATTGCTGCCGTTCTTCTTGTTGTTCTTCCATTTCATCCACCCACCGGGGGGCTTGTTGGTGTTGCCTTGTCGTGAGCCAACACTGCTGCTTCCACCACGAGCTTGTGATGGCTCTGTGGTTGAGGACACCAAAGCTGTCCCGGCTGCCACCTTGGATTCATTGGCTGCATTTGTCTCTGCCATGGCCAGAATGGACCTGGTGCGAAGGAAACTGGGGAAAGGGTCGAGTAGAGGAATCAACTGAGCTGTGGCAGAGAGACGTGGGTTCAAACTGCGAAGCGTGTTGAGGACGAGAGCCTTGTCGGTGACAGGCTGCCCCACTTCACGCAAGGCGTCGGCCGTCTTCTTGAGCTTTCTACAGTAGTCACTGACGGACATGTCTCCTTGGACGATGGTCTTGAACTCAGCCTCGAGGAAGACGGCTTTCCTTATTGTCACGGAAGAGATCATCGATGGCGACCCAGGCTTGCCATGCGGTTTGTGTTGGCTCGACGATGATCTCGAAGATTTCTTCGGAGATGGACACATAGATCCACGAGCGCACTGCATACTTCTGTCGTTGATGCAGATCATCGAGGTTGGGGTCGGCAGTTCCGTCGATGAAGCCCGTGAGACCATACTTGCCAACGAAGACCGTGAACAAGGTACCCCATGGCAAGTGATTGGAGCCGCTGGCGTCGAGAGTGATGGGCACGTGAGTTTTCACGTTGGCCACATTCACGACCGAAGTCATGGCATCGGTTACGGTGGTGGGTGCAGGGACAGAGGCAGGTGGAATCAGAGCACCGAGGGCGGTTGTGTTAGTGCCTGCTGCGGTGGTTGTGTTGTTGCCCATGGCGATCGGCGGAAGCTAGGAATAGTGGAGGAGAAGGGCAGGTTTAGGCCTGCTCTGATACCATGAAGATGTGAGAGCAATAGAGGGAGAAAGCTAGGAGGAAAACACCACACAATCAGGGGGCGTGGATCCATTGATTATATAAGTCCGTACAACAGCTATACATGGTTAGAAACTATTCTACGCAACTAATCAATCAGCCAATCAGCTATACTAGGAAGGCCTATACAAGGTAAGAGCTGATTATTTCCAACACCTTGATCATTGGGATTTGGTTGCGCTTCTCGGAGAACCTCTTGATAAATTCGCGCAGAGACTCGTTCTTCCTCTGGTGCAGTTGGTATAAATCGTGCTTGGAAGACGGCCTCTCGTAGGTCCCCTAGAAGTTAGTGATGAACCGCTCCCTGAGTTCTCCCCAGGAACCGATCGACCACCTCAGGAGGCCTGTTAGCCATGTCCTCGCTGAGTCGGCCAGGGCGACCGGGAGGTAGTTAGCCATGGCTTTGTGGTCACCTCCAGCAGCTCGGATTGCCAGAGTACATACGGTGAGCCAGGATTCAAGGTTGGTTTTGCCATCATATTTCTCGATCCCCGTAGGCTTGAAGCCCGACGGCTAGTCGACATCCTGTAGCTTGTGGGTGAAAGCTGGAACGCCTTCATCTTTGTGAGGGCTCCTGCTCCGATTGCGGCGGTTGAACCGCTTGTAGTTGAGGCCGAAGTGCTGATGCTCGTCCTCCAGTCGGCGGCGCTCGTCCTCTTCGTGTTGACGACGCCGGGCATTAATGTCTTGTTGGAGGTCGCGTTGTAGACGAACTTGGAGGTCCTGGTTGAACCAACGATCGTTCTGGTGACATCGCCGATTGTTGTTGTTGGTGTTGCCGAGTGATGTTTGCCGCGACTCCTCGTGTGACTGACTTGAGCCGGCCGCCCGGCGTCGCGCTAATGTGGACGAGATTGCCGCTGGAGAACCCGACCGATTGGTCGGTATAATTGTTTTGCCCGACTACTGGTGCTGCTGACATGTGGCAGCTGTGATCATGGCTTTAATCTTGGTGATAGTCGGGGTAGCCTGGTGATCAGGCCCGAGCTAGAGTGTATCTAGTAGGGTTGCAGCGGCCACGACGTTCTGTTATGGCGTGACGAAGACGTCGTGGACGCCGACTCTAGTCTGGAGGATCTGCTGCTGAGTGGTTCACCCAGCCTTACGTAACTCGTCGTTGCGAGCCTCGCGGTCGGCCTCCTCCTATTGCCAAAGTTGGCGTGCCTCCTCTTGTTGCTCCTCTTGTAGTCGGCGTACCTCTGGTGGAGGGGTTGAAGCCATGAAGATCTCGCGGGACAGAAGGAAACTCACCAGACTGGTGTTCGAACTGGTGTTAGAACCGCTGTCCGACTTGGAGTCAGAATCTGAGTAGTTGATCGGTGTAAGGATGACTCCGACCTCCCTAGATCCAATCTAGAGCGGCTCTAGGCCATGTCCAAACTGAATCGCAGGGGATCGGGTCTGCCGCGTGAGGTGTAGATCCGCTGTGTCGCCGAGTCTGCAAGGGAAATTGATGACCTCTCCCCCTCCTAGCCTGACCCGGGCTGGCTCAAGGCCGAGCGCGAGTCAGACGCTGAAGGAGAGAATTGTCCCGAGACTTGGACAGGTGGTAGATCGCCGCAGCACGTCGACGAGTGTGGCTGCAGCGTCTTGTGGGCGGACTAGCACAGAGTCAGCTAGTTCCTCGGCTAGTTGGATTGGATCTGCGTCGGCCAAGATGAGGTTGCCGAACATATCGGTGATGAAGTCAAGGCTTCCGAATGAAATTGTGTCTTCGGGGGAGAATTTGTCGCCGTCGACTCCTGTTGTTGGATCCATCGAGCTTGTTGATGTAGATCTTGTCGAAGCCCCTACCTGGCCCACCAACTGTTGATGTTTTACACCGGCAATATGAATATGGGGCTACTCGGCGAATGGAAACTCGGTGGATTGCAAAGAAACACAAGAAGATTTTATATTAGTTCAGACCCTCGATGTGAGGTAATACCCTATGTCTAATTGTGGTGTTATTCCTTTGAGGATTTGTGTCGATCTATGATCTTCTGCCCTCAGGGGGCGCCCTGCCTCCCCTGATATACTGAGGGACAAGGGTATAAGGTAGGAGTCCTAGCCAGATACGGCCAAGAGATCTCCTCTCAGAGATACAATTCACCTGACCAAGACTGTATATTCCTTATTATACAAGGCAAAATCTATCGGGTGCTACTATATCTCTAATTACAAGGCTAGGCCCATCCTCTATCCGAGTGGCCCATATGCCTGTGATGAGGTACCCGGGACCCATGGCCTCCACACTCATTTAATCTAAATAAGAGAAGCAGGAGATCTGCCTTTAAAAGATTTCTCCAAGTCGTAAGGGCAACATGTTTCTTTTCAAAAATAAACCCATTGCTTACATTCCAGATATTCCGGGCAGCTAGCAGAAACTTCTCCATGAAGCAGCCACCTTGATATTGTAATCACGTTGTTATTATCATGTCAAAATTTAAGGATGTCTTCCAGGAGATACCAACGGCATTCCAGCAAAGCTTGGGCAAATGGGCATTGAAAAAACATATGTAACAGTCTCCACCACACCCAAATTGCACAAAACACATTGCAGTTCACAGTCAGGTGTGGCACAATGCTTATGATCCAACATATATCTTGTCTTCAACCGATCCTTCATGAGAAGCCAGACAAAGACTAACTTTTGACATGCACTTACTTTGCTATATATAAGAAAAACATTTTGGCGATTGCAGGGATCTGAAATTGAATGCATAGTATTTCTGTGAGGCATATCTTGCATTAACCCAAATGTATATTCATTGATCATGCTCCTGATTCAGATGTACATTATCCAAAATTGAAAGTAACTATATCACAGATTTTCAAGGTGCACATATAATACGTTGGCAGAGAGGATAGCACAGAATTTACAACTATATCTCCATATGAGAGAAAAATAGAGCTAGCAGATAACCTTCTTTCAACTCTATCCACCAAGGGAGCAAACTCAATGATTCTTGGTCTTCTTGTACCTAGAGGAAGGCCCAAATAGGTAAAAGGAAGAGACCCCACTTTGCACCCAAAAACACCTGCCAATATAGTGATTTTTTATTTTTATATTTTTTTAAAAAATATTTACAAAAGTATATTTTAGCTCTGGAAATTTACAAATCTATACCCCCAATGCCTTCTGGGAGGACGTTTTTTAAAAAACGCCCTCCCAGAGGACGTTTTAGGTGACGTGGTAGACGCCCGTCGGCCCTTGCTGTCGGGCGGCCGTCGGGCCGTCTGCCATTTTACAGGAGGTCCCCTTGCTGCCCTCCCAGAGGGCGGTTAGGGTGCCGCTTGCAAAAGAGGCGGCACCGGGTGGCCACCATTTTGCAGGCGGCCTCCTTGCCGCCCTCCCAGAGGGCAGTTAGGGTGCCGCCTGCAAAAGAGGCGGCACTGGGTAGCTGCTATTTTGCAGGCGGCCCCCTTGCCGCCCTTCCAGAGGGTAGTTAGGGTCCCACTTGCAAAAGAGGTGACACCAAGGAGTGGCCATTTTGCAAGCGGCCCCCTTGCCATCCTTCTAGAGGGTGATTTTTACCTAGCCAGGGCGCCGCCTGCAATAGAGGTGGCTCTACAGGCCAGCCGTTCTGCAGGTGGCCCCTGCCGCCCTCTGGGAGGGCGGTTTCTGGCCAGCGAGGGGGCCGCCTGCAAATAGCCACCACCCGTAAGGCTGCCTCTCGTCCAGTGCGACCGTTGACGAGTACTTTTCGCGAAATTTAGGGCAAATCTGACAGTAAAATTTAACAGGCATTTTGCAGTTGAATTAATAAAAGAAATCGCAAACGGTCGTGATTTTAATAGCAACTTTTTTCGATCGGTTTTCATCTCTTGGAATCTACTTTCGTCGTGAAGTCGAAACTCGAAAATTCATGGTTTTTGATCAGTTTCATCGAAAACGTAAACCCTGAGGAGTACATCGTTGCACCGACGAGTGTAAACGAAGAAAAGAAGTTTCCACAGTAAGCGTAGGATGAATAAAACATGGCATATAAAAGATAGAACATATGTACAACAGGCTAACTACTACTGGTACTACGTACTACAGGCCCTGGCCGTAACCTCTATCCCTCTTCGTCTTCCCGCACGTGGCCCTAGGAGTAGGTCAGCCGGTCTGGTGGTATAGCATGGCCAGCGCAGCTCTCGTGCACGGGTGTGGCAGCGGGCGGCTCCTGTGTCTGCGGTGGCAGAGCTCCTCCAAGCTATGAGGAACCTAATACCTCCTGGATCTCCGTGTCCTCCAAGTCATCGCCCTCAAAAGGATCTCGTGCCCAACCGCTGCCGTGTGCGCCTTGCGCGGAGGAGTCAACGCCAGCAAACATCCCCGGTGGTGTAGAGGGGAACTGTAACGCCCAGAAATTCGCACCGAAATTCTGAACATTAATGTGTAATAAATCCCTGCCCAGGAAAGCCAGGGTACACAAACCAAGTTGCCATACAGAGTGTCTTACAAACAGGGTAAGCTGTAAATTACATAAGTGCAGCGGAAAAAAAAAAGGTAAAACGGAGTCTATAAACATCTGGCCAAGCAGCCGATTCCATTCCCACAGGCACCTTGACGGCGGAGCCAGCCTATTCCTCAGGATGATCTTCAACTGACGCGTCCTCCAACACTGGGGGGGGAAAATTGGAGCAAGGCTGAGTACCACCCACAGTACTCAACAAATCACACCCACAAAAATGCATATGCACCGGGTACAAAGATGGGATAGGGTTTATTTGCGGAAAAGCAGTTGCAAAAGGGAGTAGTTCGCAAACATTGAAAAGTTGATTTAATTAACAATATTAATTCACCACTGATTAACGTTACACCACGTTAACCAGGCCCAACCATTCCCAACTGATTGACGCTAAACCACGTCAACCAGTCTCCACTGATGAACGCTACACCACGTTCACCAGACACCTCCGGGTACCGTTACACCACGTTACCCGGACTCCACTGATTAACGCTACACCACGTTAACCAGTCACCACCGGACAACGTAACCCGCTGACCAGCTTTTCCCGACCAACGCTAAACCACGTTGACCAGGCCGCGCTGATGGAAGTTACACCACGACCACCAGGCGAAACTGATGAGAGTTAAACCACACTCACCAGTCTCCACCGACTAGCGTTACACCACGCTAACCGGTCACCCCCGGTCAGCTCAACCACGCCGACCGGACACACACCTTCCACAACCCCAGTTTGATAAAACCAGATTAATTATCTAGGGTGAGACTAATCACGGTGAGTCTTGGCCAATGTGCCCATTACCGCGGGCGCGGCTATTCGAATAGTTTTACTCTGATCAGAGGTGTACAACTGTACCCACAAGACACAGCCCCCACACACGTTCCCGTGTGCCAGTACATCACCACGATGTCCCGTGCGAGGCTGTGACAGGACCGTTCACGCAACCCCTCCCTAACCATCCACACCACGCTGAGGTTGCACCTGCCGACAGGGCACGCCATATTGGCCAGGCTACCCCCCTTGCGCCACGGTGAATCCGGCAGCCGATCAACCCTACCCCGGGCCGACCCAACTCCATCACGCCCACCCTCTTCATCGGTGCCTAGGAGAGGGAGAAGAAACGCTTCAAGCCCAGCCGTTGCCCACGCTGGCTTGTGGCAAGTACGGGAAGTTGCCCAAGTGGTTCCCGCGAACCGGTCCTTAATTGCCATGGGTGTGACAAGCAAACCATACACCCACAGCCCACCATTTAGGTCAAAATTTTAGGAATTTAACGACAACCTATCCATGGTTCCATTTTTCCGACATTGAGTCGAATTATATAAAAAAAAAGACATTATTTAATACCCAGGTGAGCTATGTTGCTAAGCATGGCTAAGCATCCTAGGGATCATATTCTACTCATATTATTACCCAGGTGACAAGGATTTAGTTATCAAGACTAAGGCTGAAACCTAACATTGTATAGGCAATACCAATCCACATGAATTATTGAAATAATGCAGTTTATTTGCGTAAACAAAGCAATTTAATGAAAAATGGGTACGAATTGATCAAAGTATCAGTGCGACTTGCCTTGTTCCGGCTCAAGGTATTCGGCTACGATCTCAAAATACGCAGGGGAAATACCGGCGTCGGATTCTACAACAAACAGTGCATAAACAATTAAAAACAGTACATGGGGGTCAACAAACATGGGCTGAAAGTATTTTTAATGGATTCTTGGCATTTTTCTGGATTTAATGAAATTTGAATGGACTTAATCAGAGTTCGCATGACATAGTTATGATTTATTGAAGTTTACTGCTATTTTCAGAGTGAATATAATTAACCAGTGATTTAATGCGCATTAACCGATTAATGACGTCACTAGACTGGGAAGCCGGCGCCGACCGGCGGGCTCCACCAGCCAGTGGCGTGCGAGAGGCAGGCGCACGGCGGACCAAGTCCACCGCGGCCGAGAGCGGGCGCACCACGCGGGCGAGCGAGCGGGCGGCCCCGATCTGCCACCCGGCAGAACGGACGGCCCCGGGGAGCGGCGGCCGAAGCCAGCCGTCCCGAGCGGGAGGCGGCGGCGCGCACGCGACCCGATGGTCGACGACGGCGACCACCCGGCGCGGCGACGACCACACGGAGGGGCGGAAAAGAACGGGAAAACGGAGGGGGTTCTCACCGGCGGCTCGCGACGGCGAGCGACGGCGCGAAGATGACAGTGGCAACGAAAAGGCGGCGGCGGCCTCGGGACGACGTCGGCGACGGAGCTCCGACGGCGGGGAACGGGCGAGAGGCGGCTGCCGAGGTGTCCTGGAGGATGAGGAGGACGGGAGAGGAGTTAGAGTGGAGAATGGAGACACGGTGCGGCAGGAAACATCGGCCGGAAAGGAGGCGGAAGGCCGATACTCACCGTGCGCGCGGGCGAGGCGGTCCGGCGAGCTTCGGCTTCCACGGAGTGGCGGCCGAGATGCGGCGCGGCGCGGCGGAGGTGCAGGCGGTGGCGGAGTGGCTTGGCGGCGTCCGGAACGGCGGCGAGCGGTGGCCGGAGGCAGCGAAAAACGGTGGAGCTCGGATGCGCGGTGGCGACGGGGTTCTGGGGCACTAGAAAGCTCGGCGTGTTGGGGAAAAGATGGAGGAGAGGGTGGAGATGGTTTATAAACAGTCGGCCGGGAGAGATCGAGGCCGAACGGCTCCAATCGTGCACGGGAGAGTGGACGGCGGCGTGGGCATCGTGCGCGTGGTTCACGGGAGAGAGGGGACGTGGACGCCGGAGAACTCGGGGGAGTGGGGCGGACTCGGTCCGCGACCGTTTGAACGAGTGCGAGTGCGGGAGGATGAGGAGGACGGCGCCGGATCGGACTGCCCCGGGGAGTTTCCCCTCCGCCCGATTCGGACGGAGGAGAACGATGATGCTGACAGGCGTGCCCGGCCTGTCAGCGGGAGGAGCGTTGGCGCGGGCGCGAGCACGAGAGAGCGCGGGGCGCGGGCAAGGGAGAGGGCACGGGCACAGGGTGCGGGGCGCGGGCGGGGCGAGGGCGCGAGCGCGCGGGCACGAGGGCGAGGGCGCGAGGCGAGGGCCGAGCGCGCGGGCACGAGGGCGAGGGCGCGAGGAGCGAGGCGCGGCGGCACAGGAGCGGGCCAGCGGCCCCGAGGGAGAAAAAAAGAAAGGAAGAAAGAAAAGATTTCCAGGACGATGTTAATTCCGATAAGCGTATTTGATTTATTAAAAATAGTTCCGGCGCTCTGTAAATTCCACTAAAAATCCAGTTAATGTATTTTGGCACAGAGAATACAAGAAAAATATTCCCGGCCACGACAATTTATTATCTTGCATTTTACACCATCAATTAATTTCTCTAGCCATTTTAAAATTCCTTTTCTTAGGTATTTTCTCCGGTAAGTTTCTGTGTGGCTAAACTCAGGGTGTGACAAACCTACCCCCCTTAAACAGAATCTCGTCCCCGAGATTCGGAGGCGCTGGCGAAAAGGTGAGGATGGGCGGACTTCAGTTCGTCTTCTCGCTCCAAGGTGGCTTCTTCCTCTGAATGGTGACTCCACTGTACCTTGCAGAATCTGATTACCCGGCTCCTGGTGTTTCTTTCACTGATCTCCAGGATCCGTATTGGCTTCTCCACATAGGTGAGGTCTTCCTGGATCTCGATCTGTTCCGGATCTGCCTGTTCTGCTGGTATCCTCAGACACTTCTTCAGTTGTGACACGTGGAACACATCGTGTATGCCAGTCATTGAAGCTGGGAGGCTCAACTGATATGCCACTTCACCTTTACGGGCTAACACTTGGTAGGGTCCCACGAAACGTGGTGCTAGCTTCCCTTTGGTTTGGAACCTGTGTACTCCGCGGAGTGGGGTGACGCGAAGGTACACGTAGTCTCCTTCCTCGAAGCTTAAGTCTCGTCGTCGGTTATCAGCATAACTCTTCTGTCTGGATTGAGCCGTCTTTAAACGCTCTCGTATTATGGCTACCTTCTCTTCTGCTTCTTTGAGCGCGTCGGTTCCAAATACCTGACGTTCACCTGTCTGATCCCAGAAAAGGGGTGTGCGGCACTTCCTGCCATACAGAGCTTCAAACGGTGCCATCTGCAAGCTGGCCTGGTAGCTGTTGTTGTACGAGAACTCTGCGTAGGGTAAGCTCTTATCCCATGTTCCTCCGAAGTTTAGTGCACAAGCTCTCAGCATGTCCTCCAATATCTGATTGACTCTTTCAGTCTGACCATCTGTTTGCAGATGGTATGCCGTGCTGAAGTTCAGTCGGGTTCCCAACTCTTCTTGTAACTTCTGCCAAAACTTGGAAGTGAACTGGCTACCACGATCAGAAATGATCTTCTTGGGTACTCCATGTAAACACATTATGCGAGCCATATACAGTTCCGCCAGTTTCTTACCCGAGTACGTGGTATGCACGGGGATGAAATGCGCAACTTTGGTGAGTCGATCCACGATCACCCAGATTGAGTCATACCCCGATGACGTCCGGGGCAACCCGGTGATAAAATCCATCCCGATCTCTTCCCACTTCCACTCTGGGACCTTGAGTGGCTGTAGCAGTCCTGCAGGCCGTTGGTGTTCTGCCTTGACTCGCTGACACACATCACAAAGTGCCACAAACTCGGCGATTTCCCTTCTCATGCTGGCCCACCAAAACTTGGTTCTAAGGTCTTGGTACATCTTGGTGCTTCCTGGATGAATGGAGTACTGCGTCTCATGGGCTTCCCGGAGTATTAGGTCCTTGAGTTCTTTATTCTCTGGAACGCACAAACGTTCCCCATCCATACCGTCCCGTTCTCATCTTCCGTAAAACCTTGAGCTTTTCCGACTCTCATGTTCTTCTTAAGTTCTTCGACTTCTGGATCGTTCGCTTGTGCCTTGCGGACTTGATCAAAAAGCGTGGGTTGAGCCTCTAGGGCTGCCACGAATCCATGTTCAACAATGCCCAGATTCAAGCATTCAAACTCCTGCTGCATTTCCTTGCACATTGCCTCTGCCTGAGCGGTGTTGCAGTAACTTTTCCTGCTCAAGGCGTCTGCCACGACGTTGGCTTTCCCTGGATGGTAATGTATCCCCACATCATAGTCCTTAATCAGTTCCAGCCACCTTCTCTGGCGGAGGTTCAAATCAGGCTGGGTGAAGATGTACTTCAAGCTCTTGTGGTCCGTATAAATCTCACTACGGTTACCAATGAGGTAGTGCCGCCAAATTTTCAAAGCATGGACCACTGCGGCCAATTCCAGGTCGTGTGTTGGGTAATTGCTCTCATGGGGGCGTAACTGACGCGATGCATAGGCTACAACCCTGCCTTCTTGCATCAACACGCACCCTAGCCCTTGGCGGATGCATCACAGTATACTTGGAAATCCTTCTTGGGATCAGGTAAGATCAAAACCGGGGCTGAAACCAACTTCTTCTTGAGTTCTTCAAAGCTGTGATTGCAGTCAGGGGTCCAGACAAACTTAACATCCTTCTTCAGTAGCTGAGTCATAGGTCTGGCAATCTTCGAGAAGTTCTCGATGAACCGGCGGTAGTATCCGCAAGTCCAAGAAAACTCCTTACCTGTGTCACTGTCTTAGGCGGTTTCCAATTGGTGACAGATTCCACGTTCGTTGGATCCACGGCAACTCCTTGAGCGGTGATGATGTGTCCGAGGAATTGCACTTCTCTTAACCAGAAGTCGCATTTGCTGAACTTGGCGTACAACTGGTGTTCTCTCAACTTTTCCAAAACCAAACGAAGATGTTGTTCATGCTCTTCCGTTGACTTTGAGTAGATCAAGATGTCGTCGATGAACACTACCACAAACTTGTCCAGGAACTCCATGAATACCTTGTTCATCAGATTCATGAAAAAGGCGGGTGCATTGGTCAGTCCAAAGGACATAAACCGTGCACTCATACAACCCATACCGCGTGGTGAAGGCTGTCTTTGGTATATCCTCCTCTCGAATTCTAAGTTGATGATAGCCTGATCGCAGGTCTATCTTGGAGAAGACGGTGGCACCCTCCAATTGATCGAACAGATCATCAATTCTCGGGCAAAGGGTACTTGTTCTTGATGGTGACATCGTTTAGTGCGCGGTAGTCCACGCACATCCGTTTTGTCTTGTCTTTCTTTTCCACAAAGATGACTGGTGCTCCCCAAGGTGATGTGCTTGGTCGGATGTAACCCTTCTGTAGCAGGTCGTCGACTTGCTTCTTGACTTCGGCCATCTCATTCGGTGCCATTCTGTAAGGCCTCTTGTATATTGGCGCTGTTCCAGGTGCCAGATCAATCCTGAATTCAATTTCCCTTTTTGGTGGCATCCCTGGTAGGTCCTCTGGGAACACATCCTGGTATTCCCTTACTATTGTAATATCCTGTATTTTCCTTTCTGGCTTTGTTCCACTTTCTGGTGGTTGCTCTGCTGCGACCTGATTCAAGCTTGCTTCCCGATGCAACGGCACGGGTGACTTGAAGATCACCACTTTTCCTTCCGGGCTGGTCACCGTTACGGTGCGGTCCGCACAGTCGATCACCCCTTTGTGTCGGGTCAACCAATCCATCCCTAGGATGACATCTAGGTCTTTGGATTCCAAGAGGATAAGATTGGCTAGAAAAGGTGATCCTTGGATTTCTAGGCTCACTGAAGGGCTATAGTGAGCAGTTACCATTCGGTTCCCAGGCGTATGAACCCTCATGGGGATTTTAAGTTCCACTACCTTATCCCATGTGTCCCCACAAATTTCTTGGATATAAAAGAATGTGTTGCACCAGAATCAAAAAGTACAGTAGCAGGTGTTGAGTTCACGAGAAACGTACCCAATACCACTTCCGGTGCGGCCTGTGCCTCTTCGGCGGAGACATGGTTGACACGTCCCTTTACCACCTGTTGATTGGCGTTGGGGTGCTGGGGAGCTGCAGGTCTGGATCCCATTCGCCTCGGCTTCGGACACTTGTCGGCGAAGTGGCCCGGTTCATTGCAGTTGTAGCAGACGTAGCTCTTGCCCCCAGTATCCTTCCGTGGCTGACTCTGCTGTGTTGGTGCCATTGGTGGGCGCGGAGCGGACTGACGGTTGTACTGCCCGCTGTTGCTGTTGCTTCCAGAGTGCCCCGGGTAGAACGGGCGTTGTTGACGGACGATCATGGTGGCTGGTCCACCATGCGGGCCCATCATCATTCGTGGTCGCTGAAGCTGTCCTTGTTGAGTCCGGAACTGGGCTGCCTTCCTCTTGCGATCCACCTTGTTGTGCTAGCTCTCCTGGCGGATAGCTTTATCCACCAGCTTCTCGAAGTCTGGGTAGTCGCTAGAGAGGAGCTGATTGGTCAGCTCGTCGTTCAATCCATCCAAAACTTCTCCTGTCTTTCTGCATCGGTGCGGACCTCTTCTGGCGCGTAGCGCGCTAGACGGTTGAACTCGTGGAGGTATTCGGTAACCGTCCTATTTCCTTGGACCAGGTCCTTGAATTCTCTTTTCTTTTGTGCCACAATTCCCGCCGGAATCTGCGACTTCCGGAAATTGTAGCAGAATTCGGCCCAAGTGACCTCTGTGGTAGCGGTGCGGGTCACCAGGAAATTGTCCCACCAAGCCGATGCGGGACCTTGGAGTTGGTGAGTAGCAAAAGCGACCTTCTCTTGGTCGGTGCACTGGAGGAGGTTGAGCTTCTTCTCGAATGGCCAACAACCAGTCGTTGGCATCAATGGGGTTGGGGGAGCTGGAGAAAGTTGGCGGCCTGACCCTCAGGAACTCTGGCAGCTTGGATTGAGGGGCAATGGCCGGATTCTGTGGTTGCTGGTGTTGCTGCTGCTGGTTGTTCTGCTGCATCTGTTGCATCATCAGAGCCATCATCTGGTTTGGTGGCCAAAACCTTGCGCCAAGGGGGTTCTCCGGTAGTGGCGGTGGCACATGGTTAGGTACTCCTTGATCCTGAGGTGCTCCTTCTCGCTGGTTGGTGGCGCTAGTGTCACTGGCAGCACGGGCTCCACTCCTTGTGTTCACCATCTGAAGGGGAGAGCAGAGGGAGGGGAGGAGAAAAACAGGTGGCTCAGAAACAGGGGTGATAATTAAGTGATTGAATTAAATTAACTGAACTTCTTGGTTGGAAACATAGGAAAACAGTTCAACTCCTAATTACGGCGGACATACCACAACAGACGGCATGCCACCACTAACCCCAAACAAACAAACATTCCTAACATTACAACTAAACAGGAAATCAAACTAAGAAAACGGCAAAGCTAAGGGTGGCGCGTCTAATGCTCCGAGCGGCTTCGACGGTCATCCGAGTCGTACTCCGGCTCCTGCTCGTCTCCGGCCTCGTCGTCTGTGCGGCTCCTGGATCCACCCACATAATCCACACTCCCGTGGGCCGAAGAACTGGCCTCGCTGCGAGTGCGAGACCCGCTGAAGGAGCTGCTGTCGTCCGTCGAAGTGAAACCTCCATGGATGCTGGTGCCTCCTTGAGAGCCATCGCCATCAGACGATGCACTGATCCATCCACCCGTCGGTGCTGGTACTGGAGCAGGTGCAGGCACTGGAGCTGGTGCTGGAGCTGGTGCTGGAGCTGGTGCCGGTGGGGGTGGTGGTGCGTGAGGCCCGTTCCTGGGAGCCAATTGAACACGCACCGGAGGAAGGGTCCTCTTCCTCGGAGTCAGCCGGGTCCTGGCTCCACCGGGTGGCGGCTGTCCCTTAAGCTCTGCGACCTCCTTCTTCAGGCGGTCAACCTGGTTCTGGAGTCCCATGATAGTCATCCTGTTGGCGTCCTCCCGGTCATGAGCTGCACGCACCCAGTTGGCGTGCATGTAGTCCATAGCCATCATCGCCTGCCTCATGTGAACAATGGTAGTGTCGTTCTCATTGTCTGCCCGCTGGAAATAACTGTATTCTTGGTCGGGCGTCCGTAGGGAGGTAGCGGTAAGAAGTGGTGCGGAGAGTAGAGTGATGCTTCCGGCGCAGCTCTCCAAGCAGGCGGAAAGCAGCCTCCTGACAGGCGTGACTGAAGGTACGCCCGCCAACCTCTACCTCCATGGCAGGCAGGAGGTACATCTCGCCAGGTAACTCCACACGAACCCGGTGTGGTAGCTCACCCCCCAAGGGCTCCACTGCTGTGTATTCTGGGGCACGGCTGTACCCCAAGGTGAAGCTCATCATCCGCAGTTCTTCCACGTAGCCACCCATGTCGGTACAACGCTGGTTGGGGAGGTTGTCCATCTATAGAAGACAAGGAGGGGAATCAATGTATGCTCAGATCCAAACAAGTGAACAATAAATAATTTGGAAACAACAACGATTTTATGCAGTAAATAGTTTTGTAAGTAAATTTTGAACCAACAAAATACCATTGCGAAACCACATAAGATTCACATAATAATTTCGACACAAATAAAGAGATTTTATGCATGCTGTAAATCAAACATTTCCCAAGAATAACCAATGTTTTCCCAAAATTTGGACACTATGTCAATCCTTGAAACAAAAATTTAACTCCAGGTTTGACTCAAATTTTCCATCACCTAAACGGCCAAGATTTTACCCCAACTTGAAAATAGATTCCCACTTTTCCCAAAATAACTCCAACTGTAAGAAGCATATGCAAATGGGAATTTCAGAGGGCTCTTAGGGTTTCCATTTGGCTGGTCCTACGGTCAAGCAAGTCGCTCTGATACCAACTTGTAACGCCCAGAAATTCGCACCGAAATTCTGAACATTAATGTGTAATAAATCCCTGCCCAGGAAAGCCAGGGTACACAAACCAAGTTGCCATACAGAGTGTCTTACAAACAGGGTAAGCTGTAAATTACATAAGTGCAGTGGAAAAAAAAGGTAAAACGGAGTCTATAAACATCTGGCCAAGCAGCCGATTCCATTCCCACAGGCACCTTGACGGCGGAGCCAGCCTATTCCTCAGGATGATCTTCAACTGACGCGTCCTCCAACACTGGGGGGAAAATTGGAGCAAGGCTGAGTACCACCCACAGTACTCAACAAATCACACCCACAAAAATGCATATGCACCGGGTACAAAGATGGGATAGGGTTTATTTGCGGAAAAGCAGTTGCAAAAGGGAGTAGTTCGCAAACATTGAAAAGTTGATTTAATTAACAATATTAATTCACCACTGATTAACGTTACACCACGTTAACCAGGCCCAACCATTCCCAACTGATTGACGCTAAACCACGTCAACCAGTCTCCACTGATGAACGCTACACCACGTTCACCAGACACCTCCGGGTACCGTTACACCACGTTACCCGGACTCCACTGATTAACGCTACACCACGTTAACCAGTCACCACCGGACAACGTAACCCGCTGACCAGCTTTTCCCGACCAACGCTAAACCACGTTGACCAGGCCGCGCTGATGGAAGTTACACCACGACCACCAGGCGAAACTGATGAGAGTTAAACCACACTCACCAGTCTCCACCGACTAGCGTTACACCACGCTAACCGGTCACCCCCGGTCAGCTCAACCACGCCGACCGGACACACACCTTCCACAACCCCAGTTTGATAAAACCAGATTAATTATCTAGGGTGAGACTAATCACGGTGAGTCTTGGCCAATGTGCCCATTACCGCGGGCGCGGCTATTCGAATAGTTTTACTCTGATCAGAGGTGTACAACTGTACCCACAAGACACAGCCCCCACACACGTTCCCGTGTGCCAGTACATCACCACGATGTCCCGTGCGAGGCTGTGACAGGACCGTTCACGCAACCCCTCCTAACCATCCACACCACGCTGAGGTTGCACCTGCCGACAGGGCACGCCATATTGGCCAGGCTACCCCCCTTGCGCCACGGTGAATCCGGCAGCCGATCAACCCTACCCCGGGCCGACCCAACTCCATCACGCCCACCCTCTTCATCGGTGCCTAGGAGAGGGAGAAGAAACGCTTCAAGCCCAGCCGTTGCCCACGCTGGCTTGTGGCAAGTACGGGAAGTTGCCCAAGTGGTTCCCGCGAACGGTCCTTAATTGCCATGGGTGTGACAAGCAAACCATACACCCACAGCCCACCATTTTAGGTCAAAATTTTAGGAATTTAACGACAACCTATCCATGGTTCCATTTTTCCGACATTGAGTCGAATTATATAAAAAAAAGACATTATTTAATACCCAGGTGAGCTATGTTGCTAAGCATGGCTAAGCATCCTAGGGATCATATTCTACTCATATTATTACCCAGGTGACAAGGATTTAGTTATCAAGACTAAGGCTGAAACCTAACATTGTATAGGCAATACCAATCCACATGAATTATTGAAATAATGCAGTTTATTTGCGTAAACAAAGCAATTTAATGAAAAATGGGTACGAATTGATCAAAGTATCAGTGCGACTTGCCTTGTTCCGGCTCAAGGTATTCGGCTACGATCTCGAAATACGCAGGGGAAATACCGGCGTCGGATTCTACAACAAACAGTGCATAAACAATTAAAAACAGTACATGGGGGTCAACAAACATGGGCTGAAAGTATTTTTAATGGATTCTTGGCATTTTTCTGGATTTAATGAAATTTGAATGGACTTAATCAGAGTTCGCATGACATAGTTATGATTTATTGAAGTTTACTGCTATTTTCAGAGTGAATATAATTAACCAGTGATTTAATGCGCATTAACCGATTAATGACGTCACTAGACTGGGAAGCCGGCGCCGACCGGCGGGCTCCACCAGCCAGTGGCGTGCGAGAGGCAGGCGCACGGCGGACCAAGTCCACCGCGGCGAGAGCGGGCGCACCACGCGGGCGAGCGAGCGGGCGGCCCGATCTGCCACCCGGCAGAACGGACGGCCCCGGGGAGCGGCGGCCGAAGCCAGCCGTCCCGAGCGGGAGGCGGCGGCGCGCACGCGACCCGATGGTCGACGACGGCGACCACCCGGCGCGGCGACGACCACACGGAGGGGCGGAAAAGAACGGGAAAACGGAGGGGGTTCTCACCGGCGGCTCGCGACGGCGAGCGACGGCGCGAAGATGACAGTGGCAACGAAAAGGCGGCGGCGGCCTCGGGACGACGTCGGCGACGGAGCTCCGACGGCGGGGAACGGGCGAGAGGCGGCTGCCGAGGTGTCCTGGAGGATGAGGAGGACGGGAGAGGAGTTAGAGTGGAGAATGGAGACACGGCGCGGCAGGAAACATCGGCCGGAAAGGAGGCGGAAGGCCGATACTCACCGTGCGCGCGGGCGAGGCGGTCCGGCGAGCTTCGGCTTCCACGGAGTGGCGGCCGAGATGCGGCGCGGCGCGGCGGAGGTGCAGGCGGTGGCGGAGTGGCTTGGCGGCGTCCGGAACGGCGGCGAGCGGTGGCCGGAGGCAGCGAAAAACGGTGGAGCTCGGATGCGCGGTGGCGACGGGGTTCTGGGGCACTGGAAAGCTCGGCGTGTTGGGGAAAAGATGGAGGAGAGGGTGGAGATGGTTTATAAACAGTCGGCCGGGAGAGATCGAGGCCGAACGGCTCCAATCGTGCACGGGAGAGTGGACGGCGGCGTGGGCATCGTGCGCGTGGTTCACGGGAGAGAGGGGACGTGGACGCCGGAGAACTCGGGGGAGTGGGGCGGACTCGGTCCGCGACCGTTTGAACGAGTGCGAGTGCGGGAGGATGAGGAGGACGGCGCCGGATCGGACTGCCCCGGGGAGTTTCCCCTCCGCCCGATTCGGACGGAGGAGAACGATGATGCTGACAGGCGGGCCCGGCCTGTCAGCGGGAGGAGCGTTGGCGCGGGCGCGAGCACGAGAGAGCGCGGGGCGCGGGCAAGGGAGAGGGCACGGGCACAGGGTGCGGGGCGCGGGCGCGGGGCGAGGGCGCGAGCGCGCGGGCACGAGGGCGAGGGCGCGGGCGGCACAGGAGCGGGCCAGCGGCCCCGAGGGAGAAAAAAAGAAAGGAAGAAAGAAAAAGATTTCCAGGACGATGTTAATTCCGATAAGCGTATTTGATTTATTAAAAATAGTTCCGGCGCTCTGTAAATTCCACTAAAAATCCAGTTAATGTATTTTGGCACAGAGAATACAAGAAAAATATTCCCGGCCACGACAATTTATTATCTTGCATTTTACACCATCAATTAATTTCTCTAGCCATTTTAAAATTCCTTTTCTTAGGTATTTTCTCCGGTAAGTTTCTGTGTGGCTAAACTCAGGGTGTGACAGGAACCCTATGGAAAAAATTGTTGATAATTGCAAACCGCAATTTTGCAAGGCAAAAGAAAGCTTTGCACCGTGCATCTAACCTGAAGGAACTCCTGTAGTAGCCCCGGGGGCAGTGCTCATGCCTTGCTGCGTGTGTGGACATGTGTAGTACGCTCCCTGCGTAGACATGCCAGCTCCCAAGGGATCGAGGTACGGTGTAGTGAAAGCTGCACGGAAGCATATTGATGTAAAATGGTGCATGTCGGTAGAAGAAAATATCGTATGAACCAATGGATAGCGGAATTTACTTCTGGAGGGGCCAACTGGCTGACTGGAACCCTGGTGGCGCACTCCTGCTGCAGGCGGGCAAACTCCTGCTCTAGCGAGCTATGGACGGTGCTGAGGTACAGCTATGGAAGGTACCGTGTCAACCGCACGATAAGTGAGCGCACGAATCACTGTGTGCATCGACCTACGGATCCTCCTGAAAGTCATCCTTTGCTCCTCTGCACGATCCCAACATCCAGCCGTCCGAACGCCGCGTCCACATCAACCTGAACCTAGCACGCAGTGTTGGCCTTTTTCAAATGTTATTAAATATGTGTTAGAACCATGGACACGTACAAAGAAAATAGCAAAGTGCAAAGAGAACGTGACTCACTGCGCGGAAGTAGTCCTGGTCACGGTGTCTAGGGTACGCATCTATCACGGCAGCGACGTGTGGCTATGAATTGGCTGGAGTGAACGTGGCGCTTGTGCGGGTGCGAGGCTGGTACCACCTGAGGTATCCTAGGTAGGCGGCCTCAGTGTGTGGCCGGACTTTGTCGATGACCTCCTCCGTCGCCAACAACCAATCATCCACGTACCTCTACAATCGGGGAACCCATAGAGTGTCGGCTCCATTTCCCCTACAAGTATAGCTAGTTGCAGAGAGTGTATTAGACTTCATAAAAGAGTTGTAATACTGAACAAAATTCGCAGTTGTACTAACCGGTGAACGTCGCGCAAGACAACCTGCTCCACGGGCACAGGGAAGTGCTGACATAGGCGGAACTGTCGCATCACGTGCTGCGGACAGTGAGGCTCGATGAAGATGTCAAACACCATCGGCGCTGTTGTCATCCAGTATGCCTAGCCACGTGTGCACAGAGCCAAGAGTCCGAGCGGTGCACGAGCGCGATGGCCTCCGCACTGTACGGCTCCCAGATGACGTTGCTGGGCTATAGGCGATCGAACTCCATCACAAAGTCAGAGTAGGCCCTCCTAACCTGCGCGTGGGCGTAACGACGCTGCAAAATAGGACAGGGAGAACACGTCAGTGTTTGCGCGTAGGCGATAAACCTAGAATTTCACGTTACATACCTCACGGTGACACTAGACTGTCTCCATAGTCCGTCAGTCCTCGGTCGACTGCCCGTACAAGCCTCCTAGGCCACTCTCGTAGGGAGAGTGCTCAATCAGAGGGCGACCTATCATGAGCCGCTCGGCCGCCCATAGCTGCAGAAGGAGAGGGCAACCGGCGATAATCGCTCCTGGATCGGTCTTCATGCACACGTCACAAAGACCACGGTACGTCGCTGCTAGCACAGTAGATCCCCAGATCCACTGCGGTACGCTGCCATCCTCGCCATCGACGATCACGGGCATAGTGGATCAGTCCCTTGTCCACCATGTGCCCCGTCGTGCTGGTGAACATCACCCAGCCAAATAGCCAGAGCAGGTACGCCTCTAAGCTCCGTCGCCCCGAGTAGTCGTCGACATCAGGGTGGAGTTGATCAGGCTGTAAAGCAAGATTATTGTTAGTTCCATTAATGCTTTATAGATCGGGCGATTATAAATCTAACAAATACGCGACTTACAGTGAACTGTAGCAGCCAAGCCTTCAAGGGGCCGCTCGTAGTGTAAGGAGGTAGCGAACCAGGTGCACCAAGTTCAGGCAGGTGCTGCACATGAGCGGACCGAATAGTGATGTCCTCCGCCCATCCATATGCCCCGTCAACCGGTCCCACAGCGTCCCTTGCGAGGGGAGGGCCCAGCAGGTACAAGATGTCCTGAAGTGTGGGAGCCATCTCGTTGCACAGAAGGTGGAACGTGTGCATCTTCGGTCTCTAGCGATCCACTAGTGCTGCTAGAAGTAACTAGTCAGCGTCCCACCGCCTGGCAGGGTCCCTCTTATCTAGTGCGGCCTCAACTAGCCTGCACAACGGAAGAAGTCCAGTCTCATGCAACCTGCAGATTATAGCACAGTAGTCAATATTGCGAAACATAGATATGTACAAGTGTGGAGAAAAAATATTGGTACAGCTCTTACCTCTCACAAAGCCGGGGGTCTATACGCAAGAGGTGACATAAAGGCCGTGGACGGAAGGTGCTCAGCTCGACACCCTCAACGGCTGACAGGTAAGACCGGTGGGACCATTCGAGCCCCCGGTCTAGCAGCTCCGGTGTCTGGTACACCATACTTGCATGCAAATAGAAAGTTAGCGTATTTTTTATTGTGAAAGCAACAAGTAAGAGTCAGTTCGCAAAGTTACTAGAACAACCGCATTAAAAATTAATGTAAAGGTTCATAGCATTATTACATGATAATAAAAGACAACAATAGGGTACATATCGTTCTATAACAAAGATCAAGAACACAATATAGCACAAGAACTTAAGTTATAGAATTTCTATTACATTGATACATGAACTAACACTACACCACAGCACCACCAAATGCACGAGAACGTCTAGGACGGGGTCGCCTTGAACTGGTGCCTTCATCCGGGGGACGACTTTCATCAGTGCATGAACCCGATGGTCCAACTTCCGCCGCACTTGGGCCTAGTGCATCTTTCGGACATTTCTTGTAAGTATGGCCTTTCTGGTCAGACTTTGAATAACGTTTACACCTTCCACCCACTTCGGATTCATCCATGTCATTACAAATGCGTCTTATCTTGCGGCGACCTACTTTGTCCCTCAATTTTGTTGGGTCAGGAATGTAGATAATTTGGGGATGTTCGGTAGTAAATGTCCCCACAATACTGAAGCCATATATCTTGCCACTCCACGTACTAAAGATTGCTTCTTTTCTAAAATAAGTTGAGACAAAATTGTGTGCTTCTATCCCGCACTCAGCGCTCGCGGCAATAACATGAGAACATGGCATGTGGAGCAGAGTAGGCTTTCGGCACGAGCACTTGTAGGTCCTGTCTTCCTTTAGCACGCACTCCTGCACAACTCTTTTATGGTAGATTCCACGCATGCCCTTGTCGACACATAATATTTCGAACCTATGCTCTTGTGTACCTTGAGGTATAGCTCGATGTCTTTGGACCTTATTACTTTTATCTAGCATGTACTTAGTCAGTAATGTGCCAAAGAAAATATTATTGTTTGACATGGAGGGGCCAGCTGCTTTGAACCGATCTCTGAAGTACGTGCATGTTTCATGCAAGATAAATTCAACAATGCCAACAAGTGGGAGCCCTCGAACACCACGCATCACTCAGTTGTAAACCTCTGCCAAATTTTTGGTCATTATGCCGAATTGAGAACCATCTTTGTCAAACAACAGGCCCTATTTCTCCTTTAGCTCATTCTCAATCCACTTCAAAAAATTCCTAATCAACGATGCCGACCTTCTTCTCATACGAGGTCCATCACTTGAGAGAGGTCAAAGAGTTTGTGGAGCTCATTCCCTACGAGGGTAGCCCTCCTGGACTACTCCTCTGTTTGTTTAGACGTCAGCTCATCCGACCTCCTCCAAAGCTAACTGAATTTCTTCTCTTTATTCTGGGCGCATAGCCTCTTGAAAAGATCCATAATGTGCTTATTCTTAAACTGCCTGTAGAAATTAGCACCCATATGACGCATGCACCATCTACTTCGAACATCAGACCACCTTAGTGGGTATCTCTTATCTACGCAGCCATCCCTCAATTCCTTAATTGCCCACAGCAAGCCAGCGTAACGGTCATTTATTAGGCAAACATCTGGCCTCATCCGTATAACTGCAGACTTAACCCGTTCTAGGAACCAGTACCAGCTATCAGTGTTCTCGCTTTCAACAAAAGCAAAAGCCATGTGTAGAACTTGGTTATTCCTATCAATTCCAATTGCTGTCAATATCTGTCCTCTATACTTTTTAGTCAGGAATGTCCCATCAATACAGCGGATGGGACAACAATGCACAAATTCTTGAATGAAAGCACCTAATGCAAAGAATGTCCGTTGCAACATACTTTGGTTACGATGGTCAATTGATAGGAAAGCTTTCAGGTCGTAATAGGTTTCCGGATTCCTCTGAAGAATGCAAGCTAAAAGACGAGGTAAATTATCATACGATGCTTCAAATGTGCCAAACCTTATCTCCATAACCTTCTGTTTCGCCCTCTATGCCTTCGCATAGCTAATTATGTACTTGAATTTCTCCTCAATATACCTAACAATTGACCTTGGTTCGTACCCTAGGTTGTTCACAACGTGGGAATACATCTCTGTTGTAACAAATGCAGATGTCATGTTTCTATGGTATTTCTCAACCCCTTGTAAGTGACAAGAATGCTCGGTCACGATCGACACTTGCCAATAATCCTTTCATTTACCTTTGAACGCGTGCACCCGCCATGGACACCCATCCTTCACGCACTTCACTTCATATATTGACTTGTTTGACTTCATGACCAAAACTCCCTTTGAAGTGATACCGCCCATTGTTTCACTGCCTCCTTCAAATCCTCTATATACGCATACTTAGCCTCCTAGATGACCTCATTCTCCTTGTACTCCCATGGCACATGATGCCTCTCGGAGATAACAAGCCCGGAGAAGTCCTCATTGGTCCATTCAGCAGGCATTACATTGTCCTCATCAGACTATTCATCATCCTCTGCATGCTCGTTATTAGCATCTTCCCTATCTTGTCGATTAGCTCTCCCTCGTCTGCTGCACCTGTTGGCTACCTATCTTCTTCGTTCTCTCCTTTATTTTCCTCCATTGTTTTGGCATTATCTCTTGTCACACTTAGACCCTCATTATTTTGCATGGCCATTGCAATGGTGTTATCCTTCTCATATACCGACACAAGTATGCCAAATGGCCAACCACGTTGAAATACATTCCCCACGTACCATCTTCAAGTGGCAGTGTAATCCACCAGCATAAGTTCCAAAAAAACCTTCGACTGCACGACTCACTACAATATACACGGTTATTGTGTTGATCTAGGGGTCGACTCGGAAGCCTCGCATCAACCAATTGTACACTAACCAGAAACTTCTCTCAGTTGGCCTATCGATGCCCTTAGCTGCTGAACTCAACTCCGATAGATCTACACCCTGTAGATCATACCTAACATTTACTTGCCCATGAAATAACTGAAATACCACCTTATTTGACATCTTTGTTAACGAAAAAATAAAGTTAAACTAAGTACCAACATGCTCATCAGATCTAATACCATGTAGTCGACATTTTATAACCACCATCTCTACAAAAAATTACGTCGTCTAATAGGTTGACCTAAAAAACTATAGATTTATGAGTGTAACAACTTATTTTTATATCGTATGGTACACGTAACTAGTATAATAGTACATCACTTCATGAATACAAATGGAAATTGTAAACCTGAAAATCTGGGCTCTAGGGATTTTGGTTCCAATTTGAACTATACATGGAGTATGATCAGAGGTAGATCTTGACAGGGGTTTGACCAGGGTACTAGGATATGAAGAGGTCCAGTGTGTAGAGGTGAAAAACCAATCTAGCTGCTCAAGAAGTGGCTGATGTTGCATCTCCATGTGTATGATCTACCCTTTAAAGGAAGCTCAATAAGATCAACAGTATTAATAATGTCATTGAAGATGAACATGTCATTCATATCAGCCCCTGGGCGGTTTCTATTTGCAACTGAACGATAGAAGTTGAAATCTCCTAAAAGCAACCAGTTCTCTTGATCCGGAATTTGTAACTCCTGCAATCTAGTAATGAAATTGACACGCTCAGGACCACTGCATGGCCCATAAACTGTTACCAGGGTCCAGCAGTCAGCAGTATGAGAAGAAGAAAAAGTTATTTTAATGGAGAAACGTTCAACTTCAATTGAGATAGAGTCTAAAATATTGCCTATCCATCCCACAAAAATACCTCCCGAAGACCCCACCAATGGAGAGAAAGCAAACTTATCAAAACATCTCGGTGCAAATCTTCTTATATAAGAATAATCAAAATTCTGCCTTTTTGTCTTTTGTAAACAAAAAACAACACAAGCGCTCTCTTCAATTTTGTTTCTAATGGCAAGCCATTTGTCATCCGAATTCAACCCTCTAACATTCCAGCACAAAATATTCCAACTCCTTGTTGTCATTATCCCTTAAACAGATAATTAAGGGGGATTAAAATAGTAGAGTACAACTCCACTATAGACAGTCAAGAGACCAGTGCATAACTATGCTGTCATTAAACAAAGTCTGACCCTATCCAAACGCAAAAGGACACATGTTGTCTCATGGTAACAAAATAAAACATAACAGGATCTTAACATGCACTTCAACATTCTTTATCCTGCGGTCCTACTGGCTTGATAGTGATTGCTGAGGATGATTCCTCCTGCACCACCACCTTGGTCACCTCCTCCAGGGAAGCACCACACATATCAACACCTATTTGTTGTAATAAAGATATAGAGCAATCAGCAGGAATAACAGCAAAGTCAGTGTCACCATCCTTTTCAAAAAAGAAACATCAGATCTGAAATCTTCAGTAGAGAAAGGCTCAGAAGGAAAAACCCCACTTGCCTCTGTAATTGCCTAAGCTTCTTCACTGATCTACCTCTGGGCTTCCCAATGCCAATCTTTGGATCTTCCAGAAGATCTACTTTGAAACCATCACGTGTAGCTTGCAATCTGTCACTCCTCCTTGAAGTTGTTTTAACTAGAGGGACTTTTTTCTTTCCCCTATTTAAAGTTGGGGGGGGGGGGGGGGGGGGTGGGGGGGGTGCTATGAGATACCACCCAGGAACTCTGATCAATGTCAAAAAGATTGTTAGGTAGGACAGGAGGCAAAATAGCAAGGGGAACTGGCTGTAGAATCACTGATTCACTATTGTCCACCATCTGACTACCCAGGTCATCAGTGACATTTTGTTGAACCATTTCTAAATCAAAGTCTTGGTCAAGGGTACTTGTCATTAATCTCTTAGCAGGAGGTGTGATGCCATCCATAAACTTTGGCAAGTTTACTTTCTGGATTCATAAAAGGTTGAGTGATTGCAGAAACAGTGGAAACATTACAGGACCACTTTTGCATGGATGAAACAAAAGCTAGAGCTAGGTCCTTAAGTAACTTCTCATGCTGCTGAACATTAGATTCAGAGGGAACAAAAGGCACCAAAGCTAAACTGTTTTCTGAATCTGATTGACCTCTCCCACCTGGAGTACCAGGAAAAGAAAAACTGAAAGAATCTGAAATAACAACTTGTTCTTCATTCTGATTGGCAGGCTCCACTACCTGGCCCATAGCATGCGAGAAGCTACGGCGAACCTCAATGTGACGATCAGCCTCTAGGAAGTCCAAAATCAGCACATTGTTGGAAAAATAAGCATATGTAGATTTAATTTATTCCATAAATAAATTATGACATTAACCTCATAAGCTAGTAGAATCATCTCACACAATCTAGACATGTATGCAACTGAACAAAACATGAATAAATTGAATACGTAAAACATGATGAATACGAGCTCGGAGCAGTAGCACGCACCAAACGTACAACACGCAGCGCCCGAACATAGAGCGGACAAACAACGAGCAGTCGCACGGAGCACTTCCCAAAAACCTTATTCGCCCTCTCTCGGTGCAAGACTTCACGAGGACGACGGTTCCGGGGGCCTGCTCTCTCGATCGCCAGTGCACGCCGACGAGCGAGATGGAGTAGACGACCTGTGGCGATTCGGTATATATAAGACATGTGATCAGGACGCCACACCAGTTGCGCATAATCTACCCGGACTCCACACCTGTTCAACGCATTGAATAATCTAGTGGGTTTCAAAACAAACACCGGAATATCAGGCATGAGGAGCCAATTTTGGCGGACCATTCACACGCATGTCGTGTGCGCTGTCCCCTAGCCCCAGCCCCGAGCCCAGCGAGGCGAGTGAGCGCGCACGTGTGTTTCTCTAGTTCTCTCCACCATATATTGCTCAAGTGACTAGGAGAGCACTCAACCTTTTAAGGAGGTCTCCCTCTTCTAGAATAAGCAAGATAGTACTAAAATTCACATGCATGCCTCCAATGAGTTGGGTTTTTGACATTTTTCTAGAAATTATTCTTCAATTAGACCCTAGGCTCGCTAACAATTCTAACAATCCCCCACCAAATTTCAAAGCCACACAGAGATTTACCTTTTTCCAATATACTATTTTTATACCAGTGTTTCGATGGAGACCTGTTAAGGTTGAACATCCATCTAGATCTCCAAGCCACATTACTCACAACTTGAACAATAGACTAAGCCTTGAATTGTAAGTTTTGTGCGAGCAAGTTTCACTCAGAAACTTAACTGATACTAGGCCACCTTTCGGTTACCCCTCAGTTGGAGCATATAAGTCATATTCCTTGTTCTTTTTATGAGCTTTCTAGGAGATTCACCCAAAATCTCTATAGACTACAACTAACAATCAGGCTCATATAGATGTGCTCTTTCAAGAATACTCTGCGGGACAACATCTTCGCTATTTAAAGCCAACAGAACACATTAAAACATAACCAACCTGCCTTGCAGCTTATGAGAGTACATGCATCTTCACTTAGAGAGGGTTAAAGGTACTCTCCTCTAGTTAACTAATGACTTGTTCTTCCCAGGTCCTATTTCACGGTATCTCCGATCACATAGGTTGGGTTACCACCATAGTATAACTCACATGGGTCTCATACCCATCTCATTCGATGAATTATCTATCACATTTCATGATAGTCTCTTAGTAAATGGTTCTGCCAGGCTTCTAGATTTCCTGATAGACTCCGGAGTTCGTCAATTTCCCGACAGACTTCAATCGTCTCTTTACATGTCTAGACGATTTCATGTTAGCTTTAGAGCTGTTCACTTTAGTAATAACAGTTTGATTGTCAAAGTTCATAAGGATGGCCGGTACAGGCTTCTCAACCACAGGTAGATTTATTAATAGATTACGCAGCCATTCTGCCTTAACAGTAACAGTGTTTAGTGTCGTAAGCTCAGCTTCCATGGTTGACCTCATCAAGATAGTCTGTTTGTAAGACCTCCATGAAACAGCAACACCACCTAGTGTGAAAACATATCCACTAGTGGCTTTGATCTCATCAACATCAGAGATCCAGTTGGAATCACTATAGCCCTCTAGTAACGACAGGTACCCAGTATAATGAAGTCCAAGATTCATAGTACCCTTCAAATAGCGCATAACTCGCTTAAGTACACGCCAATGATCATCTCCCGGGTTAGAAGTAAATCAGCTCAATTTGCTCACAGCAAAGGAGATATCAGGCCTAGTCGCGCTAGCTAGGTACATAAATGAGCCAATTATCTGAGAGTATTCCAATTGATTCCTAGCTATTCTCTTGCTCTTGTGAAGCAACAAGCTAGGATCATAAGGTGTTGGAGAAGGCTAGCTATCAATGTAACCAAAACGGTTCAAGACCTTTTCCATATAATAGGACTGCATGAGTGTAATCCCATTCTCACCTCTTATTAGCTTGATGTTTAAGAGAACATCAGCTACTCTCAAATCCTTCATATCGAAATTCTAAGATAGAAATGATTTGACATCATTTATCACATTAATATTTGTCCCAAAAATTAGTATGTCATCGATATACAAGCACAAAATACTCCCTCACCCCCACCTTAGTGATAGTATACACATTTATCTGCCTCATTGACTATAAAGCCTGCAGATGTTAGTGTTCTATCAAATATCTCATGCCACTACTTAGAAGCTTGTTTCAGACCATACAAAGATTTTAACAACTTTAGCACCTCGCCTTCTTGACCTTTTACTATAAACCCATCAGGCTGTTCCATGTAAATTTCCTCATCCAGCTCTCCATTAAGAAAAGTTGTCTTAACGTCCATCTAATGAACGAGAAGACCATGTGAGGCAGCCAAAGAGAGTAGTACTCGAATTGTGGTCAGTCTAGCAACAGTTGAGTAAGTGTCAAAGAAATCTTCGTCTTCTTTCTGAGTATAGCCTTTGGCTACAAGCTGAGCCTTGTACTTTTCAATAGTACCATTAGGTCTAAGCTTGAACACCCACTTACAATCCATAGGTTTGCACCCATAAGGTCGTTCTGTCACCTCCCAAGTCCCGTTAGCGATAATGGAATCAATTTCACTACGGACAGCCTTCTTCTAGTAGTCTGCATCAGGAGATGCATAAGCTTCTGAAATAGACTTAGGAGTGTCATCCATGAGGTATACAGTGAAATCATCACCAAAGGACTTAACTATCCTTTGTCTCTTGCTCCTCCCAGGAGCTTCACTATCATCCTTCTCAGTGACAGATTTATGTAGATGTTTAGATTGTTCAGGTGGTGTGATTGAGCTGGGAATTATTTCAGAAGGTTGAGTATAAGTGTTATGTGTATCCTTCATTGGAAAAATGCTCTCAAAGAATGTAGCATCACGAGACTCCATAATTGTACCAACATACATGTCAGGTACCTCAGATTTAACTATTAAAAATCTAGAGGCAATGCTATGGTGAGCATATCCTAGAAAGACACAATCCAAAGTTTTAGGCTCAAGCTTGCGCTTCTTCGTTATTGGTATATTGACTTTCGCCAAGCATCCCCACGTGCGCAAGTAAGAGAGTGATGGTTTTCTCCCAATCCATACCTCATATGGAGTCTTGTCCTTATTTTTGTTAGGAACTCTATTCAATATATGATTCGAGGTTAGCAATGCCTCCCCCCCACTATACCTTGGGTAATCCCGCAGTATTTAACATAGTATTCACCAAGTCAGTGAGCGTGCTGTTTTTCCTTTCAATAATCCCATTAGACTCGGGAGAATAGGGAGGCGTTCTCTCATGTATAATTCTATATTCCTCACAGAATAAGTCAAATTCGTTTGAGAAGAATTCTCCACCATGATCTGATCTAAGTCTTTTTATCTTTCGATCAAGTTGGTTTTCAACTTCTACCTTATAAAATAGTCTAGAGCCTCATCTTTCGTTTTCAACAAGTACACATAGTAGAATCTAGTAGCTCATCAATCAAAGTCATAAAATATCGTTTTTCACCCTTCGCCAACACCCCATTCATTTCACAAAGATATGAATGTAGGAGTTCTAGTTGTGCCAAGTTTTTCTCCTCGACAGCCTTGTGAGGCTTACGAGGTTGCTTTGATTGCACATCACTATGGCACTTAGAACCTTTGACAATGAAAAACTTGGAATTAAATTCATACTGGAAAGCCAAGACGTCAAACTAAAATTAATATGACATAAGCGTGAGTGGCAAACATTGGCCTCATCATCCACACTGCCACAAATATGGTTCATAGACTTATTGCTGAAATCAGAAAGGGAAAAATGAAACAAACCTCCGCACTCATAGCCTTTACCAATAAAATATCCATATTTAGATACGACTACTTTATTAGACTCAAACACCAACTTAAACCCGTCTCTACACAAATGGGCACCACTAACGAGATTCTTGTTGATAGTAGGGACATGCTGCACGTTCCTCAGCTACACGATCTTTACCAAAGTAAACTTCAGATCTACCATGCCAACACCATGAACAGTAGCATGTGATCCATTCCCCATTAGGACGGAGGAATTCTGAGTGACCTGATAAGAAGAAAACAACAAGATGTCAGCACAAACATGTATATTGGCCCCCGTATCAACCCACCAATGAGTAGACTGAGTAACTGAAAGAACAATAGGTAAATTACCATACCCGGTCCCATCTCCAGTGTTGCCAATAGTCACGTTAACAAATTTAGAAGTCTGTCCTGCAGGTGCCTTCATTCCCTTGCGCTGTGGACACTTCTTGGCGAAGTGACCAGGCAAGCCACACACATAGCAAGTTCTTTCCTCCTAATTGTTGTTGTTGTTGTTCTTCTTCTTGAAGTTGGTGCTCTGATGGACTTTGACAAATTTTTCTTTGTTCTTGTTCGATGGCTTCTGCACCACATTGGCGCTAGATTGCCCACCATCGCCCTTAGACGTAGTGTCCTTTTCCCGAGTTTTCTCCTCAACATCAAGAGAAACAATGAGACCTTCAACGGTGTACTCCTATCTCTTGTGTTTGAGCACAGTATCGAAACTCCTCCATGAAGGAGGTAGTTTCGCAATAATGCACGCAACCACAAACTTGTCGGGTAAGGTACACTTTAGGAGTTCGAGTTCTGTCGATGTTTTACACCGGCAATGAGAATATGGGGCTACTCATGAGACCTAAACTTAATGGACTGCAAAGGAACACGAGACGATTTATACTGGTTCAGGCCCTCGAGATGAGATAATACCCTACATCCAGTTGTGGTGTATTGCCTTTGAGGTTTTTCTGGTGAGATTCTGTCTATCTCTGCCCCAGGGGGCTCCCTATCCCTCCTTATATACTGAAGGGATGAGGGTTACAGGGTAGGAAACCCAATTGGATACGACCAAGGGCTTTCCTTATTAGTACATAGAGAGTCTGGTTAGGATTATATCCCTTTCCTTGTCATGCAAGGTAATATGAAGCCAAGTCCTACTCTATCTTCAATTACAGGAGCCGGCCCACCTTCTGTCCGAGTTGGCCGTAATTGCCTTCCTTGAGGTACCCGAGACCATGGCCTCCACAAGTTCCTTAGCGTTAGTCTATATGTCGTGAGCCTGATCCACCATAGAACGGTTGTCAACCATCTTGTAATCGTGGAACTGCTCCATGATATACAGATCATTGCTAGCATCAGTAGTACCAAATTTGGTATTTAGTGCATCCCGAATACTTTCATAGCCGTCAGCCACAGAGTGACCTTAATCTGCCATCTCTTGAAGTGCACACTAGTGAATTTATCTGGCCTCAGTGCATCGGCAAATTCAGCCATAGTAAAATCACAGTGCCTATAATAAGGTTTTTGGATTGTTGGAAAAATAAGCACATATAGATTTAATTTATTCCATAATTAAATCATGACATTAACCCCATAAACTAGCAGAATCATCTCACACAATCTAGACATGTACGCAACTGAACAAAATATGAATAGATTGAACACGTAAAACATGATGAATATGAGCTTGGAGCAGATGCACTCGGAGTAGTAGCACGCACCGCACGTACAACGCGCGGTACAGGATGGTGACAATGACACGCAGTGTCTGAATGCAGAGAAAGACGAGCCGTGGCGGACAAACAATGAGCAGTTGCACGGAGTGCTTCCCAAAAACCTTATTTGCCCTCTCCCGTGCACTCTTGTGGTTTGCTCGTTTCTGTTTTCTTATTTGGGATCTTGCTTTTCATGGTTCTCATCTCTGCAACTCGTGATTTTCATGAAAGAACCAAATCCAAGTTGGTGAAGATCATGATTTGGGCTGGCATAGTAGTGATTACCTTTGCAATTGTGGTTCGAATCTATCCGATCTTTATCTTTTTGCTCAAAGAACGAATAAAACCCCTTGTTGAAGCCCTTTATGATAAGCTTCCCTGGATCTAGGAAGTTTCTCTTTCACGGTATTGGGATTGTTTGATCGATTTCCTTGATCGCTATTTATGGGCATGTGCTCAAATGATACAAACTGGGATTCGCAAACAAAAAGGGGAATTCATAGTCACTTTTTCCTATCGCATAAAAAAAAGGCTTTACGCGAGAGCAATAGAGGTTGGGATACATCTATCTCTTCTAAGCAACCTCTTTTGGATTCTTAAGACCACCCTTGCAGTAGGATACCATCTGCTTTGGGTTCTTTTTTATATTATCTCCTTCGAGGGATTTTTAGGATCGTTCAGGCTATATTTAGTCTATTTTAGCATTTACTGTCTCCTTTTCTCAGGGGGTGGTTAAGGACCTCAGAAGATAGAGAGCGCCAGGCACAGATTTCTAGAATACTTCTACGGGGAATGCTCATTGAATGTTCGTTCTCCATATTATGCCTTGAAGAGGACTTGAACCTCCATGCTCTTTAGCACGAGATTTTGAGTCTCGCATGTCTACCATTTCACCATCAAGGCATCTTGAAAGTGAATCATATTCCATGAATATGATATCTATCTAATGTGATATCTTGAAAGTGAATTGTATTCCATGAATATGATATCTATCTAATGCGATATATGGAATATATGACAAAGGTGGAGTCTTGGAGTATTTCAATCGATTGGTCACATAGGCCTGAGTCAGACATCAAATAGCTTCGATTTGCATTATCTATAGGGCACCTTATATGTATCAAAATCAAAAAGATGTACAATCTAACTTCTCGATTCAATAGAAGCCCAAAGAGGTGCATATGGTACCCAAATAAGGATAGGATAGATATGTCAAAAGTAGGTCTGATTACACCTATTCCTAATCCTAAATAGAATGTAAGGAGGTAGGGATTTCTATGTAAATAGAGTATCCTATTTCCATAGGCTCGAATGACCCCTTCTCATAATAAGAATGTGCACGGTCTGGTCCGGTATGGAATGAACTTATAATCTGATGATCGAATCGATTCCATGATTATAAATTCATAACCCTAGCACCCATTCCCATTTTTGGCGGAACAGATCTACTAATTCTTTTATTCCAGTTACTAAGAGGGATCTTAAACTAAGAAATAGACCTAGAAGCTAAAAGACGTTATCTTGAGAAATTGCAAGAATGGGGTTCATTGATATTCCTGGTATAGTAGATGCTATCACACATATAGTCATACTCAATTCAATGGAATTGTTTGATCTTAAAGGGGATCTTCTATAATTTCGCATATAAGGGGCTATTTCTTGGTTTCGTCCAGTCATTAATAACTTGACTATTTTTAGATAATAGTAGATAGAAAGAACGCTCGTAAGGAGTCCTATTGAAACCAAGAAATATAGGTCTGCTTGCCATCCACACCAGAATAGATGGAGTTTTCCGAAGAAACCTGCTAGTGGAGGATGGCCTCCTAGGGATAAGAGACATAGGGCTAAAGAGAGAGCCAAAAAAGGATCTTTCGTGTATAACCCTGCATAATCTCGAATGTTATCAATTCCCCTACATAGACCAAATAATACAATGCAAGCAAAAGCTCCTAGATTCATGGAGATATAGAAAAGCATATAAGTTATCATGCTTGCATATCCATCATTTGAGTCTCCAACAATTATTCCAATAATTACATATACGATTTGCCCTATGGACGAATATGCAAGCATACGTTTCATGCTTGTTTGAGTAATAGCAAGGAGATTCCCCAATATCATGCTAAGAATAGCTAGGATTTCTAGAAGAAGATGCCATTTGTTTGATGAGAAATAAAAAGGAATATCGAGAATTTGCGTGGCTGAAGCTGAAGCAGCAACTTTCGAAGTAACAAAAAGAAAAGCAATGAGTGGAGTGGGGGAGTTAGAGTCAAAAAGAGGATTCCTCGCTTCTTTCTCTCATGCAAAACCGTGCATGAGACTTTCATCTAGCACGGCTCCTAAGTGATAAAAGAAAGAAGAACTTGTCTGCTTTCTTTTTTGATTACCTTCCTCGTGTATGTATAAGACCGAATCCATTCTTTTTCAAAATCGATTTCGAAAAAGAACTACTAATCTTTAACTTTTTGAGGAATCCTTCATCAGTGGTTGTGAATGATTGACATTTTCAATGCTTTTGACCTTGGTTCCATAGGAGCAAGTTAGAAAGGTTGAGAAATAGAACCATCTGATTTGATTCATTCCCAATAGCCATGAGATGATCATCTTAGGGTGATCCTTTTGTCAGCGGATGCTCCTATTACACTTGTAGTCTCTGAAGGATGAGAACCCACTATGTAGCATCTACATCGATAATTCAAGCATTGTATACATCATTAGTCTGATTCTTTGTAGGAACTACCTGTAATTAGGGGTGAAAACGGTTCAGATATTATCTGCTAACCGTCTGAAATTTCGAATACAGATAGGATCGGTCGGATAATTCTCGGATAATTTCGGATTCGGAAACGGAAACGGATAATTTTTCTTGGATACGGATAGGAATACAGTAAAGGTATTATCCGGTGGATTCCGGAATCGGTCGAAAACTATCTGGACAAATTTTTGGATATCCGCATCAAATCCAATTTGCCGCCTCCCCTCTCCTCCCTCTATCCCGACCCGTCCATCCGACGACCACGCACCCCGACGTCGTCGACCACCCATGGCGTTCGCGCTCAAGGCCTTCGCTTCATCGGCGACGACGGCGGCGGCCACGCCCTCGGCCTCGTCACTCTCTGTCGCCATGGCTCAAGGAGGCGCGGTGGCGCGGCGGAGAGGGTCTCGTTCCGTGGGGGCCCTCTTCCCAAGGTTGCAATCAGGGCGGAGGCAGCTGCCGTGGGTGAGGACGAGCATGTCATCTCCGGCACCTTCGCCAAGCTCAGGGAGCAGGGGAAGGTGAGCTCTCCTTTTCGTGCATATTTCCGTTTGTTTTTTTCGCACCCCTCATCAATTCGGTGCGTGCGATGCGCCGATTTGTCATCTCCGCACGTGCTGGGTGGGCGTGAGCTCTCGTGGTGTAATCCTCTCCTGTTTTCTTGCGATGGATTTGTTTCATCGCCAATTTGTTGTATATATTGTTTAGCTAAAAATTTGGAAATATTGAAATATTGTTTTAAAAAAGTAATAAGTTGTCTCTCTTTGTTGGTTTGTAAAGTTCAGTTTGAGAGGTTTTTATATTCGAATAAATATTTGTTACCGTATTCATTCCGATTCGTATTCTCTCCGTATCTGTATCCGGTAATATTCGATTCCGTTTTTGTATCTAAGGTTTTCGATTCCGAATCTGATTCCAAAAAAATATGAAACAAATATGGTATAGCCAGTTTCCGACCATTTTCGATCCGTTTTCACCCCTACCTGTAATAACGAGCTTGCAAAATAGATCTGTTTATCATAAAGAGATTCGTTGTTCCTGACCCTGCTTCACCTTAATTGTTATTTGAACAAAAAGATCACAATAAACTTTTGATAAAGTTCTGTCTTGGTTGGAGTGGGGATATCATTTCTCTTCTGCATATCTATAGAGTTTTGCAAAACCCAAACACCTCAGAGATAGATATAGAGGTAGGAATTTGTCGAACGAACCACACTCCTTCGTAGACGTCAGGAGTCCATTGATGAAAAAAGCTTGAACCCAAGTCCTACAGTGATGGATATAAGCGCAATTGAAATTCCTGTGGAGTTATACATTTGTGTATTGATAAAACCGTTCACAATTTCTTGAAGCTCGATCTCCCCCCCCCCCCCCCCAGATGAACCATATAGCCAAAAGAAACCATGAACCAGGATAGAAGAGCTTGCCCCACCCATGAGTAAATATTTTATAGTAACCTCATTAGACCATAGATCTCTCTTGGTATATCCAGACAATAGGTAGGAACATAAACTTAAGCATTCTAGAGCTACAAAGATAGTTATTAAATCATTAGCACCACATAAAAACATTACCACAAGAGTAGCTGTTAATATGAATAACAGAAACTCTGTTGTAACCATTTCTGTACATTCAATGTACTCTACAGATAGACGAATACATAAAGTTGAGCATAATAAAATAAGAAAATGAAAGATTTTGTTGAAATTGTTCGTTTGAATATTTCCCGAAAAGCTAATTATAGGCTCTTCTCTCCATCGAAACAATAGGGCCGTTATGCTTATTACTAAACTTGTTGAAGAGATGAAATAGAACCAAGGTCTACCTTTTTGATCAGAGGTTAAATCGATCATCAGAAGAAGAATTAGGCCAAAAATTAGGATACATTCTGGGAAAATGAAACATCCCTGGAAGAGAAGCAAATGAAACGCTTTCATAAAAATTCTCGCAGAATCGAGAATGAAGTTTTCATTCTGTACATGCCAGATAATGAATTAGTAACTGCATCCAACCTCCAAAAAGTCCCGATTGTTTCGATTTTTGGAATGGGAAATTTACGGAATCCCCATAAATAGGATCAAACCTTATTCCATGCTATTTCCATAAGATTCCTCTTTCTTATTCTTAAGCAAGCCCCCAAGAGGGATTAGTTGATCATGATTTCTGTTTTCTCTTTCTTTTCCTTTTTTCCTGTTTTGAGGAAGATATCGTCTGATTCTTTTTTGATTGATTCTTTTCCGATCGAGGACTTCATGAGGACGACAGATCTGGAGACCTGCTCTCTCGATCGCTGGTGCACGCCGACGAGCGAGACGGAGTAGACGACGTGTGGTGGCACAGTACAGAGAAGAGGCAATACCCTAGATTGATTTCACGATGGCTTCCATAACCCGTAACCAAAATAAATACCAGAATATCCGTTGGATGTAGCAAAACCAAAATTGCAAAAGGAAGCCACGTCTGCACAAGCATGAGGAGCCAATTTTGGCGGACCATTCACGCGCATGTCGCGTGCGCGCACCCCCGGCCCTGGCCTGGCGAGGTGAGCAAGCGCGCGTGTGTTTCTCTAGTTTTCTCCACCACACATTACTCAAGTGACTAGGAGAGTACTTACCTTTTTAAGGAGATCTCCCTCTTCTAGAATAAGTAAGGTGGTATTAAAGATCATATGCATGCCTCCCGTGAGATAGGCTTTTAAGATTTTTTTTAGGAATTATTCTCCAATTGGATCCTAGACCCACTAACAATTCTAACAGATCCCATTGCTCTTCTAGGAGAGGCGGCTCCACCAATACCAAGATAAACTGTTCATGCATCCCCAGAGGTTTGACTGCAGCAGTAAGATCAACTCGTGGTATTCTCAGATCACCACCTTGATGAACAATTTGAACTTGCCGGAGAAACCTAAGAGGGTTAGGGTTAAGATCGCCGCGAGCTCCGGCAATTTGCTCGAAGGATTAGATTGGAGAGGGTTTTCTGTTCTGGTAGGTAAAGAGGCTTTAGAATAATCCGGAGGAATATTAACCGAAGGCGCATGGATTTTTAGGACCCAAACCTTTTTATTCTTTTTGCTCCTGTCACAAAACAGACCACAGGAAACACACTTAACCGGCCCGGTGCAAAAAGTGGCCTTATGGCAACGAGAGCACTTAACCAGATGAGAAGAGTTTGTGCGGCCATTTTGTTTAGGTCTTGACACAGGTTGCCAGTTATGCTGGCTAGAACAGAAATGGGCTATATGCCCATCACCCAAACAAATTTTTCTACGAATGGGCCCAACACAATTGAAAGAAGAATGGCATGTATTCAAGCAAGGAGCACAATTCAAAACTTTAAAACTCAAATCACGATCTGGCAATAAAATAGGATCTGGGCGCATACCTTCCATATGTTCATTGACCTTCATTTCGGCGATCGTCGGAGCTGAACTGCAGCATTGTTTTGAGGAAAAAATAATTGTTGAAACACAGACTTGACCGTAGAGGTAATGAGTTCCGGTTACCTCAAGAAAGGAAAATACGGCCACTCGAACAGAGGGTGAGCTAGCCCATATGATTAAATATAGAGTAGAACTCTGTGGAAGCCATGGACCCCCGGTACCTTATAAGAAGCTATTGGGTCACTCGGACAGGGGATGTGGCTAATCTTGTAATTAGGGATACAATAAGACTCGGTATACATAACTTTGTATGACAAGATTAGGATATAGTCTTAGTCGGAAATGTTATATTCCTAGAAGGAAATCACTTAGTCGAAGTTCAACTGAGATTCCTACTTTGTAACCCTGTCCCCCGGTATATAAGGGGAGACAGAGCGTCTCCTAAGGGCATAGTGCAATCTCATCAGAAAAACCTCAAAGGCAATAGATTACAACTGGACGTAGGGTATTACCTCATCTCGACGGACTGAACCAGTATAAATTGTTCCATATTCTTTTGCGGTCCATCAAGTTTAGATCTCATGAGTAACTCCATATTCTTATTGCTAATACAAAATATCAACAGTTAGCGCGCTAGGTAGGGGCTTCGTCGAGATCATCTTCAATAAGCCTGATGGATCCAACCACCGGAGTCGACGGCATCAACTTCTTCCCCGGGCAAACAATCACTTTCGGGAGCCTCGACTTCGTTGCTAACAAATTCGGCAACCTCACCATGTCCGACTCGGACCCGATCTGATCGGCTAGGGACCAAGCCGACTCCACGCCAGTTGGCCTACGTAATACCGCAGCAGCCCTCGTCGACTTGCTGCGGCAATCTTCAACATGTTCGGGTCTCGGGACAACTTTTTCTTTTGGTGTTCAACTCCAGCCGAGATCGGGCTAAGAAAGGAGGAGATCATCAATCTCCCGTTCGGACTCGGCGACGCCGCGGATATCTTCAATCAGCATCTGACGTGGCAAACCCGATCCCCTAGAGTTCCACTCGGATATGGCCCAGAGCCGCTCGAGATCGGATCTAGGGAGGTCAGAGTTGTAATCACCCTCATCAACTACTCTGATCCCGACTATAAGTCAGACAGCAGTTCGGTAAGCTTCTCTCCACCAAGCGAAGTCTTCATGGCGTCCAAGGGCTCTAGCCCCACTTAGGAGGCACGCCGAATACATGAGCAGCAAGCGGAGGAGGCCCGCCGACTGCAAAAACAACAGGAGGAAGAAGCAAGATGCCTGCACACCGAGCGCGACGCCCACAACGATGATCTGCGCAAGGCCGGGCAGACTGCTCAACAACAAATCCTCCAAACCCGAGTCGGCGACCACGACATCTTCGTAACACCTCAGCAAAACATCATAGCCGCTGCAACTCTACTGGACATGCTCCAGTTTGGGCCTGATTACCAGGCCACCCCGACTATAGCAAGGATAAAAGTCATGATCACCGCTGCTGCATGTCAGTAGCACCAACTGTCGGGCGATACCCTCATACCGACCAACTTGTCGGCTTCTCCAACGGCGGTCTCATCAGCCTTGACATGATGCTGAGCGGCTGGCTCCAGTCAGCCACACACGGAGTCACACCAGACGTCACTCGGCAACCCCAACAATGACCAGCGGCATCAACATCAAAACAACTATCGGGATAACCAGGATCTCCGAGGCCGACTATGACGTGATCTTCAGCAAAAAATCAATGCACGGCGCCGCGAACAGGAGGAAGATGAGTAGCGCCAACTGAAAGATGAGAATGAGCGCTTCGGCCTCCACCACGAGCGGTTTCACCGCTGTAGTCGGAGTCGGAGTCCTCATGTAGATGAAGGAGTACCGGCCTTTACCCAGGAGCTACAACAGGTCCATTGGCCGTTGGGTTTTAAGCCGACTGGAATCGAGAAGTACGACGGGAAGACCAATCTCGAGTCCTGGCTCATAGTCTACACTCTAGCAATCGGAGTAGTTGGAGGAGATCACAAGGCCATGGCTAACTACCTCCTAGTCGCTCTAGCCGACTCGGCGAGGACATGGCTAACAGGACTCCCAAAGAGGTCAATCGGCTCCTAGGAAGAACTCCGGGAACGCTTTATCGCCAACTTCCAGGGAACTTACGAGAGGCCATCTTCTGAGCATGATCTCTATCAGTTGCACTAAAAGAAGAACGAATCTCTTCACGAGTTCATCAAGAGGTTTTCTGAGAAGCGGAATTCGATTCCAATGATCAAGGACGAGGTCATCATCGCCGCCTTCTGCAAGGGAGTCAAAGATGCCCCGTTCATTGCCAAGTTCACTCGGAAACCTCCCGCTTCTGTCAAGGCTCTTTTTGATATGGCGAACAAGTACGCCGACTCAGCCGATGTGGTCGCTCAGGCTCTCGATGAGAAAAAAAAGCCCCGGCAGAAGGACAAGAAAGACAACGATGGGCCAACACAGAACAAATCTAGTGTGGAGGCCATGGGCCCCAGGTACCTCATGACAAGCATATGGGCCATTCGGACAGAGGATAGGCTGAACCTTGTAATTAGGGATACAATAGGACTCGGCAGACTTAACCTTGTACGACAAGAAAAATACAGTCCTAGTCAGACACGTTGTACTCCTAGAAGGAGATCTCTTAGTCGTGATCTGACTGGGACTCCTACTTTATAACCCTGTCCCCCAGTATATAAGGGGAGACAGGGCACCCCCTGAGGGCAAAGAAGAAATCTCACCAAAGAAACCTCAAAGGCAATACACAACAACTGGACGTAGGGTATTACCTCATTTCGAGGGCCTGAACCAGTATATATTGCTTGTGTCCCTTTGCAATCCATCGAGTTTCGGTCCGACGAGTAGCCCTATATATTTATTGCCGATACAAAGCATCGACATCCGGCAACCGTAAGCGGAAGTCGGATAACGTGGTGGCTACCGTGGAGCGTACTCAGCTACAACCCTCGAGGAATGACAAATACCAAAAAGTGATGAATGGGCCATGCTCCATTCATCGAAAGGGCAAGCACGCGGCTAAGGACTGCTTCATGCTTAAGAAGTTTGCTTCTGAGTAGGCTTCAACATTTGGCGCCGATAAAGATAAGGACAAGCTAGATTCGGGCACAACCGGTGATTACCAAGATCCCCAGGCTGAGCTCAACCACATCTTTGGAGGGCCGTTTGCATATGAGTCCAAGAGGAAGTAGAAGCTTACAACACGCAAAATCAACTCAGTATCTGCAGCAGACGCCCCCCAATACTTGCGCTGGTCAAAAATGCCAATCACGTTTGACCGCGCAGATCATCCTGATCAGGTTACTCATCTAGGACGCTATCCACTCGTCCTGCATCCGGTCATCAGGAGCATTAAATTGAAGAAGGTTCTCATTGATGGAGGCAGTGCTCTCGACATTCTGTTCACCAAGACGCTAGACAAGATGAAGATTCCTCGTTTCGAGCTATGGCCAAGTACAACGGCCTTCCACGGGGTAATCCCCGGCCTGTCTTCTACTCCACTCGGACAGATAACTCTGCCAGTTACTTTTGGCACGCGGAATAATTTCCGCATCGAGAATATCTGCTTCGAGGTTGCCGACTTCGAGACCGCGTATCACGCGATACTCGGACGACCGGCGCTAGCCAAGTTCATGGCAGTGCCACATTATACCTACATGATGCTCAAGATGCCAGGGCCAGCTGGAGTTCTTTCTCTCCGCAGCGAAGTCAAGCAAGCCTTCACCTGCGAAAAGGAGAGCTGCGAGCTGGCTCAATCTCAAAAAGCGGTAGTTAGGCACAGCAGCATTCGGCAATCCGCTACAACTCCATGCGAGGACAATCAGGTTTCGGCCAAAAAAGTAGCCTAGCCAGGAATTTTAGCGGATTCTAAAACCAAGAAGATCCCCTTGGACACTTCCGACCCCTCCAAAACTACTTTAGTCAGGACCGGACTCGACCCTAAATAGAAACGTGCTCGTCACCTTCCTCCAGGCGAACAGGGACATATTTGCTTGGAAACCTTCTGACATGCCTGGTGTACCAAGGAAGGTGATCGAGCATTCCCTCAACATTAGGCCGGATGCCAAGCCAGTCAAACAATGGCTATGGCGCTTTGTACAAGACTGCAAAGATGCTATTCAGGAGGAGATAACCAAGCTCCTTATAGCCGGGTTCATCAAAGAGGTCTACCACCCGGATTGGCTGGCAAACCCAATCTTAGTCCGGAAGAAGAATGATAAATAGCCCATGTGCATCGACTACACTGACTTAAACAAGGCGTGCCCCAAAGATCCATTTGGTCTATGCAGAATAGACAGGTGGTGGATTCAACTGCGGGGTGCAAACTTCTCAACTTTCTTGACTGTTACTCGGGATATCACCAAATCAGCTTGAAGGAGGAGGACTGCCTGAAGACTTCTTTCATCACTCCATTTGGAGCATACTGCTATATCACTATGCCATTTGGGTTGAAAAATACTGAAACAACGTATCAACGAGCAATTCAGCGGTGTTTACACACTCAACTCGGACGCAACGTGGAGGCGTATGTCGATGACGTGGTGATCAAGACAAAGTCCAGGGAAGACCTAATCGCCGATTTGGAAGAAACTTTCCAAAACCTTTGGAGATTCAAGATGAAGTTGAATCCAAAAAAGGGCGCTTTTGGTGTACTATCCAGAAAGCTACTCGGCTTCATCATATCATATCGAGGCATCGAGGCCAATCCAGAAAAAATTAACACTATCATGAACATGACACCCCCAACTAGCCAGAAGGACATCCAAAACCTGAGAGGGTGCATGGCGGCACTTAGCCGATTCATCTTCTGACTTGGTGAACGGGGCATGCCCTTTTTCAAACTACTGAAGAAAGTGGACAATTTTCAATGGACACCTAAAGCCCAGCAAGCCTTCGAAGATTTCAAAAAATTTCTCATATCACCACCAGTGTTGGCGTCACCTATGCCCCAGGAACCACTAATGTTATACTTGGCGGCAACTACTCAGGTAGTCAGCATGGTGCTGGTAGTCGAGAGATCAGAGCTAGGTCATATACAGAAAATTCAACGGCTAGTCTACTTCGTCAGCGAGGTCCTAGCTAACTCCAAGATGAGATATCCTCAAGCCCAGAAGCTGCTATATGGACTACTCATCACTGTCCAGAAGTTGGTGCACTATTTTCATTGCATCAAGTCACCGTTGTCACATCGTATCCACTTAGGGACGTCCTACACAATCGCGAGGCCACTAGCAAAATCGCTAAATGGGCACTCGAGTTAATGGCGTTTGACATCATTTTTCAACCACGAACAGCAATCAAATCTCAAGCTCTAGTTGACTTTGTGGCCGAGTGGACAGAAGTTCAGACGACTACAAATACGGACAAGCTAGAGTACTGGATGATGTACTTCGACGGTTCTCTATGGATCGGAGGCACGGGGGTTGGCACTATGTTGACGTCACCCATTAGCGAAAAACTCAAGTATGTCCTCTAGATTTATTTTCCGGCTTCCCACAATGTCGCCGAGTACGAAGCACTTATCCACGGGCTCCGCATTGCCATATCACTCGGCATCTGTCGGCTGGTTGTGTGCAGGGATACGCTCATAGCACACCAACAGTGATACGCTCATCTGAGTATTTTTTTCAAGATGCTCGAGGCTTCGCTAAGGCGTGCCTGCACCTGGGAGTCGGTACTGGAGCTGGTCCCAACATGGTGAGGTTCCATAATGTCCAGGAGCCCTTTCACGGATCCGACGAGGATCTCCCATGACTTCTTGACAATCTTGATCTCCTCTGCAAAGGCATTAAATTGTGTCTGAGCATTGGCTTTTGAAGCTGCTCAAATGCATCAACAAGTATACTTGTTAGCCAAGACATGCAGTGGGAGCAACAAGAAGACAGGTTAAGGTTATTCTCAGGCAAGAGACTTACTAGCATAGTCGGCCTCCACCTTGGCTTTGGTCTTTTCCAATTCAGCTTTGGCCTTTTCCGCTTCCTTCAGCTTGATATCTTGTTGTTTCTTCTCCTCTGCTTGGGTTTTCAACTCGGCTTCGAGGGCTGCAAATCAAAACAATCAATAACTCAAGATTGTAGTCAAAACTCAACAAGGCAGTTGGGAATCAACAATGCTGGAGAAGTCTACTAGGGATTTACTCGAGAGGATAACACAGAAGACTTACTTCTGATCTTTTTGGCTAGAGCCCACTTTTCATCCCTGAGCTTGTCAACTACTCCCCTCAACCATGTTTCCTTCTCCTGGCTAGTCCGCTCCAGGTCGTCCTTGGCCACTTGGAGCTGGCTCAGTCCTTGGAGATGGGGGGCGAGCTAGGTCAGGACCTTGTTCATTTTCTCTGAACAATTGACAATCTTCTGCTCAGAGCCAAACAGAGTCAAAAGGCAGAGTACCAGGTCAAATGGAAACTATCCAGAACTCAACACGGCAAGACTTGCTACATACCTGGGTTCCCCTGGACGCGGCGATTGCAGCACGTAGAAGGACTTCGTGCTCCCTCGATGCTACTCATTCGTCATGCTCATAGCTCTCCGCGTCTCTCTCGGGGGTGACCCAATGAAATGTTCTCGGGAAATTATGCGAAGGGGCTTCAAGCCTAGGGAGGTCCACTTCAACAGAAGACGACAAAGAAATTGTTGGAGATGAGGTCCCGACTCCCAACTTGGCAGCTGTAGGGGTTTCGGCGGCTTGCTCGAAGGCTAAAGCAACTACTTCAGCACTCGTCCCTTGGACAGTCGGTGCTAGTGGTCCTGCTGTCGGGACTGCCTCAACTTCTGCAGCTGGGGTAGCCTCTGGCTCAGCAGATGAACTCGTCAGTGCTAGCTCGGCTGAGGTCGGCTTGGTGACAGAAGCAGCTGGCATAGTCCCCTTAGGATCTATGTCAACTTGCTTCCTGAACAATATGAAAATATCAAGGCACTATCACTTCATTCAAGATTCTTGGAAGATTGAAGATTGCTTGCCTCTTGGAAGTCTTGAACTTCCATGAGGGGGCTCTAGAAGATATCAGCGGTGAAGAGCTGTTGGCTGTTGGGCCAGTCGACGCGGCAGTCGGCGGTGGTAATTTACCCCTAGTCGGCTCTATTTCTAGTGTAGCCGACTGGGGCGTCGAGGTACTCGGCAGCGTTGCCCTTCGGCTCGATGTTACTGATCTCATACTCGGTGGTGCCGGCCTTGGCCTTGATGTTGCTAGACTCGATGTTGCTGAGCTCAGCGGTGCTGGCCTTGGGCTCAATGTTGCTGGCCTCGGACTCGGAGAAGATGGCCTTGGGCTTAGCGGCCTGGGGGCTAAACTTGCATGGTCTTTGATCTTCAAACTCCTCGGTGCTGCGCTCGGTGTGCTTGCTCTTTTCTTGCCCGGATCTTCAATGGGTTTCTTCCTAGCCCTCTTGGAGCTAGGTTGGACAGCAGAAGGGCTGGTCGGCCTCTTCTTCGTTTTGGTGGCCGATAGGGTTTGGGAGTCATCATCAAACTCTTCACATTCCTGCAAAATGTTTCAACAACACACATCATACATTCTTGAGCAATCCGAGACGGATATCCACAGACATTCATCATAGATGGATAGCAATTCAACATCAGTTTTTCAAGATTACCTGTGGCCGAGGCCTTTTCTAGCTATAGGCTTTGGTGGCGCGCTCTGCATCTTCTGTCTCCACTACCCCGTTAACGAAAAAACCAAGCAAGGTATCGGTCACCTTGTTTCTATCGGTTAAGTCTAGGTATTCTCAGCTAGGATCATTTTTGCCCTAATAATCCCAACCGAAATGGCTTCTCAGCTTCAAAGGCCTGGTGCGGTGGTTCAAAAAAACATCTCGCTACCCAGGGACCAGTCAACCCCGAGCTCTTCAGCAAATCAATCTTCTCCACCAACTAGTATACTTGGCCCATCTCTTCATAACTTGGCACAGAAGGCCAGCTGGGCAAACCACAGGTGAAGAACCAGTGAAAAGGGGCAGAGAAGGTTTGAGATTAGAGCAGTAGAACCTTTCTCTATGCTAGCCCTTGAGGGAGGTTTTCAAAGGAACATGAAGATAGATCTTTTTTATTTTGTTCCTGAGTTGGAGACCAGCTCTCCCAATCACTTGCACTTTATTTTTGGATGGCTACGGTTTGATATGGAACAAATATCGGAAGAGATTAAAATGGGGCTTCACCCCCAGAAAAGCTTCGCACAATGTGATGAAGATGGAGATTTGTAGGATGGAGTTGAGATTCAAATTCACCAACTCTAATTGATAGAAGGACAGAAGGTGGTGGAAGAAATCCAAAGAGGGAAAGGCAAGACCACGATGAAAGAAAGAGGTGAAGGCGACTGTCTCACTAGATCGGGGCACTGGCATAGATTCCCCTTCGGTGGTGCGCTAATGGATAACTTCTTGTCGCTGCAGCATCAATTGTTTCTCCATGTGCTTCAGCTTCGTCGAACCGCAATCCGAAACCGGCCAAGCTTCCACGGACATCTCCGAAATCTCGAGCGAAGCTCGTGGCATTGCTGGGAGTGAGAAGATTTGGGGGAAATGCTATTGAAGGCTTGGGATGGATGCGGTGGAGCGGAATCACGCGAGTTTCGAGCAAGAGACCTTGGCTATGGCAAACCTAGCGAGACAAGGCGTGAAATTTCGGCGCGGAAGCTGGAAGACGAAACGATTGGCGGATTGGAGAAGATGAGGGAATCTTTTCTCTTTCTCCCCGCTTTTGTAGAGCCCGTGCTGATAAGTGGGCTTGGGCCAGCTGATTCGGTATTGGGCCACAAGATATAAGTTTATAAATGGCATGCCTATAGAGCTGATTGTTGGCTGTGTTAAAATCACAGTGCAGATGCTATTTACAGAAACCGATTAAATAATCAGATATGCTTCATGAAAGCCTAATTGCTGGACACATGTGTTCAGATATCTGCATTATTTATCAAGTATTGAGGATACATCCTTATAAGGATCGACAGCTGATCCCTATTAAAATTGGGGATGTAGGTATCTCTCAAGTACACCTGACCACACAATGGGTTAAAATCCAAGAAGTGGTACTCGGCTTACATGCTTAGCCACCAATTGCCACGAGCAAAAATTATACCAGCTGACATGATGCTGAAGAGTCTACATACCGTGTAGTACACTACTCGGGAAAGACTACAAGGTTAAAGATCTTTGACTTTATGTTTAATTGTTCCAAAATTAAACACAAAGTCGGGGGCTACACCTAATAGGTGTGCCTATTCGGCGCATATTATTCATATTTTTCTATGAAGCCCTTCATAACCTCGTTGCCAGCTGACATGAAGCAGGACTCGGGAGAAGAAGCACTCGAACAAAGAGTACTCGGGAGCAATGCACTCAGGAATTCTTCACCGTGGAGGATGAGCACTCGGCATCAACTGTGACTCAACTATGAAGGTCTTAGGGGCTGCTATGGAGACCATGGGCCCCCGGGTACCTCATTAGAAGCTATTGGGTCACTCGGATAGAGGATGGGCCTAACCTTGTAATTAGGGATACAATAGGACTCGGCATACATAACCTTGTACGACAAGGTTAGGATACAGTCCTAGTCAGGAACGTTGTATTCCTATAAAGAAATCCCTTGGTCGGAGTTCGACTAGAATTCCTACTCTATAACCCTGTCCCCCGGTATATAAGGGGAGGTAGGGCGCCCCCTGAGGGCATAGTGCAATCTCACCAGAGAAACCTCAAAGGCAATACACCACAACTAGACGTAGGGTATTACCTCATCTCGAGGGCTTAAACTAGTATAAATTATTCTGTGTTCCTTTGCAGTCCATCAAGTTTAGTTCTCATGAGTAGCCACATATTCTTATTGTCGATACAAAACATCGATAGACTTGGCTTCATGTTACCTTGCACAACAAGGAAGGAGATATAATCCTAGCCGGATACTCTATTGATAAGGGAAACCCTTGGTTATATTCGACTGGGTTTTCTTTCTTGTAATTCTCATCCCTCTTGGTATATAGGGAGGGATAGGGAGCCCCCTGGGTATACAATCTCACTAGAGATCAACTCATACACAACCAATACAGCGAAAGCAATACACCTCACATTGAGGGCCTGAACAAGTATAATCCCTTGTGTTCTTTTGAATCCATTGAGTTTAGGTCCGACGCATAGCCCTATATTCATTATTGCTGATGTAAAACATTGACATTGACTGCCACATCTTTAGAAGATGAAGAATTTCGCCCCAAAGGCTGGCTCCGACGAGCAGCGTCAACATAAGAAAGAGCAGGCAATTTTTGTTGATTTACCAATGTCCATTCACTATCTGCTTAGCCTTCCAAGTCAAAGATTCCTTCTCCCAATTAGGTCCTCCATCCCACTAGATGAAGAACCGTTGACACCCAAATTTGGCACTATAGCAAGTTCAAGCCAAATTTGGAAAAGACCGGAGCTTTCCCATAGAGGCCAGTCTAACCGTCATTGTGTGGTCAGTTAGACCGGACAATGAACTGTGGTCTGACCGCAGCTGTCCGGGTGGTCAAACCTTTAACCCCGAGTCTGATTCCGGTTAGAGTTTTTCTCATGTTCCCTTATTTGAGGCCAGTGTTTTAAGAGTCTTAATTGATCTCTAAGCCTAATAGGAGATGGAGAAGGCCCTATAGACGCAAGACCACCCACCCTATAAATATAGGGGGTCAAGGCTGATTAAAAAAGAACCTATCAACCAATCAATCGTCAAAATCAATCTACTATCTCTACCCTCTATATTCTACATCTCCCTCCTTGCTACCTGTATCCCACGTCTATTCTTCTTCAACCCCCAATTGCTTATCGTCTCTTGTCTCTACGGCATTTAAGGACATCCTAGTTGGCCTGCCGATCCTAAGACAAACCGGCGCGCGTTCATTCTAACGGGGTCCCTCCCAGGTGATCGTTCGGTAGCATGTACCCCCCTGTGGCAGCGTATCTCCGGGTGCCGCTACGGGTTGCACACAAGGTGCCCACGTGTGTGTGGCGTAATACGTTATTGCACCAACACACTTTTTAGCAACTCCACTAGGGAACGATTTCGGTTGCTATAGCCAAAATTCTACTTCTCCATCATGGGCTCTCGCACTGTCACGCTCGGAAATTCACCAAAATTTCCAAAGCTAATTTGTGCATCAAACCCTTATCCAGAAATCAGCCGAGGTACACAAATCGACAATTTGATAAACATAACCAAAATGAAATAAAGATAAATATTTACAAAAGCGGCACTTAGTCCTCACACAGAAGAAAACTGCAATGGAACAGTAACCTAGCGAAGCTCCATCACCAAGCTCACAGGTAGCTCAACTAGGGTATAAGCCAAACATCAAAATCTTTTCCTTCCACGCAAATCTTCACTCTGAAGATGGTAACATTGCGAGACTGATTACCACTTACCATACTTAACAAGCCACACAGGAATGCAATATAATGCAACAGGATTTCCAAAGGAAAGGCATAATATGGCTTGTTTGCATAAATAGCATTTAAAATATTTACATTTAAAAACATTGCAAAAACAGCATAGTTTAATTATTATCAACTTAACCAATCACCGAACAACACTCCAATGTAATTTAGGCCCAAAACCCTCCAAACTGGAGCTATCAGGTTATCACCAATTATTACCATTAGTGAGTAGTGTGGAACTAATCACGACAAACATTGCTAGGCCGCCCAGAACCGTGGGCATGGCTATTCGAATAGTTTTACTCTGGCCAGAGGTGTACCAATTTACCCACAAGACATGGTTCCACACATGTCACCATGCCCCAAAATACCACCATGGTACTGCAAATGGGGAAACCGTGATAGGACCTTTTATGTAACCCACCCAACAGAAGTGCCTCCTACCAAGCCTCCGGTCTTCAGTAGGGGTGATCAAGGGCCTTCCCACAAGACGGCTCAATGCCCAAAACCATGGACTTGCCACTGCCATGTGTGGACTTACAACAGCTAGAAACATGCCTTGGTGTCTTCTGTTGAATGTGCTACACATCTAGTCAAGCTATTACCCATTCTAATTTGTGGTTAGTACGGGTATTGCTTCGCAAAGATAGCTCGCGAACTGGTCCTTAATTGTCATAAGCACCACTAGCATCATCAACATTCCATGTGCTCACAACCCACCATCAGTCAAGTTTTAGTTATCATATTTAATTAACCAACCACGACCAACCGTCGTAAAAAGATAGTCATTAATCATTAATTAATCATAAGTGAATCAATAATTATCCCACATAAAATTACGTTAATGTTGCTAGGTAGGGCTAAACAAAACCTAAACGGCAAAAAATACACGTCTACACGCAAAATGAGGAAAACACTAATAAACTCCATAAAAAAGTACATAAACATGTAGATCATGATTTTAGATGAATTTAGGAAGAAGAATAGGTCAAATTGGAGTTCGGACAAAAAAGATACGGCCTCCGGAAGTTCGAATTCAGAGAAAATCGGAAAAAGAATTGGAAAAGGAATATTCTCATAATATTTACTGAATTTTTGGATTAAAATAATTATTTGGGAAATTGGCTGACACGTGGGGTCCACTGTTAGTTAAATGGTTCACATGGACTAGGTTCAGAGAACAGAGGAAGTGCTGGAGTGGTGGACTAGCTGTGGTGGCAACACATGTGGTGACATGTGGACCGAGAGGGATGACATGGCAACCGAGGTTGATGCCGACGTGGTGGAGTAGGGCTGACGTGGCTCGGGTTGAGAGTTGTGGAAATCCAACGGATTGGATTTGATCACGAAGATTGGATGGCTCTCTTTTGATCTGGAGATCGGACGGTTGGGATGAACCGGTGAACAGGTAACCGGGCCCACACGTCATACACAGGGGAGGAGCATTGCCGGTGGGAGCTGCCTGTCACATACCGGGGGGAGTACTACCAATGGGGGCCCACATGTCAGCATGTCCACGCCATGGCGCCCGACGCCATGGCGCAATACCGAGCAGTGCGACGTCGGCGCGGGGAGGCTATGCTGGCGGGAAGGGCGTCGGCGGCGACAGGGAGGAGGGACTGGAGTGGCGCGGCGATGAGCGATGGCCAAACGGCGACGGTGGGCAGCCACATAGGAGCGGTGCGGTGAGGAGATCACGACGTCGAGCGACAGCGCGACAACGATTTGGAGCAGAAAGCAAAGGCGGGGCGTCAGAGACAAGGAAGAAGGGGCGGCGGAGAGAGGTGACCTCGTTGGTGCTCGCCGGTGGTGGGCGGCGAACGCAAAGAGGGCGACGACGGCTCCGAACGGCGGTGGCTCCGAGAAGCAGGGCAGCGGCGGGCAGAGGCAGCTAAGGCAGCGGATAGGCTAGGGCACTGGGGGGATAGGCTGGCAAGGTGGCGGTATTTATAGGAGAGGGATGGAGGCTAGGGCGCAGGCGGGACTCGGGGTTTGGTGGCGGCAGCTTCGGAGTTCGGCGGCGGCACGGCGTGCGTGCAGGGCCAGGTCGGGGGTGGCAGCTGTGGGCCCGGGCGGCGGCAGGCCGGGGAGGAGGGAGGCGCAGGCCGGGGCTGGGCTCGGGCGGTGGCTTGGGCCGGCTTGACCTTCGGACCGAAGCAAAGAGGAGGGGAAAAGAAGAAGGAAGGAAGAAGGAGGAGGAAGAAGGGAAAAAAGAAAAGAAAAGGGGAAAAAGGAAAAAGAGGACAAGATAGAAAAGGAAAAGGAAAAAGGAGGAAAAGGAAGGGGATTTTCAGGAAAACCTGGGGATTTGGGACAAATTGAAATTTTAGGAAAATTGAGGGAACAAAAAGAGATTTATTTGATCGCTTGGAATATTAGAATATTTAGAACACGGGAATAAATTTTGGGATATTTAGGGAAATTGGAAACTCGATGATAATCTGTGATATTTTGAGAATATAAGGAATATTCCAAATATAGGAATATTTTGGGAGTAAAGGAATTGACGAGGATATTTTATGGAGACTGAAATTGGGCAAAACTTGGAATATTTAAGGATTTGAATTTGTTTTAACTGAAATTGGATTTCAAGGAAATGTAGAAGATTTATTCCAAAAGGAAATGGATTTTTGGGAATTAAGAGATTTCAGAGATTTGGAATTTTGGATATATCCTAGAATCCGGATTTTGGGTTTCGAGGAGATTTTCAGAATCAGACTTTTTAGGGAAATCAAGGATTCGGGACCGACACGAAACATATGAAGCGGAGGGGAACCAAAGTTTGAGTTGAATAGAGAGATATAAAAGGATTGGAGTAGGAACGACCCGAAATTGGAAAAATAATATAGAATTTGTTTTCCATTTAATTAATTACTGAAATGATCTTTGTAACATTAAAGTTAATTCTAGAGCTCCGAAAAAATTTTAGAGAGTTCATTAAACCATAGGAAATTTACAAGAAGCAAAAACCACCATGAAAGAAAAGAAAATTTATTATTATAAATATTTGAATGCTTAAAATATTCCAACCCACCGCATGGAAAACCAAAGCATGCCAAGCATTGAGCTTGATAAAGAATTTCAAAGAGTTTATTCAACTATAGGTTTTAACTTGAAAATTTTTAATATTGAAAATTTAGAATTTTATTCAAGAACTTTCACAAACTCTTTTAGTGATTTATTGCATTTCCATTTACCCTAATATAATTTTAATTAGGGCGATTTTCAGGGTGTGACACGCACCGAGCTTGATAAAGACAATATCATGGCGACAAAATATGGAGAGTTGCCGGAAGCTAATCGCCAGGCATTTGAGGCTCAAATTGAAGATCTACGGCGAAAGATGGCTTCATGCTACCAGAAGACGAGACAAGGCATCATCAAGCAAGAGGAATTTACATTACCCATCGATGACAAATCTAAGGTAACAACCGATTCTAGCAATACCCCTGTTCTTGCATCTGAAATTGCTCAAATAGTAGGTGATGCTGTTGTTGCTAGCTTAAATAATTGGTTTACTTCTTTTGGTAGTACTTTTGAGAAAACCTTAGATGCTTGCATGAATGAGATGGAGAATCGGCTTAATAGCCGATTGTTAGGTAGTGTATCTACTTCATATAATAGTGATCCTATGTATGGTATTCCATTGGACTTTAATATACCAAAAGTACTTATACAACAAGATTGGCAGATGAAAAATACCTATGTTCCACTCAATACCGCGGCACTGTAAGCCGGTCAGACCAGTACAACACCGCTGGTCGGAGCGGAGTTTTCGACTAGTCAGACCACCACTATATTGCCGGTTTGTCCGGGGGGCATCGCCGGTCGACTGCCCTTGATAAATTTTTTTGGATCAGCTCCTACAATGGCTGTTCCTAGTTATCTTATGGTCAGTGGCTATGTTTTAGGACAAATTTTAATGCCTTATGCCACTACTGCCCCTATTCCTCCCACTATAGCATCTTAGAATTCGGCTAATCAACATGGAATCTTGCCGAATCCATTAGTCAATGGCACACCACCACAACCAAAAGTCTTGAAGATGGGATTGCCAAAGTTTTCAAGAACGCTTTCGGTATAGATACTAGGGTTAAAAGCGCACATATCAGAAACCCTATCCTGATTCCTATGACAATATTCCATATCCTCAAGGGTTTAGAGTGCCTGACTTTGTCAAATTCACTGGAGAAGATGGACGGTCTACTTTAGAGCATATCGGTCAATTTATGATGCAATGTGGGGAAGCTAGTGCTAGTAGCATTTTAAAACTTAGAGCATATCCAAATTCTATTCATGATTGGTCTCACTTAGAACAAAAGTTTCATGATTACTTCTTTACTAGTGAGACCGAATTAAATTTGTCACAATTGACATCGGTTAAACAAAACTATAATGAGTCTGTTTCTAAATATATTAGAAGATTTAGAGACACAAGGAACTGGTGTTTTAATTTACTCTTTCTATAAGAGATTTGGCTGAATTTGGCTTACTCTGGTTGCTTGAATACTTAAAGAAAAACTAGATGGTCAATCAGTTTCTTAGAATGTAAGCCAATTACTTCAAAAAGGGCCTCTGACTTAGGAAGCCGAGCTAAAGAAGCCAAGATCTCACAAAAACTTAAGTTTGATCGTCCTCATGTTAATATAGTTTATAAGCTTATTTATGGATTTCTTGTCCAGGCCAAGATCACCTATCTAAGTTCAGGTGTTTTCTTCTCAATGAGGGAAGGGTTTGGTATAGAAGTCCTAGGCGGGGCCTAAGTTTTATATTTCCAAGAAAGGTTAGCTAGAGAAACGGTCGGACATAGTCGTCGTGTAACGACAGCCCCGTGCATCCTTTGTAGTCGTCCACATTGACTCTCGTGCATTGGCATTAGAGATCAAGGGAGGCAAGTTCTTTGCTAGTGGGTTCTTGTGCCCTTGTGCCCAAAGTAAACAAGGCCCTTATAAAAGTCTAGCTATGCTGAGTTATACTCGTGCCGAAGTTGTTCTAACTTTGTTATATCCCTCCGAACCTCTTGAACTAGATAGGTGGCTTTTCCTCATGTCATTCATGTCTTTAAACTTGATTATCCTTTATCAGATCTTACCCCCATGTGTGGTTAGTATATATTTCCTTAGTCAAAGCAATGTAGAAAGAAGGATCTGTTTTAAGCCATATGTGCGTCAGTTGGGAAAATATAAATACGATACTCCTGAATAACCGAGGTGAAGTGCTACATTGGTAATTTCCGTGCACTTGTGGAACCATTCTGGTAAGAGCATAAGAAATACCAACACGTATGTAGCAATATGTGCTTGACGGGGTAATGAACAGGCTTTTTTCTTTGTCTTCGAATGCCATGAACACTGATGGATGCCCGGTACACATCAAGAGACTATCATTAACTCACCTCCAACTGTTGAATCGACCAGATGGTCCATCCTTGGCAGCTGGAAATCATCGTTTGGGTAGGCTTTGTCGAGATCTGTAAAATCGATACACATCCGCCACTTTCTATTTGACTTCTTGGCAAACACTGGGTTGGCTAGCCACTCAGTGTGTTCCAGTTCTTGAATTACTTCAGCATGTATCATCTTGTTAACTCTAACCTTCACTGCTTCTTGGTGGTCAATAGACATCTTATGAAGCTTTTGCTTTTTTGGCTTGACCTCCGGCTTTACTGCTACGTGGTGTTCAATAAACGTGCGGTCTACTCTATCAACTTCTTTAGGACTCTAGGCGAATACTTCAATGTTTTGCTTGATGACTTCTAGCAGCTGACCTTGTAGTGCTTCGCCCAGATCAGCTCTTATTGAGATAGTTATTGACGGGTGTGCTGGGTCGACTTGAAATTTGTTCACTCTTTCTTGAGGAGAGGGCTTGACCTTGTCGTAGCCCCTCTATGCTCCGGATTCTTTTTTCTGGACATTGTGTATTTCACGAACTTCAGATACTTGCTCCTTTGGACGGGTAGTTTGCTGGTGGCCTCTAACCGATATCACCCGCTTTGGCCCTAGCATCTTCATGCATAGATAGTTATGGTGCGCCACCACTTCGAACTTGTTGAGCATGGACCGCTGCAGAAATGGCATTGTATTAATATGGGATGTCGATTATGTTGAATGCCATCATATCATTGCATACATTTTTACCCTCTCTGAATGGCACACATCAAACCCCCGCTAAAGCCTTGTAATGGTGCTATTGCTGGCGCGAGCACACTTGTTGGAATGCCCATATGCCGAAATGAATCAACGAAGATGATGCTAGCTGAACTCCCTCCATCCACCATTATTTGCCGCATTTCACACATTGTGATAACTGTCATTATCATTAGCGGGTCTTCGTGCAGAAAGAACACGCCTTGTGCGTCATCCGGGCCAAAGGATATTGCTGTTGTGGAGTACGGTGGTGGCTTGGTTCACGACAATGTGGCGATGTGATTAATCGCTCTGTCAGGTGCTTTCTTCTACCTTTTCGACGCATGCCATCTGACGAACCACTAGTGATTACAGCATTAACACTTCCCTAGTTGTTGCCCTGCACTTCAATCTGCACACGGCTTTGTTTCCTATCACACCCTGAATTTTCCCCCTTTAATAGAGCCACACGAAATATACTCAACAAAATACCCTGAGAAATTATTTGAATGAGGCAAGAGAAAGTAATTAATGGAGCAAATGCAAAATATCACATCTACCATGGCCCGAGTATTTTGTATTCCCCTTGCCAAAATACACTAACAGGATTTTTATTGGAATTTTTAGAGCACTAGAATTATTTTAAATAAATCAAAATGCATTATTGGAATTAAAAACCTCCTCAAAATCCCCTTTTTCCTTTTCCTTTCTTTTTTTCCTTTTTTTCTTTTTTTCCCTCCTAGGCCACGGCCCGCTCCTGTTCCGGCTTGCAACGCGGGCCCATGCGTGCCCTCGCAGCCTCCTCTCTCCCTCTCTCACTGACTGGGGCCCCCTGCCCGCAGCAATCCCCCACGCCTCTCTCCTCACCCCTCCCGCTGACATGTGGGACCGGGGCCCCACATGTCAGCTTCGTCCCCAACCTCCAGCCGAATCAGCCAGAGGGGATCGAGCCGTCCCGCGTGTTGAATTCTGCCCGTTCCCACTCCCTCGCGCCTCGGCCTAGGGTTCAAAACGAGCGGACCGAGTCCCCGCCCGTTTCCCCCACCTTCTCCGCCCCTCTCACCCACGTCCACGGGCTGATTTCACCCCACTACTGCCGGCCGCCATTCCACGATTTCGCAAAATCCACAGGCCCCGGCCACGATCTCACTCTACCACTCCTACTTAAACACCCGCCGTGCCCCTCCGCTCCTTATCCCTCAAATGCCTGAGCTTGTCCATGCCTTCTAACCCCTCGTGCAACGTGATCCCGAGCCGCCGCCGTGCTCCACCAACTCTAGCCACTCGCCGTTGCCGCTGTGGCCACCGCCAGACCGCGCTCTCATCTCTGATAGCATTGCCACGCGCTAGGAAATCTAGGCCGCCACCCCCGTAGGCCCTAACGCCACTGGAGCCCATCTCTCGCTGTCATCCTCTTCGGTAAGTGCCGCCGCCGGTCTTCAGCTACGGAATTCGGCCTATTCATTTGAGCATTTCATCCACTAACCCCTTCTACATCTTCGCCAGGACGTCTTGAACCCCATCCGCCCTTCCGCCGTCGTTGATCGCCATCGGAACGCCCTCACCATCATCGTCCTGAACCGCTGAGCCGCTTCTTGCCTCAGTTCACCGCCGTTCGCCGCCTTCCCGTCGCTGCTGACCACCGGTGAGGATCCCCTTGGACTCCGTGCCTTCCTTGCCTCGCGCCGCTGTCCTGTGCCACACCGGATGGTCACCGACGGTGACCATCGGGCCGCGCATGCCGGCGGGACTCAGCCTCGGCTTGATCTAGGCCATCTGAACTACCTCGGTAGATCAGGGCTGTTTGCGCACCCGCACCGTGGCCGTACGCGCGTGGTCCGCGTCCACTGTGCGCCGCCAGCTTTATGCCTCTGACCCATGGGCCTTGCCTGTTGGCGCCGGTATCTAGTGATCCGCTGACGCCATAATTCCGGGTTAATGCTCAATAAATCATTTAGGGTTTACTTTTGTATAGCAAAACACAGATAAACTTTGAAAAAATCATAACTAATTCATACAAGCTCCGATTAATTCCATTCAAATTTCATTAAATCCAGAAAAATGTCAAGAATCTATTAATAATACTTTTAGCTCATGTTTCTATGGTCACATGTACTTTTTTAATTGTTTGTGCTTTGGTTGCTTTAGAAACCGACGTGTTCGACCCTCCTATGTACTACGAGGTCGTTGCTGAGTTCGCAGAGCCAGAGCAAGGCAAGTTACATCGTGTTCTTGATCATTTTGTACCTAATTTATGCTAGATGCTTTGTTTTATTTAAATAACCTCGTATGTTTTTATTATTTTATGTGGCATGGGAATATAACTATATATATTTAGGTTAAATACCTTAATTTGATCACCCATCCCTTTGTAACTTGGGTAACAATATAACTAGGAAATATTCCTAGGTTACTTAGCTAGCCTTAGAATCAACTAGCCCACCTTGGAAATAAAAACTCATTATTACATTTATTGTCCGACTTTGTGTCGGGAGGATGGAACTTTGGACATGGTTACTTATATAAATAAAATATGACCTAAATGGTGGGCTGTGGGTGCATGGTTTTGTTGGTCGCACCCATGGCAGTTAAGGACCGGTTCGCGGGAACCCCTTGAGCAGTTATTCGTACATACCACAAGTCTGCGTGGGCAACGACTGGCTTGTAGCGTAGCTTCTCCCTCTTCTAGGCACCGTTGGTGAGAATGGGCGTGATGGAGTTGTCTCGGCTCGGAATTGGGTTGATCGGCTTCTGGATTCATTATGTCGCAAGGCGGGTAGCCTAGCCGATACGGTGTGCCCTGTCGGCAGGTGCAACCTCAGCGTAGTGTGGATAGTTGGGGAGGAGTTGCGTGAACGGTCCTGTCACAGCCTCTCACGAGGTGCCATGGTGACAGACCGGCACACGGGAATGTGTGTGGGGCTGTGTCTTGTGGATACAGTTGTACACCTTTGGCCAGAGTTAAAATCTATTCAAATAGCCGTGCCCGCGGTTATGGGCGTTTGGTCAAGACTAACCGTTATTAGTCTTACTTTAATAAAATGACTTGAAATATGTTGGAGGGATAGGATGGATGGTTGGGCCTATTCAACGTGGTGTAGCGTTGATCGGTGATGGATTAATATTCTTTAATTAATTAACCTTTTACCCATTTGTGAACTAACATTATTTACAGCTGCTTTTATGCAAATGAACCCTGAGCCTACCTTTGTCTCTCGTGCATTGTGCATACTGGCGGGAGTGACTTGTTGAGTACTGTGGGTGGTACTCAGCCTTCCTCCCTTTTTCCCTCTCAGAGATGGAGTACCTTTCTCCCTTTTTCCCTCTCAGAGATGGAGTACCTTTCTGACGAGGATCGTTAGGAGAAATAGGCTGGATCCGCCGTCAAGCTGCCTGTGAAATGGAAGCCTCCGCGTGGCTAGTTGTTTATAGGCTTTCTTTATTATTTTCCGCTGTATTTTTGTAAAATAATTTTATTTAATTTGTAAGACACATTTTGTATGGCAACTTGGTATTGTGTACCCTGACTTTTCTGGACAGGGATTTAATACACAGGAATGTTCAAAAATTCTGGTCGTGAATTTCTGGGCATTACATTTCCTCTAGCTGGTTCTTGTTTTCATCTCAGTCGTTTTGGCCTCCCCCTTGCACTTGAGCTTGAGCAGGTTGTTGTATATCTCGGTACTGCTCAGTGCTATGTGCAGCCTTGCCATGGAGGGTGCAGAAATTTTTTTCTCCCTCCACAACATTTTCCTTTTCACTTGGTCTTGTTTCCTGCTGTTTCAAAAATTTTGCTTCATAGCATGAACTTCTTCGACCGTTAGCACCTTCTTGCCCCTGTCCTTGCGGAACTTCATCCAAGATTGCTGCTGCTGCTGCTGTTGCGTCTGTTGCTGCTGTTGTATGGCTTCAGTAGCTGCTGCAATGGTCAAGGGTGGGTCTTGAGCCAGGCCTTCGTCATATTCGGCATGTAGCTCATTTCTTCTCTCTTTGTCCTCTTCGTTGTGAGCATAATCTCCATTATGCGGAACAACTAATCCCTTGTCTTTTGCTACTTCCTTAGAGGGTTTTTCGGACAGCACACCCGTACGAACCTGGCGGAGACCGCATTGATGATCGACGTCTCTGTTATGTCTTACACCTGGCATCATCGTGCTTGAGAGAACCGGAGAAGGAAGTCGCGAATGGGCTCCCCTAGCTTCTGCCGGACGCTCATGCTGCATTTTTGACTCATGATGTTCCTCGGATGTTTGTAATGGAGACTTCTCGCAGCTGCTCCTAGGCTAAAATGCTGCCAGGAGGCAAGTTGAAGAACTAGGAGCATACGAAGCCATCAAGCGCTAGGTTTATGACCTTCACCTTAGTGTTCTCGACACCATGAGCTGCTTCGATGGCCGACTCATAGATGAAAATGAACTCCTTCATATTTGAGTCAGCCTACTTACTTTGCGATCATATGGTTCTTGAACTGCATTGGGAAGGGGTGCCTTTGCAATCCCATGCTTAACGGTGTCTACTTGTCATGGACGAAGTTCAATTGTCCTTGTTCACCTTGTGATGCCACGTACTGGTAAGGCACGGCGAAGCCTGGTGTCGCATGAGCTTGCTCGAAGACTGGCTGTTGCGGTTGTGGCATTGCCAGAAAGGGCTGCATCACAGCCGAGGGTACTCGAGCAGCCGGAGGAGTTTGCACGCCGGGAGTAAATGCTTCATATGTCGCCTAACTTGGTTCGTCATCATGGGCTGCTGCGACATCTGCGCTATGCTTGAGCTGCAACATTTGGGGTTTGCTGCCATTAATTGGCCGGTGCAAGTGCTTCGCCTATGACGGCCAAGGCATTTGCCTGTGGCTTCATTGTCTGAACATGTAATTGTTGATTGTGGGGTAAACCTTGGGCCAGGGTGTTGACCTGGCCTTGCGCAGGCGTTTGTTGCTGCTGCATGCTTTGGAACTATATATGATTGCAAGGGCGAAAAACTGAGCCGGCTGTTGGGTTTACTAGTAGAAGCTGAACTTGAGCTGGTGGTGTCGAAGTCTGAATCTGAGGTTGTGGGAGTGTTAACGAAGCTTGTACTTGAAACGAAAGTTGAGACATTATAGCCAGAGCTTGTGCTTGGAGCTTGAGGCTGTAGCTGTGGCAGGATGGTTTGGGTCTGCACTTGGAGACTTGTAGTAGAGACGCTCAACCCTGGGGTTGAAGCAGTGAAGCTTGAGCTTGTGATAGGGACGCATGGTTCTGGGGTTGAACAAACGAAGCTGGGTATGGACTTGCAAAGCAACGAGCCGAGCCTGCATGGCTTGTTGCTTCTAATGCATTTGGTGAAGCATGCACGTACTAGCAACTTGGTCTCTGCCCATGGCCACTTGGTTTACTTAGTTCCACGAATGAACATTTATTCATGTTTAAATATATTGTGGGGATTATACTTTTGGGTTGCAGCGCATGGCAACCCATCTAGACTATCACAAGTCACACGTAGTCTAGATCGGTCAATTGAAAGGTTAAAAACCACTCAATCAAACTGCAAACACAGATCAGAAGTTCAGAACAGCCCATATAACACATTATTACTAGGCAAAAGGTTTCTCTCGTTATTTAGCAGTGCCTCAGTTCAAATTTTACATCGTCCATAGACAGTTTATATCGGTTTTCCTGGCTGATGGGAGGCTGGAAAGGCTAATGAGTTATGGCAGTATAGCCTGCACTCTGTTTCTGTCGCGAAGCATCGACCGTCGTTGCAGCAGTAACACTTAGGTTCACATGGTCTTGAAATTTGCCTTTCACATGGATATATGTCGGGTCCATGCCCTTGGCCTGTAAAGAAGAAATTATCAGATCAAAGCGAAATATATGTATCATATATGTTTAGGTACAATTCAGATCTAGGAGCACTGCATAAAAAAAAATGAAGAAAGAGGGGCACTACCCACAAACTAGCTGTGAACAAACAATTGATGCATTCGTTTTCAAAGCTACCGCATAATAATAATAATAATAAGAGGATATATATTGGTTACTCTGAGCATGAGTTGAAAAGAATCCGAGAAGGGCCAACAGAAGCACTAGTGCATGGCCGGCAAGTTTAATGAAGCTCGCCATTAGGCTGTTTTCAATCTTAGAGAATACTGACTACTGGATGGGGATGCTGTGCTCCTCATCTCCATATTATATTGTATAGGCCGCCCAGCGCTATATTTGTCAAGGTTTAATTACATAAATATATATGGAATGAGTTCATAGCAAGGAAATTAATTGTGCTGATAAAGGATTACCAATTCTTCAGGAATTCACATATAGATATATGGGAAGTAATTATGCGCTGATAAAGGATGACCAATTCTTCAGCAATTCACATATATGGGAAGTGATTATTTCCAAGACCGGCGGATAACTGTGATTTGTATAGTGGATAATTACTTTAGGAATTTCCTGCTATTTTGGCTCCGGTTGGTATTGTAGATTTGTAGTCCATTTGGTCGAACAGCTTTCTGGGATCTGGGTATTCGGCTAATTTTTTTTAATCGTGTTGCAGGTGGATAGATTTTTACTTTGCAATGAGCACTACTACAAGAGGGCCAAATCACGTTTTTAAGTAGCGATTGGACTAGCCACCAGTGATTGATGGCCATAGAAAATATAATTTTTCTCTGACAGTAAACGACCGCCAGCATGGTACTATTTAAGCGGATGCGACTACGGATCGAACATCTGATCCGGTACAAAACATCGGGTGCCGTGCGTGTCCGTCCGATCGACGCAAGCCTCCTGCATCCGTCCATCGACGCGAGTATCTCATGGCCACCTCTGCCCTTTTCCTCCCTCTCACTGCACGTACCATCTGTCTCCGTGCCATATATTAGCTGCATGCATGCATGCACACACACTTGTTTCCAATCTTTAAACTATTTTTTATTTTAAATTATTTATTTGATTTACAAACCAATTATACCGTTGTATTCGTTGCAATTAAATCTTTATTACAAGATCTTACACGACTATATTCTAATAAAAAAATATATATGCCTAAAAAAGAGAGTTGCTTCATTACTTATACAAAATTGTTTTAACACTTGGGTTAAATATTTCAACTCGTTTGATGAAATATTTTAAAGAGATGCAATACCGTCAATCACTACATGAAACATTGTCTCTCAACGAGTGAAACATCAAACAAAATCATATAAAGCATTCAATATATTTTCAGATACTTGATTTTGTTGAAATAGTTTTATATTAGGTATGAAACATCGAGTTATAATTGTTGAAATATCATAAAATACTTGTCGAAACATGAAAAAAAACACCGTGTGTAACATTTGCACATGAAATAGTGAAACATCATAAAATATTTAATGAAATATCCCGAAAAACCATATGTAATGTTTTAAAAAGATGCATGGTAGAAAAAATCATAGGAATATAATCATGTGAGATCTTGTTACAAAAATTTAATTGCAACGAATATAATGGTGTAATTAGATCATATATCAAATAAGTAGTTTAGGAGAAAAAATAATTTAAAGTTTGTTAATGAGAAGGTTAAGAAGGGAAGAAGAGTGCATGCACCATACAATGACTGTAGCATGCATGCGGAGGGGCTGCTGCTAGCAGTAGCGGCATGCGAAAGACACAGGGGTAGCAACTCGGAAGAGGGAAGGCGTCTGATTTTTTGCCTCACATCGGTCACCTGCTCGGAAGCATTATCACATTTAAGCTGGTGGGCCACATAGTACATCCGCAAGTGAAAACTATTTTCGCTGGTGGCCGCCAACGAAGATATCTATTCACAGGCGGTTAGACACATGGCCCGCTTGTGGAGATACTTTTACATGAGGAATTTTGCAATGTGGCCTGCCTGTAAAGATCATGCGCCAAATTTTGAATTTGGATTTTCCACCAATTCTGAATTTATTTTTGGGTTCGCGTATTATGTAAATATATATAGAATCGATGACTATTTGTTTGTATAATCAATAGAAAAGGTTACCTTTATCGATCGAAACCGTATTTGATAATATATACAGTATTAATTAATTCAAACAAACTATTAATTAATATATTTACATAGTACTTCTACAAATAGTACTAGACCATGTTTGTGAAATATCTTACAACTCGATCCACACGTATAATTTATGTAATTTTCTTATATAATTTTCTTTCAACAAGATACTTGAATTTCTTGTTTAAGTTCAGATGCCTTTTTTTTATGAAAAAACTGCTCTAACTTGTGGCAACACTCGTAGTGGATGATGTGTCATATGTTTCGCTGTATATCCTCAATGGCTTTATCATCGAGCATCCTTTCAGACTTCTGGAGTCTGGGAAGCTGTATTAAGAACATGCAGAGTAAAGAAATTGTTAGCAATTGAAAACTAGCAATTATAATAAACGTATATATAGTTGATGATTTACTTACAGCTACAGGGTTCGTGGAGTTCCTCCTATTGACCCTAAAGTACTCACAGATATAATATCCACATAGCACGCTTCTTTTGGGTTGCTTATGGCACTTTGTAAGACATAATTACAATGTAAATTAGTTATATGGATTAGTACGTAGATTTATAAAAAGTGTATGTCCATTATTAATTACCGGCCACTTATTGCAGATTAGCAAATTGTCTCTTTTTTCCAACCGTTCTCCGCCCTCTCGAGCTTGTAGGCGTTGACTGAGCAAATAGAGGGAGTTAGTCATACACATAACGATAGCTCGTGAACGAGAACTTCACAGTTAAAATTTGTATATATCACTTATAAATCTAAAATTTTGAGGAATTCACCATAGGTACTGTCCTTTTTGTCGAGAGGGTCCAGTACCATAGCTTCACCATACTTTGGATACAGAGGAAAGCAAATCCAATGGTCGCTATACAAAATACCGCGAAATGTTTTGTTAGTCGAGTTATGATTAAGTAGAGGTGAAGTATGAACCGGATATCAAAGTTCCGCAAAGTTGTATGGGGCGTATATGCATCTTTTGTCCTACATTGAGTGCATTACCCGACCTATCTAGCGGCCACCTCCAACGTTTTATTATTATGCCTTTCCACTAAAAAGGCATCCCTCTTTTCGGGAGTCATGGCCAGTAGCTTCGTAGATATTTTTTTCTTCTCCAGATTGAAGGTGGGGTTTTGCTCACTTATTTGACATGGGTTTAGGAAGCCGATGGGTTCACCCATCTTTTCCGCTATGTCGTAATTCATCCTGCAAAAAATGGATGATGAAATCAGATTGTGGGAAACGTATAGGTAGTCTGAACAAGTAGAATATAGCAGTTGTACACTTATAGGCACCACACAACGATCAAATTAGCGTCGAGCTTATCCCGGCAGTAGAGGGCATGCATATCCTTGAAATCTACATAGAATTGGCATGGCCCTCTCATGAAAATATTTGCCAGCACATCAACGCTTATTTTTCTAATCCCAAACATGCTTGCAAGCATGTACCATTCATGCCACCTTTTTAGCTGCCAAGGTCCTTGAGATAATTTCCAAAGAGGTAGGAATGGCTTGCCATTTTCAAATTTTTCTAGCATATCATTCGATGGTAAAAAAATCCTTGCCTTTGGACAAGCTTATTTTCAGGCGCTCTTCTTTTCTTTTATCTTCATCGACCTTACTTTTCCCCTTGTCCTCCATCCTACTTCCTTGAATGACTGCACCATCCATCTATGTTTGTGAGCATCCTATGATTTTTGCTAGTGGGGTCTAATCTTAAGCGGCACTTTTGGGGTTGCTTGTTCCTGGGGATGCTCCTCAGCAATTTCTGGAGGCACCTCAGGTTGATTTGGTTGTTCCTGGGGACACACCTCAACAATTTCTAGGTCCACCTCAGGTTGATCTGCTTGTTCCTATGTATCTACTTCACCAATTTCTGGAGGCACCTCAGATTATGGAGGCGCCTCAGGTTGATCTCCTTGTTGCTAGGGAGGTGACGGTGGCGGCAGTGGCAAAGAAGCCTAGGCGAAGCGCGCAGAAGATCAGTCGGTTCTTCCCATTCACGCAAGACGGGAGATGGCAACATTGGTCTCCTTGGTGGAGGAACCGTTGAGATTCCTTAGACAATATCTCTTTTGTGCCACAAAATAATCTGGTCCACCATATCTCCCAGGTATAGTATGCCCTTGGGGGTTGGAAGGTCTATCTCGTACCTCATGTGATCTTCATAGACCTTCTACACCTCTACCTTGGCATAGTCATCCGAAATATCAGTGCAGTGAAACTTGCGGCCCGGCATCGCCCTTCCCATTTCAACTTTAACTGTCCTTCCTGCCCTTCCAACTGGGACATGCAGTCTGCAAGGTGTGTCCTCCTTTATATCGTCAATTGGATATCTCGGTCTGGGTGAAGATATAGGGATGCTTTCGGGCATGTGTGGGAAAGATCCGCCCATGAATCTGAAGTGCTCTACCATGAATCTACCCAGCTCTTCTTGTACCTGCTCCCTTACGGATAATGCGATCTCCTGCTTGTAACGGTTGCACTTCCTGTAGCTGTCAGCGTCTTTTCTGAAGCCTTCCTTCCAAGAAAATTTTGAGGAGACCCCTCGAACACGACCTGAGTACTTGGGGTTGCCCAACATGCATGAGAGTTGGTCAATCTCCCTGTCCGATGTGAATATCCTAGCCTTTTGCTTTGCGGCGATTGACTTCATCTAGTTGGCTACCTGCTGCAGCTTTGGGTCTGTAAAAACTACATCGGCCTCCTGCGTAAAAGATAGGGTTCTTGCTTGCACCTAGTTCTTGCTCTGTTTGTTGTGACCATCCATAGGTACTGGTTTGCCTGCCTTTCTTAATTCTTCTTCTTCCTTTCTCCACTTCTTGATCTTAGGACAGTAACCAGTAGAGCCCAAATGATGGGGATATGTGTTTCTCCTTGCCAGTTCTAATATTTTCCTGCTCTGTTCTAATTCTTCTGCTGAGGTCTTCATTGACACGAACTCATCCCATTGGGGCTGTGTTATCTTCCCACAGTCTTGAAAAGGGGTTTTATCCTTCTTCATATAAAACTTGTTAAGATCATATTTCCAGTTTTGCCATAGCTTTCCCATAGTCTTCAACACAAATTCCCTCACTTCTATGTCCCTTCTGGAAATATGATCCTCCTTTTCAGCTCCATCCAGCATAACTCCTTTTTCCCAGGGGTAACTTTCTTCCAATCTTTGAATATGATTTCCACGTTATCCCTTTCTATAGCCCGCATTGTTTGCTGTACTTGACACATGCCTCTTCCGGCGATAGGGGTTCCCCTTTGGCACTGATCCGTGTGATGACGTGCGTTTCGTTCGACAACTTGTTTTTTCTTTGCTCTCCCCTTCTACGTTTGGGCTTAGCTGCCTCTATGGGTTGCGCGGTAGACTCGGCTACCACCTGTGTTTCCCTCTCTTCTAGCACTGTTAGGGCTTTCCATGTAGACCGTCACGGGACATCCTTCTAGTGCAGCATTAACGTAAATCGATTAAAATGTGCATATACAAAAAGTTAGACAGAAGACACGATATCCGACTAAAACATACTGACTTTATGGGCGGGATGTAATCGGAGTTGACCTCGTCATTGTCCCCGCGGGAGATGGGTGAGGATCACTCGGTGAGTGATACAAATACTCACTCGCGGGAGCGTTGACCTCGGTGTCGTCCGAGCTTGACGACGGGCATTCGGGCATTGCTTGAGTGCATACTATACGAAGTTCTTGGGAAGCCACGAGTTGAGGTTCATCCGTGCTGAGGTTCATCTGTGCTCTTGTCACCTGCTTGTGTCGCTTCCGAGGGCTTTTCCATCATATTGGTTATGGAATACTAGAACATACGTTCCGAAATGATGTAAAGTTAACTTATTATTATTGAAAGTAACTATTTGCATCGAAATTAACTATCGCATCGAAATGCGTCCAAATTAGGAAATATCCAAATATTAACTATATTCCATACAATTCTCCAAAAATTTCATACAAAGTAATCAAGTGGTAATGGTACTGGACATCTGATCCCACGCATCTCCTCTAAATCGACTGTAGACAAATAATTAATAAAGCTGGTAGTGGACAATCTGATCATCTTAAAAAAATACTCCATGTTGGCATCTGATTCAACATTGCTAGGGTGTTTATCTAATTAATTCATAATAATAAAAAATTTAGTAGCTAGAACCAAATAACAAAAAATAGCAGGCCAAGCATCTAGAGTTATGTTCATCAGTCCATGAACAGTGATATATATTTTGCATTCAGAAAGCGAGAAAAACAACAAAACATGATATATATTTTGCATTCAAATATTTCAAGATCAAGTCAAAATATCACCCCAATAACAGTTGCACGCTGTCCCTCCATCTCTCTCCACATGAAAAACAATACAACACAAACCTGTCATGCAAGAACAAAGTAAACTACAAGGCCCAACAGGGACTTTGGAATTTCCTGCATCCAAAAGGGAGTTCTGATTAATATACATGCATGTTAATTTAATTAACCTTGTATGCTTTTGCAATGGGAGGAGCGAAGGAGGCTGGTGGTTGACGAGGTGCCGGCAGTCGACGAGGAGGTAGAGGCGCGGTCGACAAGGCGACAGTGACGCGGGGCCAACGAGGCGGCGGCGTGGTGGCTCTTCGGCACGCAGGGTCGACACTTGTGTCAGAGGAAGAGGCGGGCGTGGGGATGCAGGTGGGCAGAGCTGTTTGCTTCATTGGCGGCAGTGTGGCGGAGGCACGAAAATTTGGCAGCTTGGCGGTGTTAGGGTTTTTTCGCGCGCACCAGGACATAGAATATTTCGACTCCACATGTGCTTTCTTATAGGCTGAACATTAACTCTGGCAGGCCACATAAGGGGCCGCTGGAGATAATGATCTTCTCTAGCAGCCTCCTAAGAGCGCCACCTGCGACAATCCTCTTCGCTGGCGATCGCCTAAGCACACGGCCTGCGATAATCATCTTTGTTGGCAGCCGCTTATGTGGCTCGCCAGGGAAATCATTGTTTGGGCCTACCTATCAGTGACACATAAGGGCCTATGTCTCACTAACAGGGGGCCCCACACGTCAGTCTGAGCAAATATTCCATCGGAATATCTCTTTTTCAGAGATTATAAATTGTTTTCGAAATTCCAGAAATTCAATTAAACTTCAAAAATTCATATCTAGCAATCCGTAGATCTGTTTGAATCTGTTCAACTTCCATAATTTTTCTAAAATTGACCCCGCTCAAAAGAATTTTTAATTCCCAAATATTTGTACTTCTTTAAACATTTACAAACATAATTCCCATAGCTTTACACAATTTGGTCCATCGATTCAAAATTTTTGCACACTACGGAACAACAAACTCTGTGAAAAAACAAGGACATTCTACATACAGATATTAGCCTCTCATAGTCTTCCCTACTCCATTATCCCGCATGTACGGCATCGGAGATTCACCAACGGTGGCTTCTACGAGCTTAATCTTGTTTCAAAAATCCGTAAATAGAGGCATGGTAGCGTATTGATTGTATTCTTCGACATCTTGACACCATCAACTCTCAAGATTGTTGGTTTTTCAGAAAGTGCTATCTGTTTCTTCAAATTTGCTGGGTCTATTACATAGAAAATCTGAGCGGCACGATTAGCTAGTACCCATGGGTCATCCTTGTGGCCTACATTGCCGAGATCAACAGCTGGCAACCCGAAGTTATCCACAAACATGCTAGTTGGGTGTTTGACCCATTGGCACCAAAACAATGGGATCTGTATATTGAGTCCATAGTCAAGTTTCCAGATCTCTTCTATGAACCCATAGTATGTGCTCTTTTGTCCTGTTGTGTCGACTGCCTCTACTCGAACATCGCTGTTTTGAGATACATTATTCTTGTCTTTTGCTTTGGTATAAAACGTGTACCCATTAATGTCATATGTTTGCCATGAGGTGTATACACTTGATGGGCCACATGCCAACCTATGCATTATTTTTTCCTCCGTGGTTTCTCCATCTGGTAGATTTTGGTCCTTCAACCAATTGGTTAAGTGACGTTTGTGCTCCTTCATAATAAATGCTTCTAAGCGCCTAGCATTTCGAGCTCATATTTGATGCAAATGCTACTCTATGTATGGCTCTACTATCACGAGTTGTTGCAGGACACTGTAATGAGCATCTTGGACTATTTTGTATTTAGGATCGATTATTCTTTTCTTTCCTTTTGTCCCCCTTCCAGATAATCTCCTCTCATGTCGAGGCAATGGTAAACCAATTGCTTTTTCATCTTATAAGTAATCTATGCAACACTCTACGACTTCTTTTGTAGTGTATCCCTCTATCATTAAATCCTCGGGGTGAGCATGGTTCCATACGTACCCCTTTAGAATGGACATGTACCGCTTGTATGGTCACATCTGATGTAAGTATAACGGACCAAGTGCAATTATCTATGGCACGTTGTGAACCATGAGATGTGAAGGAGTACGCGTATGCTATGACAGCAGAAAACAAAACTTTTCTACCGCGCACACCAGGACATCATGCGAGAGAGGGATCATGGATCGTTACCACTAGACGCGCAGTGCAGCGGAAGAACGGTTGGAGAAGCCGGTCCAACCACGCGCGCATCGAGGTAGTAGTGGAAGTAGTCGATCTCCGGCCGATCAACGCTGCAACGAGCAGCGCCTCTACCGGTATCCACACGTCCGGGGCTGGAACGCCGATTGCGAGTGTACTAGCACTCGTGAGCGGCTAGGGTTTGGCTCGGGAGGTGGCGGCTAGGGTTTAGCTCGAGGTCAACAGAACACGTGAATCTCCTCGGCCCCTCGCCTCCCTATATATGGACCTCCTCACTCGGGCCTCGTGGACCGAGGCCCAATAAGAGTCTACTCAGATCTCTATCTGAATCGAGCCCATATTCGAATCACATTCGAATAAGTGTTCCAACCCGTTAAGCGTGTGACTCTATAGGTTCACGTATATTTTGTCGTGACCCGGAAACGCCTTTCTAGTCACCCTGTTAATAGCGGCCTCTAGCAAGGCATATTAACCCCAAAATATACGTAAAGATCATATCGGCTGAACCTGTAATGTCCTCATGTACAAATCCCTTTGCCTCACGATATCGATTGAGCTCAAGGCGAGACTTGTGTCATCCTCTTAATAGCTCAATCACTCTCTCGATCCTGTGATGGATTACAAACTTGTGATTGACACCTCAATCACTGTAGCATGGCCATGCACTTTCATAATCCATTACATCGAGGGGCCCAAAGATATCTCTCCCATAAGGAGGGGCAAATTCTATCTTGATCATTCATATCCCACTACATATTTCATAGCAAACCCGAAGATTACTTTTATGACTACCCAGTTATGAAGTAGTGTTTAGTTGTCCCAAAATAAGCTACTACGTATGTTGGGAACCATGATGATCTCAAGTCTAAGGACTCTACATAAACACTACTTGAGACTAACCGATGACACATAAAATCTCTATAGTATCTCATGGCGGGCCTATCCAACATATGTTCACTAACATATGTCCATATTATCGATTTGGTATCTCCATACCATGATCCATAAGACATGATCATCAATCAATACATATGCTGATGTTAGAATCATATTTGTTCCTCATATGATATACGATCAGGGATCATTTAGAAATAGCAACATTTGACATTAAGAGTCTCATGAATAAGTCACGTACTCATTGATCAATAATAATAATGTCTATTTCAAGGAACCAATCAATACATTATAAACATAGCATGTGATATATATAACATCTCCATGTTGCCTCTAGGGCATATCACTAATAAGATGTACCATCATATCAAAAAAGACAGAGACAAGCACATTTCTAGTTGGCACATAGTCTCCATCATAAATATACGAAGAGGACCTAACTCTTTAGGATCAATGACCTTCTGTGAAATGGTATTAAAGAAATAATACATCCTTGTGATGACCACCTTTATATGAACTGGTCTGATTGCCTTGATTGCAATAGCGAGAAACACCATGAGCATCACATGGCAGTTGTGAGAATTATAGCAGGACATCGACAAATCTTTCATCGAGACTAGTCGCTTAATGTTTGATGAGAAACCTATAGGTACTCTTACCCAATGTAGACTTTTGCACAATGCCTTTTTCTCCTCTTCTGTCAAGGCGAAGCTCGCCGAGAAAGGTAGGTTTTTCTATTACTTAGGTCCACAGGGTGAAGCTCTTTCATGATATTGATATCAACCAGGTCATTACGTGACTTCAACCCATCCTTTGTCTTACTCGGTATGTCAAGTAAGAGCCCAATGGCGCTATCAAACACATTCTTCTTTAGGTGCATGACATCAAAGCCATGGCGAACCTCCAAATCCTTCTAGTATGGCAAGTACTTAAAAGAAGATGGAGTGCTTCTTGAATGACACGTTAGGTTCATTCATACTTTTTGTTCCCTTCTTCTGCATCTTTCCAAAAATGACATTGATGTTCTTTGTCACTTTGAACACTCATTTGCCAACACGAGAAGTTGGTGCGGCATCATTCTCCTCGGTGTTGTCGAAATATCTGGCCTTCATGCGGTATTTGTGATTTGTCTGTAAGAACTGTCAGTGCCGCATATGCATTTGCTTCTTAGATCTAGGAAGGTCCCTATATACTGTGCCATCATAGTATATAACATATCTCATCTTCCCTTTGATCTGGCCAGATAGAGAAAACATCGTGGGATAGTCGTAACAAAAATAATGGCTCTAAGTGTGAAGTACCATCGTAAGAATTTATCCCACACTCGAAACCCCTTGTTTCATAGATCCGCTACATCCTCCATCAACAGTTCAAGAAACACATCTATTTCAATACCAGGTTGTTTGGGGCCTTGTATAAGGATGCATAATAAAGCTTATTTTCGTTTCTGACAGAGCCATGCTGGAAGGTTGTACATGGTTAGGAGAACTAGCCAAGTGCTATGTGAACTGCTCAAGTCACTGAAAAGGTTCATGCTACCTGTATTCACTGTGAACCTTACATTTCGTGGATCCTCTGCAAATTCTAGGTGCATTGCATCGAAATTTTTCCACTGTCGAGCATCAGCTAGATGATGAAGCTTCCCGTCCGTCTTGCGCTTGTCAGGATGCCAATGCATAAGTTCAGCGTCCCTAGGGTTCGATAACAAACCCTTCAAGCGATATTTGGGTGGCAAATACTACATCATCAACTAAGGAATCTTCTTCTTCTTTTGCTCGATTGAAGCAAAGTTTTTCTCTTAACCAACAACATCATCCTCCAGAGACTGGCTACAAGTCTTGTATCGACTAGCTTTGCACTTTGGGCACCTATCCAACATTGCGTGCTCTTTATGGTACAGAATGCAGTGGTTGACACAAGCGTGTGTCCTTTCCACACCCAGCGACAACCAGCAGATAAACCTCTTCGCTTAATATGTGTTGGTTGGCTGGGAGTCAGGATTTGGCAACAGCCTCTTCAAGACACCTAACAAATTGTTGAAACTACAGTCGAACCAACTGTTTTTGGCCTTCAATCTCACAAGTTCAAGCACTGAATGCAACATTGTGAAATCCTCGTCACAGCCCTTTAACTCATCGTACAAAAATTCTTTCGCTGCCTTTTGTAACTTCTCAAAATCATTGTCATTAGAGCCATCAGTATCATCCATCACAACATGATCATCCTCTAAATCGAAATCACGACGATCGGATTCATCTACTATAACATAGCAAGTACCATCTATGAAACCTTCACGGCGATCCTCTTGGGGTGCGGCGCCTTCAATGCCGATTCTATCAGATACATTTCCATCACCATGATAAGGCCAAGTTGTGTAGTTCTTAACAAATCCACGCGTCACCAAGTACGATTTGATTAAATCTAGACAACCCCATACATTCTGGTTTTTGTAGTCAACACATGGACAATGGATTTCCTTGATCTTCTTACTCATAGCATGCGCCTTGGCAGCATCAATGAATTTAGAAACTCCCGCAATGTATGATGTATGAAATATTGGCATATCATATATCCATGACCTCGCTATCTGCAAATTCAATCGAACTTTTACATGCCTCCATAAAATTTAGTTCTTATACGATACAAAAATTAGCGAGAGTATAATTTGTATTGGAAAAAAAAAACAAGTTCTCTATGATGCTTACAATATTTTTTAATATGACAGGGTATATATATATCCTTAACTATTTGCATCAAAATTAACTTATTTGCATCGAAATGCGTCCAAATTAGGAAATATCCAAATATTAACTATATTCCATACAATTATCCAAAAATTCCATACAAAGTAATCAAGTTTAATTAATTTATCACAAATAAAAGTCCATACAATTCACCAAAATTTTCATATAAAATAAGATAAAATAGTTTGTTACATCGATAATTATTACAATTCATATAAAGTTTGTCATCATCCAACTTCATATTAAAAAGTTACCTTTTTTGTCAAACAGTATTGCTCCCATTTTGAATAAAAAATAAACCTAGATTTACAAGAATATATTAAGACATACTAATGTTTCTCTCTCTTCCAAACTAGATCCAAATCAAACTAACTTAATATGCACAAAACTACATGTCTAGCTAAATAATCATCATTGATGGATGAGTAAGCACCATTGCTATAAGATTGCATAAAATATTTGGGCCAAATTGAGCTCCAAGTTGCAATTAAAAATTGTAGATCTAGGTCACACACACACACACACACACACACACACACACACACACATATATATAAAAGAACACTATGCAGGAATGCAAACTCCACCAAATTGAAAACATAGATTTAGAAGTAAACCACATAAAGAAGATAGGAGAACAAGGATCTAATAACGGATACCAAAATCCACCAAAGATTTCAAGTTGAAAACCCTCCCCCCTATATTTTTGCTTTTGAAGGAGACAAAAAGCTCAGACTCTAGTGAACAGGGCCGAGGTTGAAGATGTCTTATAATGGGGGGGTTTTCATAGTGGTCCACTTAAGTGGCCACCTGCTACACCATCCATGGCTAGCAGTTGTTTATGAGGACCGCTTGAGCAAATCACCACTATTTTCTCAGGTGGGCCATGTTACACACCGCCAGCGTTAAAACCAAGCGGAGTGTAACATGGCCCTCCTGTGAAAATAATAGTGTTTTCACAGGCGGGCCACATTAACAGCCGCCAGTGATAATACATTTTCGCTGGTGGCCGCAGCCGACCCCCCCCCCCCCGGTGGCAAACTTACTGCAGGCGGTTGTTTTTACGGCCCGCCTGCGTTTTGACATGGCTGCCGCCAAGAAAAATCTATTTTATAGTAATGGAGAATAAAACACATTCAGAAATTTTGTCTTTGCACCGCACATGAAAACAAGGATGAATGGACCAGTACAACTCTAACGCCGCAAGTCGTTTGTAACCTCCTTAGTAGCGGTTTGGTTTAGACCGATGTGGTCCAGAAGTGGTTGTAGCCATGGTGGTTTATTACCACCATGAAACTTTAGGTGGGTAAGAGCCTTCTTATAAGTATTTTAGAGGAAGGGTGCTATGCGAACGTGAGTTCGCTCAACGTATAGAGCAGACTAATGTTTATTTTAGAGGCAGAGTGTTATAACAACACATCAACGATAAACTGAGTTTTTATATCTTCCTTGTTAAAAAATGCTTTATTGAAGAACTAGAAGTCCTAAAAATATTTTTTTTATTTTCAATGACATAGTATATGCACAAGCACCAATATGCACCAACACAACACACACATACCGATGAGTGTGCCACCTTAATCTCACTAAATTCATAATAAAAACATGTCCACATATATGTCATATTTCAGAACAACAGTATCCTAAATACACATTCCCATTTATTAGTTTTGAAATAAATAATATTACTATATGTTAGTTTAGGTTCTATATATTATTTGACAATATGTACTACCTGTGTCAAAGATAAAACATGTTAATTCCTAGTGGTAATCCACTGTTTGTCTCAGTCAAGCTGGGCATAAATCTACCCTATAATGCACAAAACTACGTTTTACTCATGACCATTGATCACATTCAAATCTAACGGCCTGTATTATCTGTCTTCAATCCAATGGCTCAGATCGCTCCTCCTCCCCTGCCAGCTTGCCCTTACCCTCCCTTCCCTATGTGACCTGCCCACCCCCACCCCCAACGCCCCCCGCCCCGACCCGAGAAACCCTAACCACCACCCTCCTCTCTATGTTGCTGCGCGAAGTGCCGCTGGCACCGTCTATCCTCCAATGTCACTTCCCTTCTGCCTGCAGATCGCCCCTTCCTCGTGCCCTACTCCATTCTCCTAAGAACCGCCATGCCCTCCTCTCTCCCCTACTGCCGCAACGGCTGCCGCTGTCGATCCTCCACCGTCAAGGGCATTGTCTCACCATCATCAAGGGCAAGTATCGTAATCGCCCGATCGCTCTGCCGTCGACAAGGGCGAGTACTGTAGTCGCCCGATCCATGCTCTGCCGTTGTCCATCCCCGGCCTCCGACATCGGCTACCTTGACCATGTTCCCTAGGCGACGGCCCTCACTGGCCTTCGTCACCGCAGAGGAGTGGCGACGCCTAAGTAGTGGTGATGGCCGGTTCTGGCGTCAAAGAGAGCCAGTCCTCACCGCACAGCAGCGACGGGTGGATCCCTCCACCCCGCCGGCCCTCCTTGGGTCTTCTTCTTCCGTGAGGAGAGGCCAGTGCCTACGTGGACTGCTCACCAACCTCTCCTTGCCAGCTCTGGATCTAGTGGTCGACCCCCTCTCATTGTTGTGGTCATCGCCAAGCATGCCATGGCAGTGGCGGCTGCATGGTGGTCGTTCACAAGCACGCCATCCTCTGCCCACCATTGACCACCTCCTCCTAGCCTCTCTACCACGTTATGTGTCACCGTGCAAATAGGCAGAATGACGCACGGCTAATCAATATTGACGATGTGGGCATGTAAAAGCAGCCAAGCCTCAAGAGTCCATTACTCAAAGATCATAAAATCCAGTTGCTGTACACATATATCTAAACATTTCCATTGTTGATTACTATTGTAATTTTGTAAGAACCCTGCAGCCATACATACAGCTATGCATTTATGATAAAGAAAGAAAAAGAAGAGTAAATTAAGGAGATAATTAAGATCAATATTTCTGGTGATAACAATAGTGGAAACAATAATAGTAGAGACCATTGAGCAAGTTTATAATCGAATCCTTTGGTGTCAGTCATTGGTATTGATCTAACCCTTAGTTGGAGTTTCAACTGTGCGATATTTTGTGCTTTTAAAGTTACTGGATTAACATAACATAACATAACTTCGCAACAAGTGGCTCGCGAACCAGTCCATAATTGTCATGAGCACCACTAGCAACATCATCATTCCATAAGCTCACAACCCGCCATTAGTCAAGTTTTAGTTGGCAATTTTAATTAACCAACCACAACCAACCGTCGTGCAAAGAGAGCCATTAAACATTAATTAATCATTGGTGAATCAATAGTTTTCCCACATAAAATGACACTAATGTTTCTAGGCAGGGCTAAACAAAACCCAATTATTCTAGCTAGATCATTAATTAGACATCCAGCTAGTCAATATTAATTACCCAGGGTATCAAGGTAAAGGTTTCAATAGCAAAATAGTCATAATCAAGGAATATTGGAATAATAATAATGACCCGTAATAATGACATTACAAAACTTTGCATGCAATAACGTAAAATAAAATAAGTTTTCACAATTGGGATCAACATGGTCAAGGGGATTGTTGTGTGACTTGACTTGCAATAGAAAAGTCTTCAATATGTCTTCCGAAACTCTTCCATGTACTTCGTGAGCCTCCGAAACAGTAGAAAACGACTTGACTACACGTAAAATGATTAAAGCTCTAATAAACTCCAAATAAATAGTACATAAAAAGTACACAAACATGTAGATCTTGATTTTAGATGAATTTAGGAAAAAGAACGGGTTGAATCGGATTTCGGACGGAAAAGTTATGGCCTTCGGAAGTTCAATTCAGAGAAAATCCGAAAAGAAATAGAAAAGGAATATTCTCCGGAATATTCCCTCAAAATTTAATTAAAAGAATTGTTTTTAAATAGAGTACAGTATTTGGGGCCCACTGGTTAGTATCATGGCTGTGACTAGGTCCATGGACGGAGGAGAAGGATGGAGTGGTGGACTGTTGACTAGGATGCCATGTGGGCAAGAGAGATGAGGTGGCGGTGAGGTGGCATGATGACGTGGCCACGGGATTTGTTATGGAGATCCAACGGTCCGGATTAGATCTCAAGAGATCGACGGCTCTGGATTGTTTTGGGTTTTTGATGGAGATCAAGCGGCTCAGACTTGATCTTTAGGACTCAATGGTTAAGATCGGTTCGAGGCCAACATTTCAAGCCCACATGTCTATGTCCAGGAGGGAGATTGCACCGTGGGGCCCACATGACAGTGGCACACGGCCGAGACAGGGCAGGCACGTGTGGCCATGGCCGGCGAGGTGGAGGGGGATGTCCGCTGGCGACCGGCGGCGGAGGGAAGAAACCGAGGGGGGCGCCTGGGTCGGCGGCCAGCGGTGGACTGCAGTGACACGGTGATGAGCGGGGTGATGATGCCAGGCAGTGGACGGGCGGCGCGCTAAGGACGGTGGCCCCGAGACGATGTCCGGCGGCCAACTGCGGCATCCAGGGGTGACACCGAAAAGAGGGAGAAAGAGAGGGACCGAGAGAGGGAGAAGACGGAGGGCGGATTGCTGGGAAGGCCGAAGCACAGATGCTCACCGGCGGCAGCTTCGGAGTAGCGAAGACGACGACGGCGACAAGAACAGACGGCGGCAACATGGCTTTGGGGAGTAGAGCGGGGATGCCGAGCGGCGGCGGTGGCGCTAGGCATGGAGAGAGGAGGGGCGGTGGTAGTATTTATAGGAGAAAAGTGGAGCTAGGGCTCGGGAGGCACGAAATGGCGGCACAGTGGATTCGGCGGCGGTGGTTGCAAGCCGCGCGGGGCTAGGCTGGGGTGGCGGTGGCGCGGAGTGGCCGCGGTAGGCTGGGGCCGACGCGGCACTGGCCAGGCTGGAGATTGGCTCAGGCTCGGCCGAAGGGAGAGAAGAAAGGAAGAAGAAAGGAGGCCGGGAGAAAGAAGAAAGGAAAAAAGAAAAAGGGAAAAAAGAGAAAAAGATGGAAAAGGAGATGGAAAAGAGGAAAAAGGAAGGGATTTTCTCTGGAATTTTCCCAAAATTTGGAAAAATTGGTAATTTGGCGAGAATTTAGAATTAACAGGAATTTTTTTGGAATATTTAGAATATTTTCATATGGAATATCGTAGTATAGGAAATATTGGAATAGAATATCGGGGAATATTCTATGGAAGTCAAACTAGGCAGAACTTGGATTGTTTGGGATATTTGAAGAATAATTGAACCTCTAAAATACGGGGAATATTTTGGGATTCGAAAACAGGGAATATTTTAGAAAATATTCGAATGCTCAAAATTTCAGAATATTTTGAGAATTGGAAAATCGAAAGTATTTTATGTGAGTCAGAATATTGGAAATATAAAGGAATTGACGAGGATATTTTATGGAGACCAAAATTGACAATTATGGGAATATCTGGGGATTTGGATTTATTTCAACGGAAAGGAATTTCGAGGAATTATCTGGGACTTAGTTCATAAAGGAAATGGATATTTCGGATACGAAGAATCTCGGATTGGGATTTCAAAGGGATTTTAGGGTTTTGACATTGATTAAATCCGAGAACCCTGGATTTTGGATTATGTGGAGACTTTAGAATTTCGGGAACGACACCCAGGCATTTATAAATGAAGAAAACCCGAGTCCAGGCTGAACAGAGAAGTACAAAAAGGATTGGAACCGGAATGACCTGAAAAAGGAAAAGAAAAGGATTTTGTTCTTCATTTAATTAATTACTGAAATGATATGTATAATATTAAAATTAATTCTAGAGCTTTGAAAAATCCGAGAAAATTTTAGAGAGTTTATTAAACCATGGGGAATGTAACAGAAGTAAAAACCACTATGAAACTAAAGGAAAATTTATCATAATAAATACTTGAGTGCTTAAAATGTTCCAACCACCACATGGAATACCAAAGCATCCAAGTATTAAATAGATTTTAAATTCCAAAAATTTTTAATGTTGAAAATTTTAGAATTTTATTCAAACACTTTCACAAACAACTTTTCTAGTGTATTCTTGTATTTCCATTTACCTATAATAATTTTTAATTAAACCAATTTTCAGGGTGTGACAAATCCACCCCCCTTATAGTAATCTCGTCCCGAGATTTGGAGCGGCTAGAAAGAAGGGTTTGATTGATCTCCAACTCTTTCCTTCAAGCAACTCCCTTCTGGTGACAAATTCTTGAAGTCTATTCTCTTTATCTGTCCTGGTGGTAATCTGTATCTCAATCCATTTACCACAACAAGCGTCCTGTTACCTTTACTGGCCTCTCAAGCTAGCAGATTTTTTCTTCGGACAATCTTGTTTTTGATGGTTCGATCAACTTCCAATTATGCCTGATCTTTCTAGTGACTGATCCAATTCAATTCAACTGTCCTTTTATCACTGGTGTTGCTTATATACTTGCTTGTTGACGACATACCAATTTTTGCCAACTGTACAACAATTTACGGATGGTGCTGAGGTTTTCTTGACCACTGATCCTCCTTGGTGGAATACTTTCCTCTCACTACTGAATTTACTTCATCTGGTTTCTTTATCAATCACCTTTCTGCCTACCTTCCTACTAACTTTCCTTATCATCCTCATACTTTAGTTTCTCCTAATATTGTTGGAAATATTCATCTGTGGCTTCCAGGGTCATTGTACGTGTCTTGTCCAATAGCTACACCAATTGCTTTGGTGATTGCTTATCCGTAGATCTGTTTTTATTTCATCGTTACCTACAGCCTCTCAAGCTTTCCATTAGTTCTTCTGATATCATCACTTCTCAACAGGTTATAGTCAAAATTCTCAAATCCTTATGTCGGTACCTAGGTCCTCTCGAGTACTTGCTTCAACTTCTTGATTTAGGATAGTCCATCTGTCTTACCAAAGTTTGTGATTCAACTCACTACTTGCACTTGTAAGTTATCCATGCTTCTGCTGAGCTTTAACTCGAACATCTTCCAGTCCTTGCTCTTGGGTTGCATGACGCTACCCTTTGTTCCCAGGTAATCACATTCTGAGCTCCTGATTATTACTCACATTATCCAAGTCTTTCATTGGGATATGAGCAAAAGACTCTTCATTCTCTGATATTTCTTCTTGTCATTTAAGTTCTTCCATCTTTGACTCTCACTACGTAACTGTAATTCCTTTTGACATTACTCAACATCAGACTCCGAGCTTTCCTTTCCTTGATTGACACTATCTGACAGTGTAGATGGACTTAGACATCTAATATTATCCATGAAGATAATAACTTGATCAGGCTTACTTTTACCAACATAAACTATTTTTCACTAACTCCATCAACATAAATTGGCTTTCACTAACTCCATCGAGAGTTAGGCATATCTTCTCTTCTTCCAACTTCGAGTGCTACCAATTTGTCATTCCTTTTACCATAGTGACTTCTATAACAACGGTGTTGCTGATGCGTCTCTGAGATGACTGGTGCTTCGGCTTTAGACACACTCTTGAGCAATGACCGTGTTCACACATTACTTCTGTTGTCTTGATTGTGACGAGTAGGGTTGTTCTCCTAAAAAAGTTGGAACGGTGGAGATGAACCATCAATCCTAACTTGATCTGTCTCTTACAACTCTGCATCATGTTCTTCTTTATCTTCCTGACGAATTTCTTTGTCTTTTTGAGTTTTTGGTCGTAATCTTCGAAGATGAACTGAACTGACTGCTTATTACTTGTACCTTCCAAAATCTTCTTAAGGCTTAGATCCATCTTGTGGTTATTCAACCGATCACCTGTTTCCATTAGGGAAAGTAGCTCTCACAATCTTTAGGCAAATACCATTTAAAATTCCTTATCCAAACCAACGCTTGATTCCAACAAAGGTCCAGCTATCTCTTGGCAAACTGGGGTTTTAGACACAACTGAGTTTGCATAGCTTAAGGTGAAACAAGGTTATGATGGTGGTTATCACCGACCAAAGGCTAAATCCAACATAATCTCTTCCTCCAAAAACATCATGTATAAAACTACCATTCTAGGGTGAAGGGATTAAAGGGGAGAGAAGATACAGAGCAAAAAGAGAGAGAAAGGAGCAACTCTTTACTAAATATTCAAATTGTTACTGAACTGTGATGAATAGAGAGTTTAATTATTACACTGCCTATTGGAGGCCATGGCCCCAGGTATCTCATGACAAGCATATGGCGCCACATCGGACAGAAATGAGCCTACCTTGTAATTAGAGATATGATAGAGCCCGGCCAGACTTTGCCTTGTACAATAAGGAATATACAGTCCTTTCGGTACTTATATCTTAAGGAGATCCCTTGGCCATAGTCCGGTTGTTACTCCTACCTTGTACCCCTGTCCCCCAGTATATAAGGGGAGGCAGGGCACCCCTGAGGGCACGCATACAGAGAGGTTCATCAGAATCTCCACAACTACAATTCCTCAAAGGAATACACCACAACCGGATGTAGGGTATTACCTCACATCGAGGGCCTAAACTAGTATAAATCTCCTGTGTTCCTTTGCAGTCCACCGAGTTTCGATCCGACGGGTAGCCCTATATTCATATTGCTGGTGTAAAACATCGACAGTTGACGCGCCAGTAGGGCTTCGCCGAGATTCAATCTCAACAAGCTCGATGGATTTGACAACCGGAGTCAACGGCATCAAATTCTCTCCCCTAGAGACACAATAACTTTCAGAAGCCTCGACTTCGTCGCCGACCAGATCGGCAATCTCACCTTGGCCGACGCGGACCTGATCCAACTGGTCGAGGAACTAGCCAACTCCGCGCCAGTTAGTCCACAAGACGCTACAGCCACCCTCGTCGATTTGCTGCGGCGATCTACCACCTGCCCGGGTCTCGGACAACTCTCTCTTTCGGCGTCCCGAACTCGCGCTAGCTTGAGCCAGCCTAGGTCGGGCTAGGAAGGGGAGAGATTGTGCAATCTCCGTGCAGACTCGGCAGCGCGTGGATCTACATCCCACGCGGTAGACCCAATCCCCTATGGTTTAGTTTGGACATGGCCCAGAGCCGCTCCAGATTGGATCTAGGGAGGTCGGAGTCGTCCTTACTCCGATCAACTACTCGGATTCTGACTCCAAGTCGGACAGTGGTTCGAACACTAGTTCGGACAGCAGTTTGGCAAGCCTCCTTCTGCCTCGCGAGATCTTCATGGCCTCAACTCCCCCACAGGAGGTGCGTGACTGTAGGAGCAACAAGAGGAGGAGGCCCGCCAACAACAACAACAAGATGAGGCCGAACGCGATGCTTGTAACAACGAGCTACGCAGGGCTGGGCGAACCGCTCAGCAACAAATCCTCTAGACTCGAGTCGGCGACCACGATGTCTTCATCACGCCTCAGCAGAATGTCATGGCCGCTACAACTCTGCTGGACACGCTCCAGTTTAGGCCTGATCATCCGGCCACCCCGACTATAGCAAGGATAAAAGCCATGATCACTGCTGCTGCAAGCCAGCAACGCCAACAGTCAGGCGATACCCTCATACCAACTAGCCGTTCGGCTTCCCCAGCGGCAGTCTCATCCCCCTCAACGCGACGCCGAGCGGTCAGCTCCAGTCAGCTGTACACGGAGTCACGTCAAACGTCACTCGGCAACCCCAACAACAAACGGCGGCGTCAAAGCAACCGTCGGGACAACCAGGTTCTCCGAGGCTGACTACGGCATGATCTTCGGTAGGACATCAATACTCGGTGCCGTGAACGAGAGGAAGACGAGCAACGCCGACTAGAAGAGGAGAATGAGCGCTTTAGCCTCCACCACGAGTGATTTCGCCACAATAGTAGGAATCGGAGTCCTCATGAAGATGAAGGTGTACCGGCCTTCACCCACGACTACAACAAGTAACTGGCCAATCAGGTTTTCAAGCCGACTGAAATTGAAAAATACGATGGGAAGACAATCCTGAGTCTTGGCTCCAGTCTACGCTCTAGGATCCGAGCAGCCGGAGGAGATCACAAAGCCATGGCTAACTACCTTCCAGTCGCTCTAGCCGACTCAGCGAGGACATGGCTAACGGATTCCCAAGAAATCAATTGGCTCCTGGGGAGAACTCCGGGACTGCTTCATCGACAACTTCCAGGGGACATACGGGAGGCCATCTTCCGAGCATGATCTGTATCAGTTGCATCAAAGGAAGAACGAGTCTCTTCATGACTTCATCAAGAGGTTCTCTGAGAAGAAAAGAATTCTGATCCCAAAGATCAAGGACGAGGTTGTCATCGCCGCCTTTCGAAAAGGAGTCAAAGACACCTCGTTCATTGCCAAATTCACTTGGAAGCCTCCCAACTCTGTCAAGGCTTTATTTGACATGGCGAACAAGTACGCCGACTTGGCCGACACTGTTGCTGTGGCCCTCGATGACAAAAAGGCATCCTGACAGAAGAAGTGAAGACACCGACGACGGTTCCGTCTAAAAGCTGGGAATCGCAAACGCAAGTCGGACGGCCTCATTGTGGCAGTCGATCACAACCGTCGTCAACTTTCAACAACTGGAGATTATCAGAATGATAAATGACATGTTCGGGGGCTCACAAGCTCAACTGCAAGGATGACATCCCCACTCCCAAATACCAAACAGCTAAGTTACTTTCTGTTAAATATTTCTGCACTTAGCCTCGCCAATACCGCAGCCGCTTACACCTAATAGGTGTACAAGCTGCACTTTTTTTCTGTTTTTTCTCTTAATGATTGCAAAAGTACTCAAGTAGCATAAATTCTGATCCGTGAAACTTTGCTCCATGAAAGTCAAACTCTAGTCACGCAAAACGCATGTCTGGGAAAGAGCCATGAGCCAACTCCCGACGCGTAGGGGGCTATGAGCTAGTCGAGCAAGAGTGCTTAACGTAAGGGTCAACTACTCGGGGAAATTAATATCAACAAGAGGAAGAACACATATTTACATATATTGTAAAATACATAAATATTATTCGGGTGATTTGTTTTCACTCATCAGATGGTACTCATGGATATGTTTATAATGCAGGGCCAGTTCTGATACGCGTAACAGGAACTTAGGCTGTGAGCCCTATCTCCTACGCTCGGGGGTTGCGACCAGTTTACCAAGATACACTCGGAATGCTCCATGAGGGCCACTGACCGAGTACTTGCGCCAGTCAGGACGTTTCCTTCCGTGGCTAAGCTCCATGTGGGCTAATAAATGACCTTCGGCGCCAGTCGGGGCTCGTTGACCACTCAGCTAGGTAGGGTACGCCCCATGAGGGTCGCCTGCCGAATCCTATGCTAATGCTAGGTTCGGGTACCCTATTTGGTCACCACTCTGTTGGGTGAGGTATGCCCCATGAGGGTCGTCGGCCGAATCCTATGCTAATGCAAGGTTCGGGTACCTTATTCAGCTAAAAACTGACCTCCGGCGCCAGTCTGGGCTCGGGTACAACTCCGCTGAGTTGGGTACGCCCCCCGAGGGTCGCCAGTACCGAATCCTACGTGATTCGGATACCTTATTCAGCTATAATTTTGCCAGGTTGGGTACGCCTCATAAGGGTCACCAGCCGAATCCTACGAGATTTGGGTACCTTATCTGGCCATAACTCTGTTGGATAGGGTATGCCCCACGAGGTCTCCAGCTGAATCCTATGCAATCAAGGTGGGGTACCTTATTCGGCTTTACCAAAGTCAGAAAAGATCTACGTCGTCAAAGCGCATCCAGAGTTCTTATGCACTACGTCACATCTGGGGAGGGCAAGCAGATTCTACAATATACCTACTCAGGCATCTGTGGCAACCAGGCTGCATCCAGAACATAAGTCGGAAAGGCTTGCAAACAAGGATTCCTCTAGCTGATTGTGGTTATCGACGCTAATATACTCATCCTGACATGCGAGGGATGTTAATTTTATAGAGCTTATGCTAGGTAGGTCAGTTTAGGCCGGCTTATTCGTACTTTGGCCATCAAGATATGAGTTTCTACAGTAGCACGCTCTCAATGTGGGCCGCTCGCTGGCTGTGTTAGAAATCACGTGCTAGTGCTACCAACAGGAACCGATGAGATAATCAGATATGCTTCATGAAGGCCTAATTGATCACACATGTGTTCGGGTATTGTATTATCCACCAGGTATTGAGGATATATTCTTATAAGGGTCACAAGCTGGTCTTCATTCAAATTGGGGATGCAGGTATCTCTCAAGTACACCTGACCACATAATGGATTAAATTTCATAAAATGGTACTCGGCTTACATGCTTAGCCAACATTTGCCATGAGCAAATATTCTTCCAGCTGACATGACGCTGAAGAGTCTAACTTCTGAGTAGTGCACTACTCGGGAAAGACTATAAATATTTTTTCCAGCCGACATGAAACTGAGGAGTCTAACTTCTGAGTGGGACGCTGCTTGGGAAAGACTATAAACACCTTTTCCAGCTGACATGAAGCTGAAGAGTCTCATATACGAGTGGCATGCTACTCGGCAAAGACTATAAATTATTTCTGGTTGACATGATACACGAAGAGTCTCATATACCATTAGTATTACTACTCAGAAAAGACACAAGGTTAAAGATCTTTGACTTTATGTTTAATTGTTTTCACAATTAAGCACAAAGTTAGGGGCTACACTAATAGGTGCCGCCTTTGTGCATACTATCACACTTCTACATGAGCCCTTCATAGCTCTCGCTACCAGCTGACATAAGTAGGACTCGGAAGAAGAAGCACTCGGACAAAGATACTCGGGAGCAATGTATCGGCACAATCTTCACCGTTGAGGATGAGCACTTGCATCAGC
>RYFJ01003244.1:0-106316 GCA_003991445.1 Oryza meyeriana var. granulata | reverse complement strand
ATGCGTGCCGACATAGAAGTCGATCGAATTAGGGGCGATTGGTGTCTTGATGTCATGATTCCAGAGTCTTAAAATGTTTCTGTTTAGGGAGTCTTATTGGTACGTGGTCTTTCTTTATTCTTTTGGGTTGACTATATTTTTAAGATGTGTCTACCTTGTTTCTGTATATGTAATCGTGACAATTGGGGACCATTTGGGTCTGCGACGGGTGTCTGGACAGCTATAGTGGTTTTTCTAGGTAATGATAAAGTTTAGCTGATACATAATTGAAAAAAATAGTATGAACATATTTGACCTAGCTGTATGTATTTAAATCTCCAAAATCATAAAGTACCTGGTAAAGAAATTTATTTATCTGTGATGTCAAGGTTTACGTCGCTAAATTTTTAATCGTTGTATATAGACAGTACATCGGGTCCGGGCCCGGACGGCATCGCAATACTTTTCCAGTCTTGTCACGACTCGATAACTATACTACTCAACGGGAGAAGGAGGGTAGGCGACTCATGAGAGAGGGATGCTGTCTGTGCTTGGTCGATTTGTGTTTTCTTGTGTCATTCGCCATGGTCCGTTACGATGCTGCTTGACCATCCAGTCGTACGTGGGCTTATTGGCTGCTAACGAGTAAGTGCTGTATCCCACTTGCATCATACCTGGTGACGGTGCAGCAAGGAAACCATGTAATTTTAACGCTTGTAAGATATCCAGGCGTAAAGTTTGTGGTAGTGTCTGCGATTCGGTTCTAGGTTGGGAGGAGATAGCCCCAATGTGTTAGCTATAGAAATAGTTTTCAAGCTTAGACTAGAGAAGTTAGGTTGAAGTGTGCCTCAATGGGGGAAGGAAAAAACTCATAATGTTGAATAGCCAGCGATCAGTTGTACAGGCAGCCTAGGTGTCTAGTTATGACGTGGTACCGCGCGATGCCGCGACAGTAGGGCACGCTTGGCAAACAAGAAGTTCGGAGATCGTCGTGTGCGGTGCAGCTGCAAACGTGCAACACGGAAAAGGCATTGATTGCATCGCGAGAAGGGACGTGGGGAGGTTTGCTTGATTAGTGGATTGTTACTTCTTGTTACATGTTGTGCGTGTCCCGTAGTTCAATTGATATTACGTGGTGTACGATCCGAGATCCCACAAATCGGAAATTGACACACAGATTGAAGATGAGCCGTCTCCTATCGCAAGCATTAAATACGAGAAGATTACCTTTTGAAGTTCGCTTTCCAACAGGATGTGTGCACGGACTCAGACTTGATGCATCCATTATCGTAGGCTTAGTAGAGTCTGGGCTCTATTTGTCGTGAGTTATAAAAGCCTAACGGCGACACGACCCAGAGAGAAGTGAGCAGGTTTAAATGCTCTAGCACACGTGTTGCTGGAATGGATCGATGGAAATTGGCTGGAGAGAGTGACTGAAGCTCTGGCCACTATGGTCAGTTCTGGCCGACCGTCTCGCTTCCAGCGAGTGAAGTTGTATGGTTAACAGTCTCAACCACTGAGCTATGAGAACATTGAGGAGGACTTTCATGGACAGAGCGGCTCCCTCAGACGACCCCCATACATAGAGGGTTGGTGCTCTTCCACAATGGCAAGCACCCTGTGAGCTAGTTGCTCATCCGTCGAGGCTTGTAGAGAACCTTCGGAGCGTCGGCTCCGTCGTTCCCTGCGGTCGCCGACCTCCGAACGCGCCATGGCTCGCTTCTGGGTCCCACACTGGAAAATAGGTTACTACCTTTTCTTGTTCCGAATACGTGTCCGCATCCGAGCGTTGAGCCTTGTGGCGAGTAAATGGTCTACGCTGGTGCCAGAGTGGTTGATCAGCTGAGTGGCCAGTGGGTTCAGGTGTCAGTGGCAAGACGGAAGGAGAGAAGGCGGAGGGGCTGAAGCAGATGTTCGTGGCGGCGGCGAGTACTGTTAGCAGTGTTCCGATGGGAGTCTCCAGTGGAATGTCCATTCTTCGGCGGCGGACGTCCGGTCGGGATCATCGACGTCGGCCTCGCCTGAGGTCGGGTGCTTTCCGCGTGCGGATGGCGCCTGTCCGGCTACAGAGTATCTTCGATCCTCGCAGAGGTGGCCGGTCCCCCATGGATGGGAGCGCTTCACTCGAAGCGTGGCGCGGCGAAGGCGTCCGAGTGCCGGACGGAGGCTGATGGCGCCTATGCCAAGATGAGGCAGGCACAGAGTGATGCCGCGAATGCAACCAACTGATCACCAACGACCGGCTATGTCGCTAGCTCTGCTTCCATGACCAAACGTACTCCCCCTGCACGCGTCGATTGGGGGGAAGCGAATTAATAATTCGTGTTTTGCGTCAACGGCTTGTTGCTCGTCCTACGTCGTGCTCGTGCATGACACGCAGTCCCGCACTGTTGTTGCACGACTGAAGATTGTCCAACTTGTGCAGTTAGTGTGTTTCGTTCAGTATGGTGTTTTCTTATTATCGTATAAATATTCCTGTCCTCATTGTAATAAATAAACATGTTTTTCTTATTAATCACTGATAAATATTCCTGTTCTCTTCTTCCTATTACTCTTCAAAAAAATAAACATGCATGAGACATCGAAAAAAAGTGAATTCTGAACATATTTTGGTTAAACTTGAATAAATTTTGCTAAATTCAAAAAAATCAGCCGAAAGAAGAAAATTCGTTACAAAATATGGAACCCCAGCAAGAAGTGATATGATAATGAGAAGTACAGTACAATAGCATCATCCAATCCCCAATCTAGACTGACATGCATGTGTGGAATGGAACCTGAGAGATCATTGGGATATACGGATTACGGACACACCAAACCTTCTGCCTGCTTACAGGAACATAGTAATCATCGCCGTGCTTTGGTTCAAACGACAGGACACTATGTAATTACCCCTCTGGACGTACTTATACATACATGCCGCACCCTCAAATCATTCGCTCTCTCGGGAAATCACCTTGTGTTGAGCAAAATGGCGGGGTGTGAGAATCACGAGCTCAAGTTGCTGGGCACATGGATGAGCCCGTTCGTCATCAGGGTGAGACTCGCACTCAGCCTCAAGGGCCTGAGCTACGAGTACATCGAGCAGAACATCAGGGACAAGAGCGAGCTCCTCGTCGTCTCCAACCCCGTCCACAAGAAGGTGCCCGTGCTCATCCACGACGGCAAGCCCATCTGCGAGTCAGAGATCATCGTGCAGTACATCGACGAGGCGTTCCCGGGCGCCGGCGCCGGCTTCCTCCCGTCCGACCCCTACGAACGCGCCGTCGCTCGCTTCTGGGTCTCCTACATCGATGACAAGGTAGTGAATTTCTTTGTTGCAGCACAAATTCTGAATTTCCAATGGAAGTTGGCAGCTCATCGTCATGTACATGTGTAACTGTGCCACAGTTTGTTTTGAAGTTCCGAGCAATGGGAGAAGCAAAGGAGGAGGAGAAGGCCGAGGCGGCGGCGGAGGTGTTCACCGCTCTGGAGACCTTGGAGGAAGCCATGAAGGCGTGCTCCAAGGGGAAGGTCTTCTGCGGCGGCGACAGCGCGGGGTACGTGGACGTGGCGCTCGGCGGGTTCCTGGGGTGGATCAAGGCGGCCGAGGCGTTGACCGGCGTCAAGTTCCTCGACGGCGCGAGGACGCCGCTCCTGGCCGCGTGGGCCGCGCGGTTCTCCGCTCTGGACGCCGCCAAGGAGGCGATACCCAGCGTCGAGAGGCTCTGCGAGTTTCACGTGGCAATGCATGCCGCCACCGCCGCTGCCGCTGCCGCCGTGGTCGCCGGAAATTGACGGGGAGGAATCGATCAATTGGGCCTTCATCGTTTGTATTTTCCAATGTACTTCCTGGTTGTCATCCGCTAATTTTGCATAGCACGGCCCGGTAGAGGCGAAATAACGGGACGTATTTGGTCTGAAAATAATTTCCAGAAAAATAGCTGGACATTGATGTGCCAGTAACGTCACGGGCTTGCGGCCCAGGTAGAGCTCCGTGTGCGACGCATACAGTGTGCGACTGTGTGTGTGTGAGAGAAGAGTAGTAAAATGGCAATAACACTAGCATTGAATGGCTGCAAATGATCGATGAATCAGATAGCATGACACCCATACATGTTCAGACTTTAGATAACCCCACAAACGAACTAAACAAGACTTGAAATGGCACTGTAATAACACAATTTTGTCTCCATTACATGAACCCAATGATCCAATAGGCCATAATCGAAATGATTATCCACTCACTTGGCAGCGGCGGAAGCAGCGGCTGCACGAGACTGGAGCTTCTTGCCAGACTCCACCGCCTCTTCCACGTCCGGCACCACCCCCTTGGCCGCCTCGGCTTGCACGAACCGCTCGGCCCACGCCGCCAACAGCGGTGTCTTGCCGGCGTCGAGCAACACCACGCCGAACATCCTGCGGAACGCCGCGAGCCAGTGCAGGTTGCTCCCGAGCGTGAGGTCGACGTACCCGATGGTGTCGCCGCCGAAGAAGGGCTTCCCGCCGGCGCACTCGGCGAAGGCCTTCTCCAGCTGCTCCAACGCCGCGAGCGTCTCGTTAGCCTTCGCCGCCCTCTCCTCCTCCGTCACCGCCATCAAAACTCCAACCATACCAGGGAACATCTGCAAGCAGGCAAAGCTTAATTATTACTGCGAGACTGGCACCTGCAGCTGCTCATCCAACAGCAGCACAGAGCCACAGATCGAACACAAGCTACAGTACACTCACCTTGTCGTCGACATAGGCGGCCCAGAAGCGAGCGACGGCGCGGTCATAGGGGTCAGCGGGGAGGATGGACGGCGCCATGGCGGAGGCCCAAACCTCGTCGACGTACTGCACGATGACGAGCGACTCGGAGATGGGCTTGCCGCCGTGGATGAGAACGGGGACCTTCTTGTGCACCGGGTTGGAGCTGAGGAGGAGCTCGCTCTTGTTGAAGAGGTCCTCCTCGACGTACTCGTAGCTCACGCCCTTAAGGTTGAGCGCGATACGGACGCGGATCGCGAAGGGGCTCACCACCACGCCCAGCACCTTCACGTCGTCTTTGCTCGCCATTGTTTTCTTCTCTTCCTTTCCTCTCAGCTGGTTACTGATGAGATGAGGCCCTGTGTGATACAGTGTTATCTGTGTGCGACTGTGCAGGATACGCCACACGTTTTGGGCCTTTATATAGCCACAACTCCAATACTATGAGGAAGTTTTTTTTTTTTTTTAAAAGAATGCTGGGAAGAGCATGGAGGAGCTCCAGCTTAAGTATACATGCGTAAACTGCGGCTAATTTGTGCTATGCAAAATATACTGGAAAAATCACAGCTTAAAGGTATGCTAATTGTTACGCTCTAATCAGTTGAGTTACGGCTGATAAGCTGTTATAAAATGAACGAAGCAACTAAAATCAATTTATAGGTAAAAATTGTTAGCAGTCTAAAAGATAAGGCTAGAAAAGAGATACTGGGAAAAAAACTTAAAATCAACTCTAAAATTACGTTTCAAAATTTAAATTTCGATACAATAAGTCAACAAACAGAGGTTGAGAGGCTTAGCCTTAAGTACATGCTTGTGCATTGCAAAGGGAAAAAATCCAGTCTGAATTTTTTATTCTTTTGTGGTTGGGGAAATCCCAAAGTTTAGTGCCAGTTGGTGTGGTGATCGGACCAGAATTTTTTTCTATTTGATCTCCTACATATGTTAATGTATGTCGTTGTACTGGAAATCCCAAACTATCCCTCTATGCCGACTATGCGGCAATCTTCCTCCACCCAGTGGAAAATGAACTCTTCCCAGTCCAGTGCTCTGCCGTGAACACACACTCACTTGCTACCATCTTCCCTGCGAAATGGCAATCCATCCCTGGGAAATACCTGGGTCTGCCTATCCACACACGCAAGCTGCGAAGGGTTGAACTTCAGCCCCTAATCGACAAGATTGGTGGGCGTCTGCCAGGATGGAGAGGACGACTACTCACGTCGACGGGAAGATTGACCTTGGTTAACTCGGTTCTCTTGACTATCCCGGTCTACCACATGACGGCCTTACACCTACCAGCCTAGGTAATGAGGAGGATCGACAAACTCCGGCGAGCCTTCCTCTGGAAAGGGAGCGATCAGGTACATGGAGGTCACTTCCTCGTCCGTTGGTCAAACGTGTGCAAGCCGAAGAACTTAGGTGGCCTCGGTATCAAAGATCTCTCCAAGTTCGCCCGAGCACTAAGACTCCGATGGCTTTGGAAACAATGGACGGATGCATCGAGGGACTGGGGAAGAATTAAGCTCCCAATTGACGCGATAGATAGAGCCCTCTTTGATGCGTCCACGATCTTCATTGTTGGAGATGGGAGTACTCCAAGTTTCTGGCACTCCAGATGGCCAGAGATCAACCAATCCCCGAAGGACATCACCCCAAACCTCTACAACTTATCTAGAAGAAAAAACAAAACGGTACAACAAGAACTTGAGAACAACAATTGGATCAAGACACTTCAAAGCATCTCAACGACGGAACAGCTCCTTGAGTTCATCCAACTTTGCGGTTTGATTTCTTAGACCCACATCGACCCGAACGCTTTAGACTGCATAATATGGAGATGGACGCCGCATGTTAGCTACACAGCAAGCTCAGCTTATCACATCCAATTCGCCACCTTAACGGTGCCTTTCGATGCCACGATGATCTGGTCGGTGAAAGCGGAAAACAAATGTCGCTTCTTTTCGTGGCTGATGATACAAGAAAAAATTCTAACGGCAGATAACTTGGCGATCAAGGTATGACCACACAATCAGTCCTGCTTGCTGTGTGACCAACACCAAGAAACGGCAAAACATCTGATCTTCGAATGCGTATACTCAAAGGAGGTCTGGACAAAGATTGTTGATTGGGCAGGCAATCAGAACCTCAACATGTGGTTCACAATCCAGGACATCGCTGACCACTGGTCCACAATCTCCGACCTCTTCCGAAGAGACACAAGAAGGAAACTAAACGGCATCTTTGTCTACACTTATTGGAACATTTGGAAGGAGCATAACAGCCGAACCTTCAAAAACGAATCACAAAGCACCAACGGAAGTCTTCCTTCGCATTAAGGAAGACGTTCAACGGTGATAGCAAGTTTTTTCCCTTTAAGAAGTAAATAACTGGACATTTATTGGTGTAACCCACAGTCTTTAAAAGACAGCCTGTAACCTGGAACCCCGCTTCCTCCATGGCAGAGTGGGGAGATGGCTGTAACCTTGAATTTTTTTTCACTCCTTAATTGAAATAGCAGAGCTCCTGCTTCCTGTTCAAAAAAAAAAAAGAAAGGATCGATTTGATTTAACACATGCATTTCGCAAATCTGACTTGAAATGGATGGCGTCCAGAAAATTCAATACAATTTACTGGCCACCTAACGCTTTAAATTTTCAAAATGGCGTTGATGCCCTACAACAAAAGACCTGCATGACAGGTTACAATTGACGCATCTCATAACAAAAGGCAACTGTTGTGCCAGACGTTGAACATGAGACCAAAAGCTACCATCGTCTTAATTCCTCAGAAATCTGATAAAGAGCTGAAAGTAACTTGGTGGCGGCACATAAGTGACGCTTGATTGGAGCATAACCTTTCAACATTTCACTTAATTTCCTCGCAAAAAAACGTTTGACTTAATTTAGTGTCGTGGCCCGCCCTGGCAGTGTCTTACAAACAGTCCAACGAGAGTGTGTTGCAGAAGAACAGCGAACTATCACTGCGGATCTCGTAGATCCTCTGACGTCGATGTCTCTAACTTTGAGTGGTTGATATATGGACCCCACGAGCAATGGGCCCACATGTCAGTGACCCAGTTAGAGGGCAGTCGACGTCAGAGGAACTGCACCCCCTGCGGAACCACGATATCGGTACTAATCCAAAAAACATGATGCTAGTAACCACGGTAACAAAAATAAATCATTGTAATACTGGCAGACAGTATATTTATATCTTTATGTTGTAATTTCGGGTAATACCTTATACATATGTGAATCACCTCCACGCAAAAAGAAAAAAAATTAAATATTTGCATGGATTTTTCATGGTTGAGAGGAAAAAGATGTATCCAATTGGATAATTTCTCACAACAGAAATATGAGGGCGACTAGCCCACAGAATGCTGTCTGGACGACGGCATACTTAATGAATCTAATCCCCCACCACCGCACACCCAAGCTCCCACCTCCGCATGCCCAATCTGCCACACACAAAGGAGCAAAGTAGCAACATTTTGGCTCCCTGCCCACGTGCACGGCTAGGGAAGGGGGCGGTGCACGTTGCTGCCACCTGCCACCAACATGTCATCTCCTCTTCTCCCTTCCTCTCCTTGGCTCCTCCCTCCTTCTCTATTGCTTCCACGTCGCCTTGTTGTTGCGTTCGGCATCACCTCCTGCATCGTTGCTGCCTCCTGCTAGTGCCACCGCCGCGCCGCTCCACAACCGATTGGTGGCTCTAATCAAGGCCCCTTGAGGTGAGCACTTAAGCAACTCCAACTCTCCCTCACTGGAGTTCAATCAACAGAGCTTTCATTGCTCTACTTTTCCAATCTATGGTGTGGTGTTGTGATTTGCTTGTAGATGTTTGGGTTGGGTTGAGGTCCCTTTGCTTGTGAATCTGCATGTACAGGGGTAGTACCCTAAGGTATTGGCCAGGTATCAGCCGACCTGGTACCACGTACCAAACATGGTACCCGAGGTCACTACAGCATGACACAAAATTGCTATCAAACCATCTGCCAGCAAAGACGACCTTGGCTGGCAATTTATCTACCAGCAAAAGTATTCTCGGTAGAGAAGGTCCACCAAGGTAAGTCCTGACGGCAAAAGTTATTGCCGATAGATAATATTTTACCGGCAGATAGTTTGCCAATGAATAACTTATTTTTGCCGGTAGATACTTGAATCGCTGGTAGATCATACGCTACCATGTAATAAATCTGTTGACAAATATGTACCTTGCATTGTTTTAATTTCAGGGAGTAAATTCTGTGCAATTAGTTACTTAATCCATAAAATCCATTTCAATATCCAAAAGTTCATGCATTTCATAGATGAGCGAACCATAGTCTAAACATATATGACAGACAAATTGGCAGAAATTCTATATATATATAGAGAGAGATGTGCTACTATGCTTTATAAAGCACAGCCCCATCCGTGCGGCATACTCCTGTCCGTTGGATGGATTGCTATCTGCGGTCAGATATGGATGGACGGAGCGCTCTCTTCAGACGTAACGGCGCACTCATCTAACTCCTCACCTAACTCCGTCCACACCCTTTTGAACCGAGTGCGAGCGAGGGGCGCGGGCGCGAGTGAGCCCGCGTCCCTCTCCGCGCGCCCGCACCCGCGCACCTCCCGCTGACAGGCCAGGCCCGCCTGTCAGCATCGCGCCCGCGCCCCTCCCCGCGCGCCCGCGCCCCTCGCTCACACTCGGTTCAAACGGGCGCGGATGGAGTTAGGTGAGGAGTTAGGTGAGTGCGCCGTTACGTCTGAAGAGAGCGTTCCGTCCATCCATATCTGACCACAAATAGCAATCCATCCAACGGACAGAAGTATGCCACATGGATGGGGCTGTGCTTTATAAAGCATAGTAGCCCATCTTTATTTATATATATATATATATATATATATATATATATATATATATGATGGCAATTCCGTACTTTTCACCAGTGTTCCAATGTAGTTTTTAAATCCTGCAGCATACTGACTAACTGGCTGACCATATTCGTTTACCTCTATTTTAATTTTAGGTTGGTCTCCCCTTTCATGTATGTCACGCTTTCTCGTGATTTTCCTTCCATCTCTCTTCGGTTTCTCCAGCTGTCCACCATTAAGAACTGGAGCAACTTCTTTTACATATGAACAGATAAATTAAGAAGCATTCCAGATAACTATTTATTTAACTCATCATGTAAGTGTTACAATATATAGTCTCGAATAAAGTACCTGCAATGTCATCAGAGTGATCGTAATCACGATCATGGCCACCATTTTCCTCTTCATCGTCCAGAGCATATCTTCTAGACCTAAAGCGCAAGACGGGACCTCCAAGTACTACCTCACCTGTAGCAGGAGTTGTCTGCAAATAAGCACATGGCATGTGTAAAAATACACGATACACATTATTTTTCAAGGTACACAATATGGCAACTAATAAATGCATGACCTTTCTTCTTTTGTTGGAAGGATTTGATGAGCTAGTTCCTTGTTGACCTTTTAGGGCATTGACCGCAGACTCAATATTCAGAGATCTGATTTTTCAACGTTACTTGCGATGTTGGCATTCCTTCTGATTTCATAGTCGGTGAGACCACCAGTTTTATCCTTTCCTTGTGAGCTTGACATCTTTTCTCCTGAAAAAGAACATAAACAGATGGTTAATTTGTTCTTTTGAAAGCGTGGATAAAAATAGCACCTATTCATAGAGTTTGGCATGGAAAATACAACATGATCACCAATACACGTAGTTAATTCTTACTTTTTTGGTCTATTTTCACCAACAATTATTCCATCAATGTCTGTTCTAACACAAGCAATGCCTCCAGAAGGAATATTTACAGTAATGTTGGAATGTAGATCAGGCATTGAGACACATATCTCATTCAGTATCTAAGTATTCATTTTCAGGTTTACACATATTATATAGGTCTCTTGGTTTGGACCGAACAGCAAACCAATCAGGATCGTTGGGATCTTGGACATAGTAAACTTGAGTAGCTTGGGATGCCAAAATGAAAGGCTCATCTGATGTCATCTCCCCAGTATTGAATAAATGCTTGAAATTCACAATAGTTATTCCAAATTGATCAGTTTTTACCCATTTGTCATATATACAGTTGTCAACCCAATCACACTTGAATAAAGCTACCTTTCCTTTACCATGATAGTCGAGCTCAAATATTTCCTTTATGACACCGTAGTATGTCCTGTTTCCTACTGCAGGGTTTTCACTATTTCTTGTCTCAAAACATGAGGTCTGTGCAACTAATGCAACCTCACTACTTTGTACTAGCCTACTCTCATCATAGGACTTTGTGTGGAAATTCAACCCATTAATTATGTAGCTACTATACTTTTGTGCAAACATGATGGGCTCCATAGCTAATATTCTAATTTCCTCTGGTACTTCCTCACCATTTTGAAGTATCTCAGCAACCTGTGATTATGTATTAATATTGTTAAATTGAATATGATTCCAAGTAAAAATTAGATATTGGTGGAGCTCGTGTTCTACTTAGATGTAATTTAAACCAATCATGAAACGTTTCATGCTGAACACGATTTATTTCTCGTTTATTTCAAACACCAATTGAGGAAAGATAATCATGGTTAAATTGCTCAGTTCAGCAACTAAGGGTCAGAAACATACAATATACTAAATCTAAGAAAGCTTACTGCAAGTAAGGTTCTATGTTGTCATAGTTGAACAAGACAAATCTATGTGCTTGTAGCCATATTTTTTCATCTAAGGTCATGGAACACTTGCACACCAATCCCCAACAAATATTGCAAAAATAAGGAGGGTCTCTACAAGTCTCTTTATGTAAATCTTCATCAGTTCTAACTTGATGAGTGTCACGCCCTGAAAATTGGTTTAATTAAAAATTATTTTTAGGTAAATAGAAATACAAGAATACACTGAAAAATTTTGTCTATAAAAGTGTTTAAATAAAATTTTGAATTTTTCAATATTAAAAATCCCAAGTTGAAAATTTTAAATAAATGCTTGGACGCTTTTATATTCCCGGGGTTTTTGGTCGGAATATTTTAAGCGTTTAAGTATTTATAATAATAAACTCTATGTGTTTCGTGGTGGCATTTAATTCTGGTAAATTCTCCACGATTTAATAAACTCTCTGAAATTTTCTCGGAATTTTTGGAGCTCTAGAATTAATTTTAATGGGATAAAGATCATTTCTATAATTAGATAAATCTATAATAAAATCCATGTCTTTTCCTTTGTTCGGGTCGTTCCGGTTCAGTTCTTTGAAGTCTTCCCGTTCATCGTGAACTCTGACTCCCTTTTCTTCTAGGGTTTTATATCGCTCCCGGAACTCTAAAAGCTCCTCGACGTTCCGATTCTCAAAATATACCGATATTTTAATCGATCGAATGTTTCCTAAACTATTTCCTCCACCATTCTCGACTCCCAAAATATTTCCCCATGTTTTGGACGTTCATTTATTCTGTTTCCCGAACTCCGTGAAATAAATTCCTCGAATATCCTAATTTCTCGATCGACGCAAAATCCCAAAAATCCTCACCTTTTTTTGCTTGCTTTCTCTTTTCTTTTTCTTCCAATTTTCCTTTTCTCCTTTTATTTTTCTCTCCTTCTAGTTCCTCCCTCCTGTTCAACTTCTTCTTTGTTTTTCTCTCTGCTCGGGCCTGCAACGCCAAGCCGCTGCCTACGTCTAGGCCGAGCCCCTCGGCCTCGCTTTCCCCCTCCCCCACCCCCCCCCCCCCCCCCCCCGGCCTCTGCCTGCTCCCTCGCTCCCCCCGGCCTGCGCCAGCCCACCGCGGCCTCCCTCGGCCCGCGCCGAGCTCGCCTGCCTCTGCACCGCCCCGGATCCGGTCAGCGCCGCCGCTTTTCTCGGCACGTCGCGCCTCGCCGAGCTCACAAATGGAACCCCTGTGCCCCTCTCTCCTTTTCCCCTCATCTAGCCGAGCTCGCCGTCGCCTGCCTCTGCCGCCGCCCTGCTGCCGCTCCAGCGCCGCCCGCTGTGCGCCGCCTCCTCGCCACCCCGCCCGTCGCCGTGTTGCCGCAAGTCGTCGCCGGTCGCCGCTCCTGCTCCACCGCCTCCCCGCGCGAGCCGCCACCCTTGCTGCGTCCCACACCCCTGCGCGGCGTGCGCCGCCGTCTCCTTCGGCTGCCCAGCGCGCCGCCCCGAGGCAGAGCGCCGACGCCCGAAGCCGCCATCGCTTGGTTTCGCCCGTCGGTCGTTGCGTCGTCAACATCGTCGTCGTCCTCTGCGCCACTTGCCGCCCCCGCTGCTGTGCTTCTGCCCCGTGGATGTCGCCGGCGGTTTGGCATCGACGTCGTAGCCTCCGTGAACGTCGCCGACATGGGTGAGCCTCCTGTTCCTCTCAGTGCCTCGCATAGCCAGCACCTCGGCTTCCTCTGCTGCTCCCGTAGCACCGCCGCCGCCCCGTCGTCGCCTTGCACGGTCTCGATGTTCCCCGAAGCCACCATCCCTCTTCCTCTCTTCCTCCTTCGCCGCCCCAGTCGTCGGCCGTGCCGTTGCTGTCGCCTAGCCACGTCGGCCGTGCCGATAGCCACCCTTTGCTGCCGCCCTGCTCGCCCTGGCCATGACGTCCCCGGCTGCCACTCCCGCTCCACGCCCTATCACCGTCCAGCCATCTAGGCGCCGCCACCGCTCCTCATCTGCCATGTGCCGTCCCTCTGCTGCATCCCGAGTACGCCGTCGCCGCTGCTCCTACAAGCTGTTCCCGGTGGGCATCCTCGTCGCCACGCCCTCTCCTCCCTCATCCCCGGCATCAAAGCCTCCTCTCCGGCCGTGCTGCCCCAAACGGCGGCTCTCCCCATCACCTCTGTGCGCCCGGTCGTCGCTGGTTTGCCATGCTGGCGCGCCATCGGCTTCGCCGTCGCCGCCGCACTCCATCTGCCGCGCATCGTTGTCCTCCGCCACCCGGCGCTGTCGCTTGCCGGCGTCCGTCGCTGTCATCGCCGATGCGTCGTTGTCGCGTCGCCGATGACCGCCAGTCCCCACCCACAGCCGAACGCCGTCGCCGTCTGTGTTCTTCACTACCGCCGGTAAGCCCCAGTCGAGGGCTCCTTCCTCGGCATCTCCTCGCCGGAGCCGCCTCCTCCTTCCTCATCCCGTGCCGCGCCGTGGCGCCACGTCAACGTCTTCGCCGTGTTGCGCCGTCGGGTCTCCTCTCTCTGCCTCGCTGTGTGTCAGTGCCTCGTTGCGCCGGCCGTTGCCCGACCCTCTCGGCTGAGCGCCATAGCGAGCTCACCTTTTATCTGTGCCTCTAATAGGGTGGCCCCACGACATCCCTATCCTCGGTGACAGCAATGTGGACCTGTTGATGGTTTTTTCGGTGTATGACAGATGGGTCCGGTGCACAGTAGTCCGAGCTATCGTGGCCGTTGAACCCTTTTAATCGATCATAGCCTTTTGATCTTCGTAGAAGCCCCGATCTAAATCCCAGCTATCTGATCTATTTCGATCAAATCCGAACCGTTGGATTCCAATGACTCAATCCGATACCACGTCAATCCTAGCCATACCATCTTGTTTGCCACCTCAGCCCTGTTTTTCTCATCATCGATCTACCTCATCGCCATCTCACCTATCGTGCTACATTGATATCCACCTCAGTCGCGACGTCGTTTCCTTGTCCACGAGGCAGACACATCATTCCAATCCACCACCTCACCTTCCTCAGTCCATAGACCTAGTCCACAGGATCTGTGTCCATGACAGTGGGTCCCACTCATTTATCCATTCAAAATAACTCTTCTAATTTAATTCCGAGAGAATATTCCTAAGAATATTCTTTTCCAATTTCTTTCGGATCTATTCTGAATTCTATATTCCAAAAGCCATATCTTTTCTATCCAAACTCCGTTTCGACCCGTTCTTCTTCCTAAATTCATCTAAAATCATGCTTTACTTGTTTATATAATTTTTATGTATTATTTATTTGGAGTTTCTTAGGGTTTTTATTATTTTGCGTCTAGTCGCGTATAATCACCGTTTCGGAGGACCACGGAGTCTACGGAAGAGTTCGGAAGAGCAATCGAAGACGTTTGTCGCAAGGCAAGTCACACATTCATCCTTAAGTATGTTGAACCTACTTTGTGAAATATTTTACGATTTATAAATAAATTGCATGTTTTGCCAATTACATGGAATATGGGATAACCTATTCACTTACTTGAGACCCTGTTTATTTGTTATCCCTTCCTTGATAACTTTGGATGATAATTTGACTAGCTTAGGTCTCTTTGGATGACTTGGCTAGAGATAGGACCTGCTTAGCCATGCTTAGCAACATAGCTCACATGGGAATTAAATATCATCCTTTTTATATGATTCGACTTAATGTCAGAAAAATGAAACTTTGGATAGGCTGATGTTAAATTACTAAATTGGACCTAAATAACGGGCTGTGGGTGTATGGTTTTGCTTGTCGCACACATGGCAATTAAGGACCGGTTCACGGGAGCCACTTGGGCAACTACCCGTACTTTCCACAAGCCAGCGTGGACAACGGCTGGGCTTGAAGCGTCTCTTCTCCCTCTCCTAGGCACCGAAGAAGAGGTGGGCGTGATGGAGTTGGATCGGCCCGGGGTAGGGTTGATTGGCTTCCGGATTCACCGTGGCGCAAGGGGGGTAGCTTGGCCAATATGGTGTGCCCTATCAGCAGGTGCAACCTCAGCGTGGTGTGGATAGTTAGGGAAGGGTTTCATGAATGGTCCTGTCACAGCCTCTCACGTGGCATCGTGGTGATGCACTGGCACACGAAAACGTGTGTGGGGCTGTGTCTTGTGGATAAAGTTGTACACCTCTGATCAAAGTAAATCTATTCGAATAGCCGCGCCCGCGGTTATGGGCACATTGGTCAAGACTCACCGTGATTAGTCTCATCTTTAGATAATTAATCTGGTTTTATAAAATTAGTGTGGTAGAAGGTGTTGAATCCGGTCAACGTGGTGGAGTTGATTGGGGGTGGCCGGTTAGCGTGGTGTAACGCTAATCGGTGGAGACTGGTGAGCGTGGTGTAACGCTCATCAGTGACGCCTGGTGGACGTGGTGTAACGTTCATCAGCGCGGCCTGATCAACGTGGTGTAACGTTGATCGAGAGAGACTGGTCGACGTGGTGTAACGTTGTTCAGTGGAGACTGGTTAACGTGGTGTAACGTTAATCAGTGGAGTCCGGTTAACATGGTGTAACGGTAACCAGAGGAGTCTGGTGAACGTGGTGTAGCGTTCATCAGTGGAGACTGGTTGACGTGGTGTAACGTCAGCCAGTTGGGAATGGTCGGGCCTGGTTAACGTGGTGTAACATTAATCGGTGGAGAATTAATATTATTCAAATAATCAACCTTTTATCGTTTGCGAACTACTACTGTTTACAACTGCTTTTACGCAAATGAGCCACTAGCCTCCCTTTGAAATCCCGTGCATAAATGCATCATTGGTGTGGCTTACTGAGTAAGGTGGGTGGTACTCAGCCTCGCTATATTCCCCTTTTTCAGAAGTGAAGACCTTGGTTTATACCTTAGTTGAGCTTGCCTGTGGAGTGGAGATGAAGTCATGCTAGTTTCGTCTTTCTGTTGCTGTTTTCTTCTGTGTGAGGACTAAGTGTCTCTACTGTAAGTATTTACGATTTATTTACGTTTGAAACTGTTTATTGATTTGTCGTTTTGTGTACCTTGACTTGATTTCTGGATAGGGATTTTAATACACAAAATAGTCTAGAAATTGGTTAAATTTCTGGACGTGACAATGAGTAAATCTGGTCTCACCTTGCAAATAGCGAGAGCTAAATGTTAGACTCTCATCAAACAAATAGCCCTTAGCAATTGATCCTTCCGGATGACTTTTAGTACGAATATAACCTTTACACCTCATCAATATACCTATAAAAGAAAATAAATATTATTTATTCTAGTCGTTCTAATAGGGATTGGTAGATGCTTATAATACCTCTCTATAGGGTACAAGTTGCGAAAATGCACCGGACTAGCCATTCGTGCTTGTGCAGGCGGATGTACCATTAAGTGTACCAAAATATCAAAAAAAAGAGCGGGGAATATTGTCTCAAGAATACTTATGGTTTTAGCCTATTTCAGCCTCTAGCTTTCACATGCCACTTACGCGAATAACAGGTAAGTACATTTGTTTGAAAAAGTTACTAACACGAATAAGTGCAGCACATACTTTTTCTGGTAAAATCCTCCTAACAGATAGAGGAAGCAAATCTTGTAAAAGGATGTGGTTGTCATGGCTCTTTAACCCAATTACCTTTTTCTTATTTACATGAATATGTCAGATGCATAACCATAAGGAAACTTAACGCTTTTTAAAACTACACAAAATAACCTCTTCTCATCTAAACTCATGGAGTAATGTCACAACCCGATTTTTTAGAAATTAATTAAATTAATTAATAATGGATTTTCTAGAATTTATATTAAATTGTAAAGTAAATTAATTAAGTCAAGTAAAAATGGGAAATAAAAATTTCTTTAATAAAACATGGTTGAATTCATTTTAATAAATTCTCTGTGTTTAAATAACCTCTTCGAAATTTTCTAGGATTTTTCGGAGCTCCAGAATTAATTTTAATATTAGAAAGATCATTTTCAGTAATTATTTAAACAAATTCCAAAATCCATTTCTTGGATCATTCCTAGTCCAATCCCTTTGTACCCGTCGTTCCCGAATCCCTAATTCCGTGAAAAGTTCGACTTCGGAAAAATCCATTTCAATCTCTTTTTGAATATATTCAATTCTAGGATATATTCAATTCTTTTTGAATATCCATTTTTTTCTTTGAATTAAATCCCTTTGGTTTCCACAAAATCTAATTTCCAATATGAAAATAAACCCAAATACTCAATATTCTGAGTTCTTGCCCAATTTCAATTTCCCTAGAATATCTTTCAATTTCCAATCCCCAAAATATTTCAATCTCTTCCAATCTCGGATTTTCGATTCCCAATATTCTAAAATATTCCTTTGATTCCTCAAATATCCCAAAATTCTGAATAATTCCACAATTCCCAATACTCTAAAATAACCCTTTGGTTCCTTAAAATTTCCTCCCTAAAATTCCAACTTTCCAAATTTGAGAAAATTCTAGAAAAACCCCCTCTTTTCCTCTTTTTTCCCCTTCCACCTTTTCTTTTTCTCCTTTTTCTTTTTTCATCCCTATTTTTCCTCCTTCCTTCTCTCTTCTTCTTCCTTCTTTCTCTCTTCTTCTTTGGCCGGCCAAGCCGCTCCGGCCTAGGCCCTTCGCGCCTCCTCCTCCTCCTTGGCCTAGCCTCGGCCCGGCCTGCGCCCAGCCCACCACCGCCTAGCCCGGCCCACCGCAGCCTCCTTGCGCCGCTTCCGCTGCTGCGGATCTCGGCATCGGGCGCCGCCGCCGCCGTTGTCTCCAACCCCACCTCCGCCTCTATAAATGCCGCTGCTCCTCTCCCTCCCGAAGCCCTAAAACCGCCGCCCTAGCCGCCGCCTGCGCCATCCCGTCGCCACCGCCCTAGCGCCACCGCCGCTATCGCTCTGTTTCCTTTTGCCGCTGTGCATAGAGCTACCGCCGTCGCCGGGAGCTCGAGCGGTCGTCGCCTTCGCGTCCTCTACCTGCTGTCGGTGAGCTCCAAGGTCGCGCCCCATTCTCCGCCACCTCTTTTTCCTTACCTCCATCGTCCATGGCCTTTGTTTTCCCTTCCCCTCTCCACCATGCGCCATTGTCAGTCGTCACTGTCGCGCCGTGGAGCCGTCGTCCCGACCGACGATCGCCACCGTTCTCCCCGATGCCCGCCTCGGCTTCTTCCCTCGCCGCGCCAGCGCCGACATTGCGCCATGGCCGCGCGGGCGCGAGCTCGGCCGGGCTCGCTTTGCCCCTGTGGCATTGATAGTGGGCCCCGTCGACAGCCCCTCCACACGGTGTGTGACAGATGAGCCCCACCTATACACTCCCGATAAATCTCAGCCGTTCAAAACACTAGATTTAATCCAAGCCGTTTAATCTTCATCAAACCCAAACCAGATCTAAACCGTCCGATCTCCCTAGGTCAATCCGAACCGTAGGATCTCCTAAAACCTTTGGCCTTGCCACATCAGTCCTAGGGGCTGAGTCAGCTGCCACCTTACCCTCCTCTCCTACGTGGCAATCCATGTCAGCCAGTCCACCAGCCCCTTTTTCTCCTCGGTCTATAGACCTAGTCCATGTGAACCAAGCCACTGACAGTGGACCCATGTGTCAGTTCCCTTTCAAAATAATTCTTTTAATTAAAAATCTAGGGAATATTCTCAAGAATATTCCTTTTCTTTTTCTTTTCGGATTTTCTCTAAATTCGAACTTCCGAAGGATGTAACTTTTTTGCTCGAACTCCGGTTCGACCCGTTCTTCCTAAATTCATCTAAATCATGATCTACATGTTTATGTACTTTTTATGTATTGTTTATTTTGAGTTTCTTATGGTTTTCCTTGTTTTATGTGTAGACGTATAGTTTTCGCCATTTCAAAAGGAAGAGTTTCGAAAGATCGTCTGAAGACTTTTCTACTGCAAGGCAAGTCACATGAAATCCCCTTGAGCATGTTGATCCCAATTATGAAAATTATTTCTTTTTAACGTTATTGCATGCAAAGTTTTGGAATAACATTATTACAGGTATTTAATATTATTCTAATATTCCTTGATTATGGTATTTTATTGTTGATACCTTTACCTTGATACCCTGGATAATAAATATTGACTAGCTAGATGTTTAATTAATGATCTAGCTAGATTATTTAGGTTCTACTTAGGCATGCTTAGAAACTTTAGCGATATTTTATGTGAGATCAATATTCACTCATTTACGATTAATTAATGGTTAATGGCTATCTTTTCACAACAGTTGGTCGTGGCTGGTTAAGTAAATGTGCCAACTAAAACTTGACTAATGGTGGGTTGTGGGCACATAGAATGATGATGATGCTAGTGGTGCTCATGACATTTAAGGACTGGTTCGTGAGCTACTATTGTGAAGCATTTACCATACTGACCACAAGCCAGCATGGGCAACGGCTGGACTTGTAGTGCAGCATGTCTCAGCAGGAGGCACCATGGTGTGTTTAGTTGATAGGTGGTAGTGTCAATAAATCCAATGGCAGTGCTAATAAGTCCATATGTTTGGGAGCCAAGAGTTTCTCTAGCTTGGAGGTTGGGCCACCTCTACTGGGGACTTGGCCGGTGGCTATTCTGTTGGGCATGCTATGTGAAGGGTCCTGTCACAATTCCTTTCTGAGGTACCATGGTGGTACTAAGGCGCATGTGTCACACCCCGATCTGGCACCGCCGTACAAGGTACCAATTAGGGCGTGCCGCAGGATTGCAGCGTGAACTGCCTTCTCACGGAACCGCGATATAGATACCATTCCCAGTGCTGGTATCCACGGCAATTAGAAACGCATCATTGCAGTACCTTAAATAAATAAATAATTAAATAAACATATACCTTAACTTACGTTGCAGCTTCGGAGCAAGCCGAAGATAGCAACGAACAACACAGAGGCAGTGGCAGTAGCGGAACAGCGGACTAAGTCCCAATACACAGGCAACGGCTGGGAACCAGGACAAAACCCTAATCTTCACTTCGCTGCAACTCCAACATCCAGCTCCCGGCGGAGAACTACACATATATATATAGAGCAAGGGTGAGGACTTACGTACTCAGCACGTACTCAGCAAGCCAAGGGAACTTAAGTGGTTGTTGTAAGCTTCAAAGAGAGGCTGGTTATTTTGTAATCTGCTTTATTTAAATCTTTTTAAATCTACTAGTGTGTGCTTCTCAACAATCAGGGCGAGGTGAGTCTCGCCCGATCAGAATGAGTTGTATCAATATTTGAATTGGCGCAACTCTCAAGAGTTGGCCTCCGGGATCCAGCGCCATCAGTTGATCCAACCTCATCGGCCCACAGCCCTGCTGTCCACGACAGCTTCACAACCTTTTTCGAAATCGGATTCCCAATCCGCAAACATCATTTCACAAGCAGTTGTCAAACAAAACTACACTAAGGAATCACCTCACATCCGCCCATGATCATGGGCACGGCTATTCAAACAGTTTAGACCTCTGCAGAGAGGGTACACTTTACCCACACGACGCGACTCACTCTAGTCACCAGATCACACGCATTGGGTACGATGTGGTGACGTAGAAGTTTTCGCGACAAGGCATTTCCCAAACCCTCCCAGGTTACCCCATGCCAATTGGAGGGGTTCTCAGACCAACAACAGGGTAGGTTCGAGACCATATTGTGCTAGGAACCTAGGAGGCACCCTCGACGCCCTCCCGCACGATCCACAGTCCAATGGCATGCAAGGCATCCCTAGGAGTCTTGTTACTCAGCCAGGGATTATCCCATATCGCCCATGTGGTTGTACTGTCATATGTTCGGATGAAATTCCAGAGGAAACTGTCCTTAACTGCAGTGCGGGAGACTCGTCTGGATGGCACGATCCCTGTGCCGCGGTTTTCGCAAACCATTTTATTTTCAAGGCATCGACCCAGGTGTCGGGTTTTCTAGAGTTTCGTAAACCCAATTTTTACCCATCGTAGACATTTTTAAATTCGATAGGTGATCACCGGTACCATGCCCATCGACACGGGTACCAGGATCTATCAAGGACGTGACAAGGATGTGTAGGGAATCACAATCAATCAAGGAAGTCATGCAACAAATGGGTTGGCGGCCCGGCGATCGTTTTGCGACCGCGACTGAGAAATTATAACCGTGTAACCTAGTGTATGCGATTTGTCAAATAAAATACTTAGTTCCGAAATTATGGGTTCGAGATGTTCCAAGGTGACTTGCCTTGCTCTAGGTCTTCACTGGTCTTCGAGGAATCGTCGCAAAATCCGCTCCGAAATGAAATTTCTGGCGAGCGTTACTATGCGCAAACACACAAAAATCTATACAAAGACCAATAAAAAGATCCTATTTAGTGCTAATAATAGAGCCATTAAATATATCTCAATTTTAGAAAATTTCTGGAACTGGAACGGAGTCAATCGAACGATTGGAGGAAAAGATATGAATTTCCGAAGTTTGATATGAATTTTGGATCACTGGAAAATGAGTGATTTAATTTCTGGAAAGAATATTCTCAGGAAAAGTCCAAGAAATAGATCTCATTTTTAGATAAATACTGAAACTGGAATGGAGTCAATCGGATGGACGGATCAAATGTTATGAATTTTTGAAGATTAAATTGATTTCTGGAATAAAGAAAAATGATTAACTTGATTTTCCAGGGAATATTCTAGGAATTCAAGACAGTCACTGACAGCAAGGGCCCACAGGTCGGTGGAACAGAGGGAAGCAACCAGCCCTTGGATCACTGATAGGCGGGCCTCCTGACATCTATGGCCCACAAGATAGGGACACCAAGGGAGGTCACTGGTTGTTGGGCCCGGGCGGCAGGAGTCAAAGGAGGCGGGGCCTAGCTGTCAACCGCACTGGGTGAAAGGCTACTGGTGAATGGGGGACGGTGGCTCGGCTTGGAGGAGACCAGGCACTGCTGGTTATCGACGGCCGGCCACGCGCGGGGCGAGTCCGGCGATGGCGTCGGCTCGGACCAAGCGGCTGGCACCGGCGGGAGGAGGAGAACGCGGCGAACCTCTTGAACGGCTTGGATCGGGGAGTAACCGAGCGACTGCGGCCGGCGATGGGGATAACAGAAGCGACGGTGAGAGAACAGGGAAAGACAACGATGGCGACCGTGGCGGCATCGGGGTGAGCCGAGGAAGGATGAGGGAGAAGAGGGGCGAGGCTCGGCACCCATGGCGCTTCTCGGGATCTTGCCCGTGGTGGGGAGGGAGAAAAGGCGAGGGGATGGCGATGACGACCATGGCAACGGCTGAGGGAACAGGAACAGAGGGGAAAGGGAAGAAGGACGAGGAGCTGGGGACGAGAGACGTGTGGAAGAAACATCCAGAGGGGGTAGCGCATGGGAAAATGGCGGAGGAGCTCACCAACGAGGGAAAAAGCTTGAGGCGGCAGCTGTCAGGATCAGATCGACGATGATGAAGGTCTTGCCGGGGCGTTCGGAAGCGGAGAGGAATTCGGCGGAGATAGGCGGCGTCAGCGGTGACCGAGAGCGCCCGGGCGGGTTAGGGAAGCTCGGGCCGTCGGAGAGAGAGGTCCACGGCCAGGGAACTCGGCCCGGCGTGTGGTGGTAGGGTGAGGAGTGGTCGGAGCCGAGCGGAGGGGAGGGGCAAGCAGATCCGGGGAGGAGCAGCGTCTGTGGCACAGGGCTTCGACCCGAGAGGCGCTAGCACGGCGACGATGGCTGAGCTTCGGCAGATCGAGGTGACCGGCGGCCTCCGAGGCGAGCAAGAAACAAGAAGGGAGAGGGATTCCGGGAGTGTTATTTATAGGTAGGGGGAAGCTAGGTCGGCTCGGGGCAAGCTTGACAATTCCTCGGGTTCAATCATGCAGGAGAGTGGAACAATCGGGCGCCGTGCTGGAATTCTCTCGCACGGCGAACTCAAATTGGCGGTTAGGACAGCGTGGAGCGTGGTAGTCGGCCTATCCGACGGCGGTGTTTGGATTTTCGTGAGCGGGAGAGCGGCGCGAGTGCAAACTCGATGAGGACGGCGGTGACGAGCGTGGGCGACGCCCTTTTTGACTGGCTTGGTCCGGGACCGAGGAGGGGAAAAAGGAGGGGAGGAGCGGGGAACAGGAGCGGAGGGAGAGGCGGTGTGGGCGGCCATCCAAGGGTTGGCGTTTTTCTGTGTTAACGGGGCCGGGCAGGGGCCGGTGTGGCGCAGGCGGCCGAGAGGACTTTGCTCGAACATGTTACGGGCGAGAACAGGACGGGATGGAGGTTGAAGATAAACAGTCTCGTGAGATTAGATGGTTGCGCGGGTGGGGAGGCACGTGGCGATCATCCGAGCGCGGGCGCGTTACGGATATCGAACGGCGGCGCTTGTGGCTCGGCAGTGCACGTGGCGCGCATCTGGTAAGGCGAGCGGCGGCTGAGATAGGCGCGCTTTGGACGCGTGGCATTGATCCGACGGCCGCATTCGGCTTGCGCGTGGCGGCTGTGGGTGCTGGGCGAAAGCAAGCAGATGCGGCCCAGTGGGAATAGTAACCCATTTTTTTCTCTGGGATTTATTTGGAGGGGATTTTGAGGGACTTTCAAAGGTTTTTGGAATTCAAAAATTACTTTTGAACTCAGGAGAATTTGAGGAATTTACAGAGGGGTCCAAGGTGGCAATTGTTGGTATTTTTGGGATTTTTCTGAGGATTTTTGCGGGGATCCAAAGAGAGGATTAAATTTGAATTACAATATTTAATCCGAATCCTTTTTTTTGGGGAAAGCTCAAGGATATATATATATATATATATATATATATATACACACACACACACATGGGTATGTTGAGGGAGGGTTTCATGTATATATTTATATATATACATATAGAGAGAGATATTTATATATATACACATATATATATATACATACATTTATGTGTGTGTGTGTGTGTGTGTGTGTGTGTGTGTGTATATATATATATATATATATATATATATATATATATATATATATATATATATATATATATATATATATAAACACAATTTGGTGGAGTTGAGTAGGAAGGGTTGATGTTGATATAGGTACATACATGTTCAGATATGTAGGTATGTTCTCAAGGATATATATATATATACACACACACAGGATGCGTATATATATAGTTATATTGACGGAGAGGGTTCAAATATAGGTTCGACACCTAAGTTACATCATTTAACTCGGGATTTTTCAGGGATTCAAGGGAGAGAGAGGACAGGGGGGTTTACGGGAAGATTCAATGGGGGAATGATCAGGGTTTCGACATCGGATTTTTGGAACGGAAATCGAAGCAAACATTTTTGGAACATTGGTTCGCGTATTGAAGCAAAAACCTTTTGCAGGAGAAGATTGAGGAATTCGTCATCAGGGTTTTTGGAGCAGAGCTCGATGACGGGAGTCGAATCCGGGAATTGTTTTAGAATGGAGGGTTTTGGAGAGGGTGGATTGTCGAGATGAAGGACAGGATTTTAAATCGAGATCCAGGCACGACATACAACACAGCACTCAAGATCAAAATTTTCACAGGTAGATTTTAGCGAAAATATTGTTTAACGTCTCGCTGAAAGCGGGGTGTTACAGCATGGCAACATGTTGTGGAGCTGTGTCTTGTGGATAAAGTTATACACCTCTGGCTAGAGTAAAACTGTTCGAATAGCCGTGCTTGTGATTATGGACGAGCCTAGCAATGTTTTTCGTGATTAGTCCTACACTACTCAATAATACTGATAAATGATGGAAACTTGATAGCTCCAAGATTGGAGGGTTATGGTTTGAGCCTGAACTGCATTGGAGTGTTTTTAGTGAATGGTTCAATATTGATATTAATTAAACTATACTATTTTTGTAATGTTTTTAAATGCAAATATTTTAACTGATGTTTACGCAAATAAGCCATATTATACCTTTCTTTTAGAATCTTGTTGCATTATTATACATTCCCTGTGTGGCTTGTTGAGTACGGTGGGTGGTACTCAATCTTGCAATATTACCATTATCAGAGTGAAGATTTACGTGGAAGGAGAAAATTTTGGTGTTTGGCTTATACCCCAGTTGAGCTGCCTGTGGGTTTGGTGATGAAGTTTCGCTAGGATTGCCGTTCCGCTACAGTTTTCTTCTGTGTAAGGACTAAGTGCCTCTTTTGTAAGTATTTATCATTATTTCGTTCTGATTATATTTATCAAATTGTCGATTTATGTACTTCGGCTGATTCCTGGATAAGGATTTAATGCATAGATTAGCTTTGGAATTTTGGTGAATTTCTGAGCGTGACAAGTAAGGTGCTAGAGGCAAATAAAATTTTTCTACTTCAACAGGATGAAGATCTCTCCTAATACCTAGAGCCTATAGGTCCAAGAGAGAATTCAAATTATCTGTAGATTTACCATCAAGGCCTAATAATGTGCCAACTATGTTATCACACACATTTTTCTCTATGTGCATGACACCAAAATTATGTCTCAACAAGTCCTTCCAACATGGCAGCTTAAACCAAATAGACCACCTTTTCCAAATGATTAGTGGTTCACCATCCTTGCGCTTTCGCTTTTTTGGTCTTTTTTCCTGGATGAATCCTTCCCAAAGGTTGTGTGAAGATTTTCTGTTTGCATCAGAATTTCCTCTCTAGTAAGTGGAGTAGGTGCTGGTCTAAGCTCTGTAACACCATCAAATGAGTGTGCATCAACTCTAAATTCATGGTTTGCGTGTAAGAACCTACGATGCCCCCATATAGCATGTCTTACTCCCATTTTTTAAAAATAAAGAACATATACTTGTGTGGCATTCAAGGCATGCTGTTTCACCGGAGGTAGTACATCCAGCCACATAACCTAGCCCTGGGTAATCAGTGATGGTCCATAATATGGGAGCACACGGTTAAAAGTTCTCACCCTTTGAAGCATCATATGCTCTAATACCATCCACAAACAAATCTAACATGTCATCAACTAGTGGTTCAAAATAAACATATATATCACTGCCAGGTGCATTTTTACCAGGAATTAATAAGGAAAGGATGAAATTCGTTTGCTTCATACACTTCCAAGGTGGTAGATTGTACAGAATCAGAATAACAGGCCAGATGCTATAATTAACATTCATAGATCTGAATGGATTAAAACCATCTATGGCCATTGCAAGCCTAACATTGCGACAATCTGAAGCAAATTCTAGATGCATGTGGTTAAAATATTTCCACAAAGGAGAATCTACGGGATGCCTAAGTAAACCATCTTTCACGCGTTCCTCATCATGCCACCTCATGTCACGTGTTGTGCTACGGGTTAGAAACAATCTTCGTAGCCTTTTTTTTATTGGAAAATAGTGAAGAACTTTCTTAGGAACCTTATGAACACGTTTTGCATCTAGACTTTTATTTTCTGACTTCCATCGTAAAGTGTTGCATTTTGGGCATTCGTTAGCGTTAGAACGATCCTTCCAGAATAGAATGCAATCATTCTCACATGCATGAATGCTAACACACCCAAGACCTAGGCATTTAATTATTTTCTTTGCTTAGTTCTTAGGTAGTGCTGACCCTTCTGGAAAAGCATCATTTAGTAGGTCCAATAGCATGTCAAAACTTTTATATGTCCAATCCCCAAGCAGTTTGGTATGAAATAATCTAATTAAAAACTGTAGCTTTGAAAAGTTATTACACCCTGGATATAGTGATTGGCCAGCATCTTCTGCTAATGTACGAATAGCCTCTTCATCTTCAAGACACCCCTCTCAAACTACAATCATCTTCTAGATCCCCTCTATGATCTAAACCACAAGCTAAGTTTCGAAGCAAATCAGAAATGTCATCATCTTCATCCAATTTCTCCTCACCCTCATTTATGTCATTGTCATTCTCATGATTATCCATAAATAATGACCTTGTTTCTCCATGAAACATCCATATCCGGTACCCCTCTATAAATCCCTCACATATCAAGTGCTCACGCACATCAGTTCTTTCTCTCCATGATAAGTTCACACACTTTCTACAAAGGCAAAATATTTTATTTCTGACTGCAGAATTACTGAATGCAAAATCTAAGAATCTTCCCAATCCTTCTAAAGAGACAGGAGTGTGCCTACATTCAGCAAGTTTATAACTTGTTGTTTGTTAAATCACTGTAGACACTACCAAACTATGAAAAGTTGCTTTGTACCTAGGTTCATCCATCCACCCATTATCCATGATGCATGTCACACCCCGATCTGGCACCGCCGTACAATGGCATTAAATAGGGCGTGCCGCAAGAAAACAGCACAAATTGCTTCCCTGCGGAACTGCGATACCGATACCAGTCCTAGGACACAGCGATGATATCCACGGAAATCAGATATGCATCATCGCAAACCTTAAATAATTAAATAGACTTATACCTTAACTTACATTGCAGCTTCGAAGTAGGCCAGAGACAACAACGAACAGCACAGAGGCAGCGATAGCAACGGAACAGCGGACTAAGTCCCAACACATAGGCAGCGGCTGGAAACCAGGATGAAACCCTAGTCTTCACTTCACTGCAACTCCAGCTCTAACTCCCGACGGAGAACTATATATAGAGAGCAAGAGTGAGTACTTACGTACTCAGCAAGCCAGTGAAAACTTAGGTGGTTGTTGCAGACTTCAAAGAGAGGCTGAATATTTTGTAATCTGTTTTATTCGAATTCTTTTAAATCTGCTATGTGTTGCTTCTCAACAATCAGGGCGAAGTGGAGTCTCGCCGAATCAGAGTGAAAAATGTATCAATATTTATTTCTCTAGTTTTTGCAATCTCAGTTGGCATCAAACCGGCTCCCAGAGCCAAAACCTTTCTCCATACTTCCTAAGTCCCGCTATCCTCGACAGCCAAGCTGATATCATCGGATGACCCACGTCCTCGACGGCACTTCTTTCTCACAGTTCCCAAACCACTCACACATTTGCAAACAGGGTAAAATAAAACTACGCTAAGAAATCACCTCACATCCACCCATGACCATAGACACGGCTGTTCAAACAGTTTAGACCTCTACAGAGGGGGTACACTTTACCCACACGACGCGACTCACTCTAGCCACCAGTTCACACTGATCAGGCATGATCGGCGGCTTAGAGGTTTTTGCGACAAGGCATTTTCCGAGCTCTCCCAGGTTACCCTGTGTCAACTGAAGGGGTCTACGACCAACAATAGGGTAGGTCCTAGACTATACTGTGCTAGGAACCTAGGAGGCCTTCCCGACGCCCTCCTAGCGATCCACAGTCCAATGACATACAAGGCGTCCCTGGGCGACTAGTTACTCAGTCAGGGGCTTCCCAATTCACTCATGTGGTTGTACTATCATATGCTCGAATGAAATTCCGAAGGAATCGGTCCTTAAAGCAGCCACACAGGCATCACACACCGGGATGGCCTTGTGTCGCGAGTCTCCATTTTTAAAACTCAATTTTTCTTTCACAAGGCACCAACCCTGGTGTCAGGTTTTCCAAACATTTCGTAAATCCAAGTTTTACCCAAGAATGTTCTCAAATTTTCAGTTTGAAGGGCGACTGTTAGCACATGCACAAGAGTGCACGCATACCGAGGCATGGCAATGGTGGTTACAAGGGAACAGGGTATTTCCAATGTCAAGGAAGTAATTAAATGCAGCAAGTTTAGGAAGGTCCGACGATCTGACTCGCAGACGGGACCGCACAGATTAGTGCATGCCTATTGATATAGATTTCACAATCAAAATAATTTAATTTCAATTATAGGCTTGATTGATCAAAGGTGATTTGCCTTGCTCTAGGTCTTCATGCGTTTTCGAGAAATCTCGGCGAAATCCGCTCCAAAACAATATTCCGACGACCGATTACTATGCGCAAACAATTAAAATCTACACAAAGATCAAGAAAAAGATCCTATTTAGTGCTACTAATAGTGCCATCAGATAGATCTCAATTTTAGAAAATTACTGGAGTTGAAAGGGAATCAATCGAAGCTACGGATTAAAAGATATGATTTTCTAAAGTTTTTAATGAATTTCTAGAAGGGAATATTCTCTAGAATCCTCCCATCGTGTCACTGACAACTAGGTCCACTGACAGATGGGGTCCTTGGTACGGTGGGTCCACTAGTCAGTGGGGAAGAGGAAGACAGGACTGGTAGGTAGGCCGGTATAAGGCGGTGGGGCCCGGATGGTAGTGGAACAGAGGGGCTCATGGGGGTGGTCTATGGTGGACCGAGGGGACAAGGGCCTACGCGGCAGTGACTTGGTGCACATGAACCCAGTCCATGGAGCGGCGAGAGAGATTTCTCAGTGGAGGGAAACAGTGGCCGTGGGGCCCAGATGTCAGCGAGAGGTGAGGCGCACTGTGCATGCTGGCGTGTACCAGGATGGACGGGCCCACATGGCGGTGAGAGCAGTGAGGGGGAGTGGCTTGGCTCGGGCGGGAGCCACATGACAGTGAGCGCGAAGGAGGGGAGCTGGGCTCTGCCGGTGTGATCCAATGGCCAACGGCAGCGGGAACAATTCGACGAACGGTGGCGCTACTACCACTGGTGGGCAGAGGAGATCAAGGGGAGTATTTTGACCAATACTAATTATCTTAATACCGAGTGACGGTGGCCGACGATGATGAGACAGAGGCAACAGAGAGAGAAGGGAGGGGAATTTGGGGACGACGGCCATGGCGACGTCGAGGGCGAGCTAGGGGTTCCTACGGGGGCTAAGGAGGGGAGAGAGATGCCGGAGGATCATCCAGAGGCGGTACATGCGAGGGATTCGTCCCCGGCGGTGGGGATTTGCAGGAGCGACCGAGCTCGGGAGCAGGGACAACAATGCGGAGAAGTTGGGGCTCCTTGCGCTCGGATCGAGCGAAGTCCTGGCGAGGAAGGGGGAGTTCGGAGTCGGAGGCGGATGGCATCCACGGCACTTCGCCCGGCTCGGTGATGGGGGCTCGAGATGGCCAAGCGGCGGCGAGAGCAGCCGTGCTTCAGGATGTCCTGCGGCCGGTGGCATCCAAGAAGGAGAGCGTAGAAGGGGAGAAGAGGAGCCTCGAGGGGGGTATATATAGAGGCAGTAGGTCGGTTTGGGAGGAGAGGTCGCCAATAATGGAGGAGAAGGGGAGTGACACCGAGGCGAGAGTTTTTCGAGGCGGCAAAAATTGGCCGACGATGGAGATGCACTGGGCGGCAGAGGTCGGTCTATCGGACGGCAGGGTTTGAAGTAGAGCGTGGGCTTGCGGGCGAGGCACGGTCAAGGTGGGGGCAGAGATGACATGGGCGGCGCGGCTTTTGACCATGGGACCGCGATGAGAGAGGCGATGGAGGGGAAAAAAAGGGTCGAACAGGAGCGGTAAAGCCGTCCCCCGGCTATCGCGACGCGGCGAGGTGAGAGGAGCGTGGTGAGGCGTCGCACGGCATCGGGCTGCCTCACAGGAGTGGGGCCGAATGGCTTGCACGCATGAACGAGTGAGAGGGGGAAGACAGAACGGGGAAGACAACACTATGCCAGGGATTGAATGGCTCACGAGGCGGGAGGCCACGCGGCGCAATCCAAACGGCCGACGACGTCTTGCGTGGGCACGCCCGCGCGCAGGCGCAAGGCCGATGGCGACTGATAGACGGGCTCGAGGAATCGGACGGCGTCTGCGGGGGCGGGAGGCCACGCGACGGCCATCGGACGGTAGTGGCTGCGCACGGGCGAGCGGGGGCGATTAAGGAGATCGAGCGGCGAGCGTTGCGAGCAGGGATACGCGGCAAGCATCAGGTGGCTTGGTGCGGCTCACGGGCGGTTGTGTGGTGCTGGCGAGCTAAGGAGGATCGGATGGCTGGCGTGCTAAGGAGGATCGGATCAGAACATGCGGTGGAATCGCGTGGCGTGTGGCAGTCCGCGTGGCACACACAGGGGAAAAGAATCACGGGAGGCGGGGCATGTGGCACAGATCCGATGGCAGCGGTCGGCCTTCGTGTAGTGCTAGGCTGAAAGAGGAGGTTGCGGCCGAGAGGGAACAATATTCCCTTTTTATTTTCTGGGGTCAGTTTTGAAGGGATAGCTTGATGGTTTGAATTGATTTTTGAATGCAATTTTCATATTTGAACTCAGGAATAAATCAAGGAACCAAGGGAGGTGAAGACAAGGGGTAACCCAAATATTTTTGGAGGGGATTTGTACTTTGGGTTCTCAAGGAATATTTGAGAGGAATTAGGGAAAAGGTTTCGAATTCGAATTTGAATTCAAGAAAGGATTAATTGAACTCAGGGGAGTTATGGAATTCAAAGGAGGGAGTAACAAATAGAGATTTGGCATTTTTAAAAGGATTTCACATTTGGGCTCGCCAAGTATATTCGAGGGGTTCAAGAGAGAGAGAAGAGAACTTGAATTCAAAAATATGGGACTTGCATCTCCGATTCGAGGGTTGATTTCTCGGAGCCTTGCAGGGATACAAGAGGGAATGTTTAGGGTTTCGACTCGAAACAACGGGACAGATATCGAAGCGGAGATCCTTGAGAAATGATCAGAGGGGTTGCCGTTAGGGTTCTAGGAGCGAATTCGAATACAGCGATTCGAACTTGAGGAAATTATTTTAAGAACAGGGGTTTCAGGAGGATGGATTTTTGAGATCGAGGACAAGAGAACAAACTAAGATCTAAACGCGACTTACGACTCAACATACAAAAGAGCGAAATTTTCACGGATAGATTTTATTAAATTAGAGTTTAACGTCACGCTGAAAATAGAGCGTTACAGTGCACACAGTTGGTATTGATAAGCTAGCTAAATTCAATAAGCATGACAGTGTTGCATAGATTAAAAATTATTTGTTGCAGTAAACACCATAATTACTGTAAAAATAGAGGAAAGGCAGGGTAACATACCAATTTGGACACTGTCCAAAGAAGTTAGTAAGTAAATGTGAGGCCAGGTTACTCCATCAGCAGGGTAAATGCCATCTCCTTAATCCTGACAAGAAAACAGAAAAACATTAAGCACTACAGTAATATTTATCTAACCATCTACAACAAAAATTTATCTAACTATGTTTTACATTATTAGTACTGCAACAGCAGACAAGATATTTTTATTGTGACTAGCACTAATAGATAGCAAGACAAAAAACATTTAAGAAACCTTGTAGAAATAGCAAGCAAACCAAGGAAAGGAAGATCTTCTGCTCAAATCACTTTTTATTATACAACAAACAGCACACTTTAACAACTAAAGTATTACTTTTTGACATGGAATGGAATTGCCAAAAGGTTAACAGAGAGACAAGCACATCCAACATGCTAGTATATACAGCCCTGAGAAGTATGTAAAATAATATTTGCATGCTACTATTTAGTTAAGCTCAACATATAATTATTATTTTCATTTTATTGCCAGGACAAAATGGATAAATATATAGCCCAACTTTCAAATCTCCCACCACATAATATAGCCATTTCTGGAACCACTAATGCAAAAATACAACCAGAAATCCTAGGTAGGTCACTATATTTACATACCGTCGGAATTTGAGTAAGAAAAATGCTTGCTTCTCCCAACTGAAGCAACAAATTGAAAGGAACCACCTTCTCTCTTAGAAATAACCTTGAAATAGACAGGAAAAACAACAAATCAGCGAAAATGCAAGCAACAATACCACTAAAATCTACCAAATTACAGGAACTCAACCAATTAAGCCCAAAATCGAAAGGGAAACCTGCTCCTCTTCCAGGCTCCGAATCTTGAACTTGCAGCAGGGAGGATTAGGGGATAGCAGCAAGGGGTAGAAGGAGAGGGGAAGGTGATGAGTGGCCTAGGAGATGGGGCTGTCGCCTGCCTAAGGATGGAAACGGATCGAATACGCATGGAATCGGATTCGAATGTCATCTTTTACCATATTTTAAATCGAATTCGGATACGAATACGAATATTATCGAATACGAATACAAAACGGATGGTTCGAATTTGGATTTGAAATCGGATATTTACTCAGTTCACCGTGAAGTAAATATGTCTTAATTTAATCTAGATGTCGGACCCGGGTTTGACCCCGAACCCTATGTGCGTACCGTGCTAGTCCTACGATCAATTGCTAGCATACACATTCAACATTGGCATCATAATCCATACATCACAGATTCAGCTCACAGCAGTCCAAACATAAGTCGTACAAGAGTCTAGACTTTAGCGATGACATAGAAGCCGACCGGCCAAATAGAACAACAAATTAACAAAGAGTTCAATAGCGGAAACAAGACAATAGAGGCACCAAAAACCAGCAAGTATGCCTCTGCCCGCCCACAGGCAACCAACCGGTAAGTCCTAGTAAGCACCGTCGTCGTCGTCTCCAAAACCCGCTGCATAAAAGTACCCGATTGTCGGGTCCTCCTCAACCATCTCTAAAAAAAAGAAGTCACACAAGCGTGTGTGAGTACAATACGTACTCTGCAAGACTTATAGTGTTTGCAATGGTATTCCATAATATGCGAAGATAAACAAGGAATGGTTTAGGTCCTGCAGTTTGCATAAATCATAATATACATAGCGAAAACATTGCGGTTTTGCAACGAAATTTTTGTAAATCAAGCTAGCACGGCAAACAAGTATATAAGCATCAACCCCCAAGTGTTTCCAACCATATGGGCTCCCTGCCCATGCCAGCCAGCAGTGGCAACACGCTGCCACAACCACTCCCAGCGAACTCCTCGTTCGCACCAAGATCTTTCCCCAAAACAGTCCGATACAGACTGATATGGACTCCTCGTAGCCGATGGCCGACAGCACCTACATATATCAGCTAGCAAACCGATGATGATATAAGTGAAGAGCAAACCGGCCGATTGCCGATAGCATTCGCATACTTGAGCATCGGCTAGAAGCCGATGATAATATAGATAGGCGGAATAAAAAGCCAGCTGACTGGCGCGGGCTCGGGAGAGAGAGAGCACGGGCGCGGGCACAGGCGAGGGCGCGGGCGCAGGCAAGGGCGCGGGCGCGGGCTTGCGAGAGAGAGGGCGCGGGCGCGAGAGAAAAAGGGCGCGGCGCGAGAGAGGGCGCGAGAGGGAGCAAGAGGGCGCGGCGCGAGCTCGCGAGAAAGGGCACGGACTCGAGAGAGAGCCAAGTCCCCGGGCACGAGAAAAGGGCGCGGACTCGAGAGAGAGCCGGGCGCGAGCAAGCGCGGGCGCGGGCGAAGGTCCGATCGGGAGGCGTCTGGTCCGATGGGAAGGATTCGGACCGTCAAATCCCCAAGAGGATGGTCCGATTGGGGCAGCTTGCTTCCAACCGAAAGAAACTTAGGGGCAAGGCTGCGGGCGTGCGGGTATTTTGGATGTCATCCTGCTGCTTTATTGATATTGATAAATGGCACAAAGGGATCACAAACACGAAAGTATATACCTGCTTTTTTCTCGACGACCTTGAGCGTCTTGACACCATAACTACTAATCGGCTTCACTAGTCCTTTTCTGGCTGCAGTGTAGGTGGATCGGACGGAGCAGCCGGATTGCACAGAAGGGCCAGTCGAGTCGTTGATGTAGATTTCCAGGGAAAACAATCACGAGGATCAACAACAGCCACAAACCACCGTGACGAGCAGAACCCAGGGGGTGGAGGTGGAGTTGCCGTCGCCTCCGCCGCCGACGACGCCGCCGCCTCCACGGCCTCCGACTCCGCCGCCACCACCTCCGACTCCAACTCCGACTCCAACTCCGACTCCGCCGCCTCCGCGGCCTCCGACTCCGACTCCGCCGCCGCCGCCGAGCAGCTAGGGTTAGGATGCAAATGCTCAGGTCATGGACGGTGAAAATTTGGGTGTGGAGAATGAGAATGACCGGCTCTTTTGCTTTACTGGGTGAGGGATAAGGATAAGACGCTATGGGGATAAATTTCACGCGCGAAATCGCCGCGGCATGGCGCGCGCGCGGGAACACAGCGGCGCGATGGCGGGAAGAAGAGCCAAGCGCGGGAATGCAGCGGCACGCGGGCGGCGAAGCAGAGGCTCGCGCATAGGACTTGCGGATACGGATATTATCCGCTTTCACATCCGTATCCGACGGAAATTCAGATATCCGAATCCGAATCCGATTTTGCTAAACGGATTCGGATATATTCATTTTGGCTTTCATATTTAAAACGGATTCGAATACGGATATCCATATACACTTTTTAGCGGATACGAATATCGGATAATTCGGATAACCATTTCCATTTTCCATCCTTACGCCTGCCTGCACCGAAGCTGATAGAAGCTAGGAAATCAGATCAGTAGATACGTAACGTAAGGTTCAGCAACGCTATACCTATATATGTCGCTGTCTTGGCAGCTACAATCCCAGTATTCCGACAAGCTAGAGACACCATCAAGATACGTATCATCCAGGGCATCGATCAGAGGAGAGACGAGCGAGCCGAGCAAACCCTGATCGATCGATCGATGGCTGAGCTGAAGCTGTTGGGCGCGGTGCCCGGCGTGAGCCCGTACGTCAAGGGCTTGGCACACGACTACCTCCCCGAGGACTTCACCCAAAAGAGCCAGCTCCTCCTCGACAGCAACCCGGTGCACAAGTCGGTCCCCGTGCTCATCCATAACGGCAAGCCGATCTGCGACTCGCTGGTCGTCGTCGAGTACGTCGACGAGGCGTTCCCCGGCGCCGGCGCCGCCCAGCTCCCCGCCGACCCCTACGACCGCGCCGTCGCTCGCTTCTGGGCCGCCTTCATCGACAGCAAGGTACGTGTACACAACTGTACATGCATGCGTCGTCGTGTATTTTTCACTGGCTTTGCATGCAATCGTGTTTGACACGGTGAATCTGCAGGTGTTCCCTCCGTGCCTTGCCATTCTGGAGGCGGCAACGAAGACGGAGGAGGAGGAGAAGGCGGCGAAGCTGAAGGTGACCCTGGAGGCGCTGCAATTCGTGGAAGGGGCCTTCGGTGAGTGCTCCAAGGGGAAGCCATTCTTCGGCGGCGACGCCGTCGGGTACCTAGACATCGCGCTCGGGTGCTACCTGTGCTGGTTCGAGGTGGTGAGCGACATAACCGGCGTGGCGCCGCCACTCCTCGACGCGACGAGGACCCCGGAGCTGGCCGCGTGGGCGGTGCGCTTCAGAGCGGCCGTAGCAGTCGGGTGCCTGGTACCGGGGGTTGTGAGCGGTACCACGGAAAAGGCAGAGAAATAGAGGGTAGATCGGATAGATCCACCTAAACCTTAACATTGGTATCAGAGCAAGATTACGTGGATGGCGATCTAGTATTAAATTCCACTGCACGCCGCTGCCGAGGAAAACACTGACGAGAGCGGCAGACTCCATCGGCGCGCGTGCACGGCTCCTGCCGTGTGCAGCTCTCACTCGCACGAGAATCGAGGAACGGAGGAAGGACAGGAGCAAAGGGCCATCGTTACTTGATCCATCCAGCCATCACATAAATTTTTTTTTTCACGGAAGTCGAGAAGCAGCAGGCTAACAGAAGCAATTTCCTCCACCAGGGACAGATCGATCCACATTGTCGGTAACAATTTTTTTTTCCTGGCAATGGCATCCAACAGCGTATTCTCTGAATTACTTAGATCATGTAAGTTATATGGCTCAAATTTTACGGTTTGGAAAAGGAAGATCATGTTTTTACTTTCTGCTGAAAATATTAATTATATTATTGATGAATCTGAACTGGAAAAGCCTGGAAAAGATGCTACTGTAGAGAAAAAGGAAAATTATGAAGAATATCATGAAGTTTGGGCTAAAGATAATAAAAGGGCACGCATATTTATCCTGGGATCAATGTCTGATTCTTTAGCTGCTGAGTATGAGGGTGAATAGAGTGCGTGGAAAATTATGCGTACTCTGGAAAAGGATTTTGGTGAAGTTTCTCTGGTAAAAGTGCTTAATCTTGTTAACAGTTTTCTGTCTACAAAGATGAATCATGGTGCTCCTATTAATCAACATCTCAATAAACTCTGTGTTTTAGCGGAGGAATTACAAAATGCAGGCTATCCCTTTTCTGAAGAAGTGCAGGTTATGGTTGTTCTAAACTCTTTACCAAGTACATGGGAAAATTTTAAGACTAATTTTTTTCATTCTAATTGTGTACTCAATATGCGTAATTTGAGGAATCATTTACTTATGGAGGAAGACAGAAAATTCTCCGAGGGAAAGGAAAAGAACTCAAATAATTCTGAGTTACACATTGGAGAGGAAAAGAAGAGCTATAATAAAAACAATCGGCAAAAGAGGAAGCCTCGCAATGATTTAAGGGAGAAGCTTAACAGGAAACGCGATCGAGATGATCGTGGGAACAACTTAGCTCAGCTGGATGATAGGTACAAGAAATTCCCTTGTCACAATTGTGGTCAGTATGGGCACTTCAGGGCTGACTGCAAGAAAAAGAAGTATGATAAGCAAAAGAAACAGAATAATCAGTCAGATGAGCGTAAAAGCAACTCTCCGCCTAACGGTATGTATAATGTGTGGAGGCCATGGTCTCCAGGTATCTCATCGTAAGTATATGGGTCACTCGGATAAAAGGTGGGTCTAACCTTGTAATTAGAGATATAATAGAACCTAGCAGACTTTGTCTTGTACGAATATATAGTCCTAGTCGAATAGGTTATATCTCTAAGAGGAGATCCCTTGGCCGTAATCTGGTTGGGACTTTTACATTGTACCCATGTTCTCTAGTATATAAGGGGAGGCAGGGCGCCCCCTGAGGGCAGAACAACACAGAAGCTTATAGAAGCGAACATACATCCTCTAAAGAATACACCACAACTGGACGTAGAGTATTATCTCACATCGAGGGCCTGAACCAGTATAAACCTTCCCGTGTTCCTTTACAATCTACCGAGTTTCCATATATATTTATTACCGGTGTAAAACATCGACAGTTGGCGCGCTAGGTAAGGGCTTCGGCGAGATCTACATCTACAAGCTCGATGGATCCAACAACAGGAGTCGATGGCGGCAAATTCTCTCCCGGAGATACAATCTCTTTCGGAAGCCTCGACTTCGTCGCCGACATGTTCGGCAACCTCACCTTAGCTGACATAGATCCAATTCAACCGGCCGAGGAACTAGCCGACTCCGCGCTAGTCGGCCCGCAAGACGCTGCAGCTACCCTCGTCAATCTACTGCGGCGATCTACCACCTGTCTGGGTCTCGGGACAACTCTCTCCTTCAGCGTCCGACTCGCGCTTGGCCTTGAGCCGGCCCGGGTCAGGCTAGGAGGGGGAGAGATCGTCAATCTCCCTTGTAGACCCGGCAACGCCGTGAATCTACATCCCACGCGGTTGACCCGATCTTCTATGCTTCAGTTTGGACATGGTCTAGAGCCGTTCCGGATTGAATCTAGAGAGGTTGGAGTCGTTCTTACTCCGATTAACTACTCAGATTTCAACTCCAAGTCGAATAACAGTTCAAACACTAGTTTGGACACCAGTCTGGCGAGTTCCCTTTTGTCCCGAGAGATCTTCATGGCTTCAACCTCTCCACCGGAGGTACGCCGACTACAAGAGGAGCAATAAGAGGAGGCACGCCGACTATGGCAACAGGAGGAGGCCGATTGCGAGGCTCGCAACGACAAGCTACGCAGGGCTGGGCAAACCACTCAGCAACAAATCCTCCAGACCAAAGTCGGTGACCACGACGTCTTCGTCACGCCACAACAGAACGTCGTGGCCGCTGCAACCTTGATGGACACACTCCAGCTCGGGCCTGATCACCAGGCCACCCCTACTATCGCCAAGATCAAGGCAATGATTACAGCTGCTACCTGTCAGCAGCACCAGCGGTCGGGCGACACACTTGTACAGACCAACCAGTCGGGTTCTCCGGTGGCAGGATTGTCTACATCATCACGACGCCGGGCGGCCGGCTCAAGTCAGCCGCACGCGGAGTCACAGCAAACATCTCTCGGCCATCCTAACAACAACCAGCGGCGTCCCTAGTACGATCGCTGTAAAAATCAAGATATCCGAGGACGTCTACAACGCGACCTCCGCCACAACATCAACGCTCAGCGCCACGAACGCGAAGAGGACGAGCGCCGCCGACTGGAGGACGAGCACGAGCGTTTCGGTTTTCACTACGAGCGGTTTAACCGTCGCGGTAGGAGCCGGAGCCCTCACGAAGATGAAGGCGTACCTGCTTTCACCCAGGAACTACAAGACGTCGACTGGCCGTCGGGCTTAAGCCTACGGGAATCGAGAAATATGATAGCAAAACCAACCTCGAGTCCTGGCTCACCGTATATACCCTGGCTATCCGAGCCGCTAGGGGTGACCATAAAGCCATAGCTAACTACCTCCCGGTCGCCCTGGCCAATTTAGCGAGGACATGGCTAACAGGGCTCCCGAGGTGATCAATCGGCTCCTGGGGGAAACTCCGGGAACGCTTCATAGCCAACTTTCAAGGGACTTATGAAAGACCATCTTCCGAGCACGATCTCTACCAGCTGCACTAGAGGAAGAACGAGTCCCTCTGTGAGTTCATCAAAAGGTTCTCCGAGAAGCGTAATTCCATTCCTATGATCAAGGACGAGGTCATCATCGCTGCCTTCTGCAAGGGAGTCAAGGACGACTGGGTCCAACCTCTGTTGGAAGCCACCAACCTCTGTCCGGGCTCTCTTTGGTATGGCGAATAAATACGCCGACTCGGCTGAAGCGGTCGCAGAGGCCCTCGACGAGAAGAAAGAGCCTTGGCAGAAGGACCAGAAGGCCAAAGCCGACAATGAGCCATCACAGAACAAATCCGGCAGCCGCAAGCGGAAGTCGGACAACGAGGTGGCCAACATGGAGCGAACTTGGTCGCGGCCCCCAAGGAACAACGACTACCAGAAAGTTATGAACGGGTCTTGCCCCTTCCATCCCAAGGGCAAGCATGCGGCCAAGGACTGCTTTATGCTTAAGAAGTTTACTTCTGAGCAGGCTTCATCATCTATCACCGACAAGGACAAAGATAAGCCAGATCTGGGCCTGGCCGACGATTTTTAGGATCCCAAGGCGAGCTTAACCACATCTTCGGAGGGTCGTCTGCGTATGAGTCCAAGCGGAAGCAGAAGCTAACAGCACACGACGTCAATGCAGTCTCTACAGCAGACGCCCCCAGTATTTGTGCTGGTCAGAGATGTCCATCACATTCACCCGCGCAGATCATTCAGATCGGGTTTCACACCCGGGACGCTACCCACTCGTCCTGGACCCGGTTGTTAAAAATATCAAGCTGAAGAAGGTCCTCATAGATGGAGGCAGTGTGCTCAATATTTTGTTCACCAAGATTCTGGATGAGATGAAGATTTCTCATTCAGAACTGCGGCCGAGTACGGCACCCTTCCACGGGATAATTCCCGGCCTGTCTTCAACCCCCCTCGGACAGATAACATTGCCGGTCACCTTCGGCACGCGGGATAACTTCCGCACAGAAAACATCTGCTTCGAGGTCACCGACTTCGAGACCGCGTACCACGCAATACTCGGACGACTGGCGCTCGCCAAATTCATGGCAATATCGCACTATACATACATGGTGCTCAAGATGCCCGGGCCAGCCGGAGTCCTCTCCCTCCGCAGCGACGTCAAGCAAGCCTTCACCTGCGACAAGGAGAGCTACGAGTTGTCTCAATCACAAGAGACGATAGTCGGACACCACAGCATTCAGCAAGCCGTCACAATTGAAGTCGAGGAAGACCAAGTTCCGGCGAAAAAAGCAGCAAAGTCGGGAATTTCAGCGGACTTTGACACGAAGAAGATCCCCCTGGACCCTTCCGACCCCTCCAAGACTGCTCTAGTCGGGACCGGACTCGACCCCAAATAGGAAGACACGCTCATCACCCTCCTTCAAGCCAACAAGGATATCTTCGCATGGAAATCGTCCGACATGCCAGGGGTACCAAGGGAGGTGATCGAGCACGCCCTCAATGTCAAGACAGACGCCAAGCTAGTCAAGCAACGGCTATGGCGCTTTGCACAGGACCGCAAAGATGCTATTCGGGAGGAGATAACCAAGCTCCTCGTAACCAGGTTCATCAAAGAGATCTACCACCCGGACTGGCTGGCAAACCCAGTTCTGGTCTGGAAGAAAAACGGTAAATGGCGCATGTGCGTCAACTACACCGATCTCAACAAAGCGTGCCCCAAGGATCCGTTCGGTCTACCAAGAATAGATCAAGTGGTGGATTTAACCGTAGGGTGTGAACTTCTCAGCTTTCTCGACTATTACTCGGGATACCACCAAATCAGCCTGAAGGAGGAGGACTGCTTAAAGACATTTTTCATCACGCCGTTTGGCGCCTACTGCTACATCACTATGCCGTTCGGTTTGAAAAACGCTGGAGCAACGTATCAACGAGCAATTCAGCGGTGTCTACACACTCAAATCGGGCACAATGTGGAGGCCTACGTCGACGACGTGGTGATCAAGACCAAGTCCAAAGAAGACCTCATCGCCGACCTGGAAGAAACCTTCCAAAATCTTCGAAGATTCAAGATGAAGTTGAATCCGGAAAAGTACACCTTCGGTGTGCCATCCGGCAAGCTACTCAGCTTCATCGTCTCGCATCGCGGCATCGAGGCCAACCCGGAGAAAGTCAATGCAATCATGAACATGGCACCCCGATTAGTCAGAAGGACGTCCAGAAGCTGACAGGCTGCATGGCGGCACTCAGCCGATTCATTTCCCGACTGGGCGAACGGGGCATGGCCTTTTTCAAGCTATTGAAGAAAGCAGACAATTTCCAATGGACTCCCGAAGCCCAACAAGCCTTCAAAGATTTCAAGAAATTTCTCACATCACCACCCGTGTTGGCGTCGCCCATGCCCCAAGAGCCACTAATGCTATATCTGGCGGCAACCACTCAGGTAGTCAACACGGTGTTGGTAGTCGAGCGATCCGAACCGGGTCACATACAGAAGATTCAACGGCTAGTCTACTTCGTCAGCGAGGTCCTTGCTGACTCCAAGATGAGATATCCGCAAGTCCAGAAGCTGCTCTATGGCCTACTTATTACTGTCCAGAGGCTGGTGCACTATTTCCAATCGCACCAAGTCACGGTGGTCACATCGTACCCACTCGGGGACGTCCTCCATAACCGCGAGGCCACCGACCGAATCGCTAAATGGGCGCTCGAGTTGATGGCATTCAACATCACCTTTCAGCCACAAACAGCGATCAAATCACAAGCTCTAGCCGACTTCGTGGCCAAGTGGACAGAAGTTCAGATACCCACATCAACAGCAAAGCTAGAGTACTGAACAATGTACTTTGACGGTTCTCTGAGGATTGGCGGCGCCAGGGCCGGCATCGTACTGATGTCCCCCACTAGCGAAAAACTCAAGTATGTTCTACAGATTCACTTCCCGGCTTCCCACAATGTCGCTGAGTACGAGGCACTCATCCATGGGCTCCACATCGCTATATCACTCGGCATCCATCGACTGGTTGTGTGTGGAGACTCTCAACTCGTGGTGAACCAAGTCATGAAAGACTGGACAGGTCTCACATCAGTTCTCTGGTCTCTAAGAACCACGGTTAGTCGGGCAACAGGGCAATCCCCTTTCTTTCTGGTCTATGGTGCTGATGCTGTGTTACCTACCGAGTTAGAGTTCGGCTCTCCGTGAGTCCGGGCTTACTTAGAAGACATCTCAAACAATACCCGATTGGTCGAACTAGATCAGCTGGAAGAAGCGAGAGACATCGCCATAATCCAGTCGGCAAGGTATCTTCAAGGTCTGCGTCGTTACCACAATCGCAATGTCCGTGGCCGTGCCTTTTGGTCGAAGATCTCGTCTTGAGAAAAATACAAACCACCAAAGACGGGCATAAACTATCCCTAATATGGGAAGAGCCGTTCATTATAGCAGAAGTTACATGGCCAGGCACCTACCGACTGAAGATTGAAGACGGTGCCCTCGTCAGCAACTCATAGAATATAGAACAGCTACGTCCTTTCTATACCTGAGTTTTACACTTTCCATGTGTATAGTTTTTCTCTGACTCACTACGCCGTTTGTTCCAACCGAGTAGTGAGTCGAGGGCTACATGTATTATATGTGCTTTGTCAATAATATACGAGCTTGTTTTGCTTAAGTTATGAAGTTTTGCAATGACTTTGATGTTTGCCCAAGTACAGCTTTCCACAGTGAACGATTTTATTAAGTTCCTATAGACTAACTCGGCGTAGACTATATAGTCGGGTAAAGCTAATGATAACTAAGTCAAAACTTAGAGCTTGGTGGCATTACACATACATTTACACATGCCCTTACAAAAGTTTATATACACCGACTGCATGATGGACTGTTCTTACATACCCAGGTCTTGGGTGATCACCTCTACAGTTGGCCTCGCATGGGCTATCAGCCCTAGCGCCTCCTTAGGTGTTGTCTCCTCGGCGAACCCCTCTCCGATGGCTTCGATATCTGCCCTGGGGTAGATTGACTTGGTCATCACCAAGGTTTGGGCCACGCTGACAACAAGATACTCGTCCGTGTACCTTTTCAGGATACTCGGAGCTTCGTTAAGGCGCGCCTGCACTTGGGAGACCATGTTGGAGCTGGTTCCCAGATAGTGAGGATCCATGATGTCAAGGAGCCCTTTCACGGACTCGGCGAGGGTCTTCCGTGACTCCTTGACAATCTTTATCTCCTCTGCAAAAGCCTGAAACTGGATCTGGGCATTGGCTCTAGCAGCTACCTGGGTTCATCGACAAGTAAACTTGTTAGGCAAAATTGCAGACAGGGTACTTAATGGATTGGTTAAGATCATTGTCAGAGCGGAGACTTACTTTCGTAGTCAGCCTCTCATTTGGCTCTGGCCTTCTCCAGTTCAGCCTTCTCCTTCTCGAGCTTGGCGTTGTCCTTCTTCAAGTCGGCCTTCTCCTTCTCGAGCTCGGCCTTGGCCCTTTTCAAGTCGGCCACATCTTTCTCAAGCTTGGCTTCCCCCTCTGTTCGGGTCTTCAACTCGGCTTCGAGGGCTACACATCAGAATAGTCAAGTACTCAACATTGCAATCAAGACACAACTGGGTAGTCGGGAAACAACATGGCTGGAGAAATATACTAAGGGCTCGGTCAGGAAGACGTATTCAGGAGACTTACTTCCAATCTTCTGGGCTTGGTCCCAATTTTCGTCCCTGAGCTGATTAACGGCTCCCTTCAGCCAAGACTCCCTCTCCTGGCTACGCCACTCCAATTCGCCCTTTAAGGTTTGGAGCTGGTCCAATTGTTGGAGTTGGGGGGCGAGCTGGGTCAGGACCTCGTTCATCCTCTTCGGGCGGTCAACAAGTTTCTGCTCAGGGAGAAAACAGAGCAAAGCAGAGTCAAGCGTCAGAACACTTATGCAAGGAAGACTACCAAGACTCCAATACGGCGAAAGTCATACTTGGCCCCCCCGGGACGCGGCGATCGTGGCGCAAAGCAAGTCTTCACGCTCCTTCTCCGCCGCAACTTCGTCGTGCTTATAACTCTTCGCAGTTCCGCCAGGGGCTACCCAGCGGAATGTCCTCAGGAATTTGCGGGGAGGAGCCTCAAGCTTGGGGAGGTCCGGTCTTTCCGAAGACGACGACGACGGGGTCCTGGCCCCCAACTCGGCGGCTGCTGGGGCTTTAGAGACATGATCAGGGCTTGGAGCAATAGCTTCGACATTAGCCCCTTGGTCGGCCAGCGTCGGTGGCTCTACAGTCGGGACGACCTCGGTTTCTACAACTGAGACGGCCGTCGGCTTAGCAGATATGCTCGCGGGCGCTGGTTCGGCTGGGGGTGGCCCTACAACAGGAGCAACCGGCGTGGTCTCCTTGAGATCGATGTTGGCGTGCTTCCTGCACGATTAGTCGGATATCAACACACCACAATGCTGAACAAGACTTTCGGAAGGCTGAAAATCACATACCTCTTGGAGAATTTGAGCTTACCCCTGGGGGCCCCTGACGTCGGCGGTGGACTGCTGCCGGCTGTCGAGCTGGACGGCGTGGCAGTCGGCGGCGGCATTTTTGTCCTAGTTGGCCCCGCTCCTAGCGTGGCCGGCTGGGGTGCTCGGGTCCTAGGCGGTGATGTTCTTGGGCTTGATGTTGCTGAGCCCGGGGCGCTTGACCAAACCTTGTACTCGGCGGCACCCTTATTGGGCTCAACGACGCTGAGCTTGATTGCGCTGGTCCCGGTCTGGGACTTGGCAGCCTGGGGGCCGGGCCGGCGGTGTCTTTTATCCTCAGACTCCCAGCTGCGGCACTCGGCCTGATAATCTTCTTCTTGCCCTGATCTTCAACAGGTCTCTTTCCCGCTCTCTTGGAGTCGGGCTGGGCAGCAGAAGGACTTAACGGCCTCTTCTTCTTCGACTTCATGGCCGATAGAGTTCGGGAGTCGTCATCGAACTCCTTATATGTCTATAAGCAGTTCAACAATGCACATCACATATCGCATAAGCAATGAAGAATATAGGTTTACAGGCATTCATCACAGATGAACAGCAAGGGTTACCTCTGGACGAGGCCGTTTTTGGCTGTAAGCCACGATGGAGTGCTCTGCATCTTCGGTTTCAACCACCCCACTAGAGAAATAACTGAACAACACTTCGATCACTTTGTGCTAGTCAGCCAGATCTCAGCATTCTCGGTCGGGGTCGTCTCTCCCCCGGTAATCCCAACAGAATTGGCTTCTTAGCTTCAACGGCTAGACGCACCGGGTCAGGAAGCGCCTGGCCACCTAGGGACCGGTCAGACCGGCGCTCTTCAGCCTATCTAGTCTTTCAAGCAACTGATGCACTTGGCCCATCTCCTCAAAAGTTGGTACTGATGACCAATTGGATGAGACCACCGGAGGCAAACTAGTAAATGGAGGCAGAGAGGGTTCCAGATCAGAACAATATAACCACTCCTTATGCCAACCTTTCAAGGAAGTTTTCAGAGGAAGATGAAGATATGTCCTTTTCATTTCACTCCTGAGCTGGATACCCCCCCCCCCCCCCCAATCACCTGGACCTTGCTCTTGGAGGGCTGGGGCTTGATGTGGAACAAGTGTCTAAAAAGATTTAAATGGGGTTCCACACCCAAGAAACACTCGCAAAGAGTTACAAATATAGAAATTTGCAAGACTGAGTTTGGATTCAGATTCACCAACTCCAATCCATAGAAGGTAAGAAGACGACGGAGGAAGTCAGAAGATGGAAGAAATAGACCTCGATCGAAAAAGGAGACAAAAACAACAGTCTCATTGGCCTGGGGCTCTGGAACTGATTCACCTTCCACCGGGCGCCAACGGATGACATCATGGCTTTGCAGCTGCAGCAATTTCTCCAAGTGCTCCAGCTTGGGCCAACCGCAATCCGAAGTCGGCCACGCCTCATCCGACGCCCCCACAAAATCTGAGGCCCTCAGCATGGTTGAGGACGAGAAGATTTGGGGGAAATGTTGCTGGGGGTTTGGAATGGATGAGGAGGAGTGGAATTGCCCGAGTTTCAGTGGGGAAGAGCAAGCAATGGCGAACCCTAGCGAAGCGGGAGGCGAAATTTCGGTGCGGAGATTGGAAGACGAAACGATTGGTGGATTGGAGAAGATGAAGGAATCTTTTCTCTCTCCCCCTGCCTTTTATAGAGCTGTTTCTGATTTGTGGGCTTGGACTTACACAGTCGGTATTGGGCCACGAAGATATGAGTTTCTACAATAGCACGCTTAATGTGGGCTACTCACTGGTTGTGTTAAAATCATAGTGCTGGTGCTACCAACAGGAACCGATGAGGTAAACAGATATGCTTCATGAAGGCCTAATTGCTGAACACATGTGTTTGGGTATCTGTCTTATCCACCAGGTATTGAAGATATATCCTTATAAGGGTCACAAGCTGGTCTTCATCAAGATTGAGGATGTAGGTATCTCTCAAGTATACCTGACCACATAATGAATTAAATTTCATAAAGTGGTACTTGGCCTACATGCTTGGCCAACAGTTGCCATGAGCAAATCTCTTTCTAGCCGACGTGACGCTGAAGAGTCTAACTTCCGAGTAGTGCACTACTCGGGAGAGACTTGTTAATGCCAAAATTTGGTAAGGCCCTGTATCAGATTCGGTCAAAGGGGAAATTGCAGTCAACTGGCGGAAATTGATTCAGAAGAGACCGATTCCGGGAGGGAGCCGTGAAGACCGCTGTTTGGCAGTTATTTACTGTACCTATTAATTAGGCAAGTATTTATCTTTAGGAAACCTGACCTCATGTCCGGTCAGGCCTTGTTAGCGTTTTCTGTTATAATTAGGAAATCATGTACCGTGTCCAATAAGGACTCGTGTAACTCGGGGTATAAATACGTACGCCCGGGGACCTTGTAAATTATCACTCGATCAATACAATTTCGGCGCATCGCCACCCTTCCGACGGGATCTTGCTTCTCGAGCCGGGCTGCATCGGTTAGGTCCGACCTCCTGCGAGAGGGTAAGTCTCGTCACCCCGGCTACCTATCGGCTAGGACTTCCTCGGTTAGGTCCGATATTCTAGTCGGTTTATGGTAGTCGGCTTACCACGATATATTTATTTTATCTATGGCTGCATCAGTTCAGTTTGATCTCATAGATTGATTAGGTATATCACATCACGCGTGCATAGATCGTATCGCTTACTGGAAGCGGTTTATCATCAGTTTGTGCTGCATCGGTTAGGTCCGACCTACTAAACTGCTAGCGATAAATCGTTCCTGCTAGGTCGATACTTTATGTGCAAGCGTCTTATCGGGGTGTATAGCCGGTAAGTTATCATGATTTAGCATCACGATCGTATCAGATCTATCAGCTTATTGAGATCTCGTTATTATTATCAGTCTGTGCTGCAATGGTTGGGTCCGATCTACTAGACTGACAATAATAACGTTACTCTTAATAAGTCGATGGGTTTTATGCGATGTTGTTATCGGAGTGCTTAGCCGATAAGTTATCTCTTATTAAATATAGCCGATTATACTGCTTGCCTTGTTATGCATTCTTGCCTGCATTACTGTTACGATCGGCTAAGGGCCAGCCGATTGGTTTACTCTACCGATCCGAGTGCGAGCACAAGCAGGTTCCCGGGCACGATCTCAGCAAGTTCCCGGGCACGACCTCAGTCAAGTTCCCGGGCACGACCTCAGGTAAAGGCCCGGGCACGAGCATAGGTAAGAACTCGGGCACGGACACGGACAGCGGATGAAGATCCCGGGCGCAGATGTGAGCAAGGGCCCGGGCACGGGCGCGGGCAATATCTTCGCGGCGATACCAGTAACTTTGACCACGATCGGCTGGAGTCCATTTAATCTATTTACTTACTGTTGACGCCGAAAACCGCCGGGTGTGCCAAAAAGCTTGCTGACGATCTGGTTCGGCGCCTAGCGACACGCGAAGGCCTGGGAGATTTGCTTAGCTCCAGTGCAGGTCCTAAAATCTTGAGGTTCGCAGGCGTGCCAGTCAATTTGACCCAGCAATTGACAAGGAGATAGAAAATATTAGCCAACAACCCAATCGGCCGACATACTGATGTAGACTCCTTCCAAACGATTGCCGATAGCTCCTGTACCGAATTCCCCTGAACCGACTGCCCGACTTGCCCGGGCCTTCGCCTGTGTCTGCGCCCGGGTCTTCGCCCGTTGCCCACGCTCGGGTTCTCGTCTGTTGCCCGAGCCCGGGACCTCGCGTCCGCGCCCGGATCTCTGTGCCCGCGCCCAGGTCTTCGTGCCCGCGTCCGGGTACTTGCCTGCTTGTTTGTGCCCGTGCCCTGGTTCTCGCTTGCACCTGCTCCCGGCTACCAGCAGCGATCGACCGATAAGCCGATAGAGTCTTCCTTCAGCCGATGGCGCCAACAGTGCTCGCACATCGGCTACGCCTGTACCCGGGCCCTCGTCCTCGGCGTGCTCGCGTCCGGGTCCTTGTTGGTCCTCGTGTCCGGGTACGCGTGCCTGACTGTCAGCAATACTTGCGCATCGGCTAAGAAACCGATAATATAGTCGATGATAATATAAACAGATAAAAAGCCAGCCGACTGATAAATAAACACTTGGACATCGGCTAGAGGCCGATGGTATAGTAGATAGGCAAAATAATGAATATTGTGCAGTCGGCTTTATGTAGTACATAAAAGAATTGCAATATAAGTTAGCCGATTACTGATAGAACATGTGTATCGGCTGGGAAGCCGATGATAGTGTAAAACAAAGATGCAATCGGCTGTAACAACAGATAACCTATTGGCTAAGCGCTCCGATAGAACATCGCATAAAACCCATCGACCCATCAAGGATAAACTTATCATTATCAATCTAGTAGTTCAAACCTAACTGATGCAGCACAGATTAATAATGATAAAAGAGCCTCGATGAGACGATAGACCTAATGCAACTGTGATGTAATAAGATAACTTATCGGCTATACATTCCGATAAGACGCTTGCATGGAAACCATCAACCTAGCAGGAACGATTTATTACGAGCAGTTTAGTAGGTCGGACCCAACCGATGCAGCACAAACTGATGATGAATCGCTCCCAGTAAGCCGATGAAGACTATGCACGCGTGATGTGGTATACCTGATCGGCCTAAGAGATCGAACCGAACCGATGCAGCCGTAAACAGAGCAGATACACCTGGGTAAGGGGTGACGAGTCTTACCCTCTCGCAGGAGTTCGGACCTAACCGATGCAGCCCCGCTCGAGAAGCAAGAACCCGTCGAAAAGGGTGGCGATGCGCCGAAGTTTATTGATCGTTGTGGATAGTTTACAGGGTGCCCGGGCGTACGTATTTATACCCCGAGTTACATGAGTCCTTATAGGACACGGAACAAGACTTTCCTAACTAGAAAAGGAAAACTAACAGACCTGATCGGACAAGAGATCAGGTTTCCTAAAAGATAAAACTATCTAATAGATAAGATAAATAATTGCCATAACATGGTCTTCACGATTCCTTCTCAAATCCGGTTTCTTCTGGATTAATTTCCTCCGGTTGATATAGCTTCTATCTTTACCGAACCTGATATGAGCCGTGCCAAATTTTGGCGTTAACACTTACATATCTTGCTTGCTTACTTTATCAAGTTTACAGCCGACTTTTGAGCATCCTTTCGATGATCGGCTAGTTTAATACTTGTCTATTATTATGTTATTGCTCTTGCCGTCATCAGCTTTTTAGCCGATGTATAAGTGCTACAGTGCGTATCGGCCATCGGCCGATGAGATGAGTCCAAGTCGGCTTCCAGCCGATTGGCTCACGAATTTGACATCTTCTCTTCTTGTCAATTGCAGGGTCAAATTGACTGGCACGCCTACGAACCTCAAGACTTTAGGACGTGCACTGGAGTGAAGCAAATCTCCCAGGCCTTCGCGTGTCTCCCAGACGCCGGACGGCCCCCGGAGGGTTTTCGGTGTCAACAAGACTATAAATGTTTTTTCCAGCTGATATGACGCTGAAGAGTCTAACTTCCAAGTGGGACGCCACTCGGGAAAGACTATAAACACCTTTTCCAGCGACATGAAGCTGAAGAGTCTCATATACGAGTGGCATGCTACTCGGTAAAGACTATAAATTATTTTCGGTTGACATGATACCGAAGAGTCTCATATACCAGTAGTATACTACTCGGGAAAGATTACACGGTTAAAGATCTTTGACTTTATGTTTAATTGTTTTTATAATTAAGCACAAAGTTGGGGGCTACACCTAATAGGTGTGCCTATTCGGTGCATACTATTCATACATCTATATGGAGCCCTTCAGAGCCTCGCTGCCAGCTGACATGAAGCAAGACTCGGGAAGAAGAAGTACTCGGACAAAGAGTACTCAGGAGCAATGCACTCGGGCAATCTTTGCCGTGGAGGATGAGCACTTGGCATCAGTTGTGACTCAACTATGAAGCTCTCAGGGGTTACTGTGGAGGCTATGGGCCCCGGGTACCTCATCGCAAGCATATAGACCACTCGGATAGAGGATGAGACTAGCCTTATAATTAGAGATATGATAGAACCGGCAGACTTTGCCTTGTACGGGTATTATGGGATGCCCCTGGCCGAGTAAATAGTAGGTTTATGGAAGTTCAGTGCCGACCACTGAATCCTGTGTGGATCTTTCGGCTGGCATTGGATGACTCTAGACTGGCTTTGGAAATGGCCTTGTCACGAATTTCTGGGTACAGGCCAGTACCCGGTGTAATTTTCGTGTCGGATGGGTAAAGCGCACACCCTCTGCAGAGTTCAGCAGAACTGTTCGAACAGCCGTGCCCTCGGTTAAGGGCGATGCAAGGTGATTCCCATAGCGTAGATTTGTTTGCCAGTGATTTGTGAAAGTGTTTGATGGAAAGGGAACCGTGACCAGAGTTTGCCGAGTGAGCAAACGGAAGGCCTGTGTGGCCAGAAACGGATCTGTGTGATCCGGGGTGTTAAGCACCATAATCAAGTGAATGAAAAGTAAACAGGATGAAGATCATGCTCCCGGGTTGTAGCCAGGGCAGCAAACTTAAGCCCCCGGGTTGTAGCCAGGGCGGCAGTTGTACAGATGTCTTCGGGTTGTAGCCAGAAGACGGATTGATCAAGCTCCCGGGTTGTAGCCAGGGCAGCAAGTTGATCAAGTTGTGCTCCCGGGTTGTAGCCAGGGCAGCAATGTTCGAGCCCCCGGGTTGTAGCCAGGGCGGCGGTTTAGCTAGCTGGTTGTAGCCAGTGTAGCGGGCATTAAGTGCCACAGCTGAGATTTGGTTGTAGCCGAGTCTCAGGGTCAATGAGTGGTTGTAGCTACTCGGGAGATACAGGACCAGCAAATGCGAAGTAAAAGATTATAAGAACATGTATGTTTATGCTTGATTCATTAAGTGGCGAGTTGTTGAAAAGCAACTTGCGGAATGGATCGAGGCGTGAGCCTCTTTCCGACAACCAAAATTTGAATCTCACTAGTGTTTGCAAGGAAAAGAGTTTCTAAAGGCAATTTTCGCAAATAAACCCTTAGCCTTTCTGTCTGACCGTCATGGCATCTTTTCTCGGCTTGCTGAGTACGAAAGTACTCACCTTGTTCATATATTTGTATAGTAGGTTTTGGAGAAGAAGACGAAGACCCGATTGCTGCCGAGTTCCTCCAAGACCAGGCCGACTACGAAGACTTCTGAAGGTTTCGAGCCTAGTTCCCAACTGAGCCTGTGGTGTAGTTTTTGTCCAGCTTCCGCCCTGTTTCTGCTGTTTCGCTAGTTTACCTGTTGATTATTTTTGCCCATCCCGGGTTTGTCCTGGATGGATCTCCTTGTATTTATATGTGTACTCTGTTATGTATTTATTGTAACTTTGAGTTGTATCATTGTTGTGCGTACCCGACTACTGATCCTGGGATCGGGTGCCGTATGCACATGGTGGCCTTCCACCTAGTCGGGGAGGCGTCACAGGAATGGTATCAGAGCAAAGGTTGGCCCTAGGAGCGAAACCCCACCCGTGTAGATGACCTTGAGGATCATATTTTGAAAATTATACTATTTGCAAAAATCTAGGACTTGTCTGAGTATCTTTCTCTGCTTTGTAGAATTTTGGAAAAGTTCCTAAACTCTTGGCTATCTCCCTGCTTTTGGTTCCTGCGCAAGCCCTTAGGTTCCAGTACCCTATCTGTCGTCTTTTCGTTGTGGCTGGGTCCTCGAGTGTGTTCCTTGTTCTGTTGCTTGAATCCATCTTGCTGATCTTGTTGCTCCTTCATCTGTTCCATCGGTTTGGTTGCCGATAACCTTGCTGAGCCTTTCTCCCTTGGTTGCCCTTTTCTAGGACCAGATGGCAGAACGTCAGCGCCGGAATGTTCGTGCTCCAGCTCGCCTGGGTTTTGAAGACCAGGGTCCAGTCCGCAACAACCTGCTTACCGCCGCGGAGGAACAAGAAGTGGAGCAGACTCATGATCGGATGTCCGGAAATGGCCGTGCAGCCGGTCTTGGTACCTTTGACTCTGCAGCAGCAAACCCTGGAGGATTACCTCAACCTCCTCACCTTCCAGCAGACCCCCAGCAGCTTATGGCCATCCAGACCCAGATCTTGCAAGGCATTGCTCAAAACTTGGCCGCAATACAGCCTCTTCTCCATCAAGCTCCACCAGCACAAGCTCATGGACGCTCCAAGCTTGCTGACTTCATGAGGTCCCGTCTAGCCGAGTTTTCGCAGACTGCTGAGCCAGTAGAGGCTGATGACTGGCTAAAGGATATGGACAGAAAGCTGAACCTAGTGCAGTGCACACCCGTGGAGAAAACCCAGTTTGCTGCACATCAACTTCGTGGACCAGCAGCTGACTGGTGGGAGAACTACTGTGCTGCCCATCAAGATGCCGCCAACATCGCCTGGCCCGAGTTTGTTGAAGCCTTCAGAGCTGCACATGTCCCAGAAGGAGTAATAGACATTAAGAGAGAAGAATTCAACAACCTCAAACAGGGACATTCCAGCATCAGCGAGTACCTGAGCAGGTTCAACCATCTAGCTCGCTATGCACCCGAGGACGTGAACACGGACAAGAAGAAAATCAGAAGGTTTCTGAAAGGGATGAATGTGGCAATGAAGATCCAGCTTATTGCCCATGACTTCCCTACTTTCCAGCACATGGTCAACAGAGCCCTAGTAGTTGAAGACGCGAGGAAGGAGATCGAAGTTTTTCGCAAACGCAAGGCCTCCCAGATGCAGACTCGTAGTGGTCCGAGTACCAGGCCCTATCTCCCCAGTCCTTCCCGTCAGTTTGCCCCATCCCAGTTTCAAGAGCAGGTGTTTCGCCCATCTGTTTCCCGCCCGGCTTCATCTGTTCAGTCCCGACCCCTCAGTGCAAATACCGGTGCAAGTCGCCCTACCCCAGCCGGCCTACAGCAGAGGAGTATCCCGAGTGCCCTAGGAAGCCGATGCTACAACTGCAACGAGTTGGGTCACTTCGCCCGTCACTGCCCCCAGAAGCAAGACTCTGTAGCCTCTGGACGCCCCAACGCCAGCGCTTCAAGAGCCCCTGTGTTTAGTCGAGGACAGCCGACTACACATGCTAGTAGATCTGCCTCCCGTGCCCCTCCGACCTTTGGACGTGGCCGAGTCAATCATATCCAGTCGGAGACAGCCCGAGAAGCTTCAGATGTAGTAATGGGTACGTTTCTTGTCAACTCCGTACCTGCAGTTGTTCTGTTTGATTCTAGAGCATCGCATTCCTTTATTTCTCAATCTTTTGTGGATAAGTATGGTTGGGATGTTCAAGGTCTTAGGATACCTATGGTCATACACTCCCCTGGTAAGGAGTTTAGGTCAGACCAGTCTTGCCCTGGAGTTACCCTGGTAATTAAAGGAGTTAGTTTCTCAGCCAACCCCATTGTCCTGGAATCACAAGGCTTGGATTTGATTCTAGGCATGGACTGGTTAGCTAAGCACAAAGGCCGAATAGACTGTGCAACCAGCACCATAACCCTGCAGTGCCCTTTTGGACAAGAAGTAAAGTTCGCCTCCCCTGGAAACCCTAAGAACCGACCCCTCCTGAACTCTGTGCAAGTAGTCCCTTTGGAAGAAGTGCCGGTGATCAATGAGTACCCTGATGTCTTCCCAGACAGTCTACCCGGAATGCCCCCTGATAGAGAGATTGAGTTCTCTATAGAGTTGCTACCTGGCACAGCACCCATATCCAAGAGACCCTATAGAATGGCGGCTAATGAGTTAGCCGAAGTAAAGAAACAGATAGAAGAACTTGAGAGCCTAGGTTTTGTGCGACCTAGCACATCACCTTGGGGAGCTCCAGTGCTCCTAGTGGAAAAGAAGGATAAGACCAAGAGGGTGTGCGTTGATTATCGCGCACTGAATGGAGTAACCATCAAGAATAAGTATCCTCTACCAAGGATTGATGACATGTTCGACCAGCTGCAAGGAGCTAAAGTTTTCTCTAAGGTTGACTTGAGATCAGGATACCACCAGTTGAAGATCAGACCTGAGGATATACCCAAGACAGCTTTCCTGACCCGTTATGGATTATATGAGTATACAGTGATGTCCTTCGGACTCACTAATGCCCCAGCTTTCTTCATGAGTCTTATGAATAAGGTATTCATGGAATATCTCGACAAGTTTGTCGTGGTATTCATGGATGATGTCTTAATCTTCTCCAAGGACGAGCAAGAACATGTTGGACATTTGAGAATGGTTCTCGGAAAGCTAAGAGAGCACCAGTTGTTTGCCAAGTACTCGAAGTGTGAGTTCTGGCTAGACCGAGTTGCTTTTCTCGGGCATATGGTCACTGCCCAAGGAGTAGAAGTGGACCCGGGGAAAGTGAGGGACGTGCTTTCTTGGAAATTCCCGACTACCGTCACGGAAGTGAGAAGTTTCCTAGGTTTGGCTGGATACTATCGGAGATTCATTGAAGGATTTTCAAGGGTTGCCAAACCCATGACAGAATTGCTAAAGAAGGAAAAGAAGTTTGAATGGAGTGACGCCTGTGAGAAAAGTTTCCTGGAATTAAGGAAAAGGCTGACTACACCACCTGTGTTGATCCTTCCGGATATCAGGAAAGACTTTGAGGTATACTGTGATGCATCCCGACTAGGCATAGGCTGTGTGCTTATGCAGGAAGGAAGAGTGGTTGCGTATGCCTCAAGACAGTTAAGACCCCATGAGCTGAACTACCCGACCCATGACCTAGAGTTGTCAGCAGTAGTACATGCCCTGAAGATATGGCGACACTACCTAGTCGGAAATCGGTGTGAAGTATACACTGACCATAAAAGCCTGAAGTACATCTTCACTCAGACCGAGCTTAATCTCAGACAAAGAAGATGGCTTGAGTTGATTAAGGATTACGAACTTGGAATACATTACCACCCTGGCAAGGCAAATGTTGTTGCCGATGCCCTCAGTCGGAAAGTCCATTGTAATGCCATCTTGACCCCGCCCCTTCAACCCGAGCTAAGTCGAGAGCTGGAAAAGCTAAGGATAAATATGGTCAAGCCAGGAACGCTGGCGACTTTGCTGATTCAGCCTACCTTGGAGGACCAGATCAGAGAAGCTCAAAAGGTAGATGAAAAGATTGTGTCTATTAAGGAAAGCTTGGCCAAAGGAAAGGCCCCCGAGTTCTCCGTTGACAGCAAAGGAACTGTTTGGTTTGGGAAACGCATTTGCGTGCCCGGCAGAAAGAAAATCCGAAACTTAATCTTGAGAGAAGCCCATGAGTCCGCTTATTTCATCCACCCAGGAAGTACCAAGATGTACAAGGATATAAAGGATCATTACTGGTGGCCTGGAATGAAGCGAGATATTGCCGAGTATGTCGCGGTTTGTGACATTTGTCAAAGGGTTAAAGCAGAGCATCAGAAGCCAGCAGGATTGCTTCAGCCCTTAAGGATACCCGAGTGGAAATGGGAAGAAATAGGAATGGATTTCATCGTTGGATTACCTAAGACCCTGGCAGGACATGATTCCATCTGGGTAATAGTGGACCGACTGACCAAAGTCGCCCACTTTATCCCCGTCAAGACCACCTACCCGGCTAAGAAGTTAGCTGAGTTGTATCTGACCAAGGTTATCTGCCAACATGGAGTCCCAAGGAAGATAGTGTCTGACCGAGGAGCTCAATTCACCTCCCACTTTTGGCAAAAGCTGCATGAGGCAATGGGCACTAATCTCAATTTCAGTACTGCATATCACCCCCAGACGGATGGACAGACCGAGAGGGTAAACCAGATCGTGGAAGATATGCTAAGAGCATGTGCCCTGGATTTTGAAGGAACCTGGGATCTCTGTCTGCCTTATGCCGAATTCTCCTACAACAACAGCTATCAAGCCAGTATCCAGATGGCCCCCAATGAAGCTCTATATGGACGCAAGTGTAGAACTCCACTCTGTTGGACAGACGTAGGAGAAAAGATGGTCTTTGGACCAGACATTTTGAAAGAGGCAGAAGAGCGAGTTAAGGCAGACATTTTAAGTTTAACTCATTATTCTGAAGAAGGACCAACATTTCCATCAAATCACCTTTCACCTACTCCCAAAAAAACTTTGTAAAATTGAACTAGGAAACCATCAGGCCTAGGTTGTGGGCCCCCGGCTTTGTACACCGAAAACCTCTTGTGTTTATAATATACCAAATCCCTAGATCAGTAGTTTGGCATATATACTCACTTAGCTGGTACATAGTGCTTGTTGCCCGAGTGGGACCCAAATAGACCGAACACGGTCGAATACATTACAGAACTTCCAAAAGATTAAGGTACGGAAAAGGATACGGAAGCAAGAAGGTGATAGCACCACTCCACAGGTAGCGACTGGGGATCCAAACCCTAAGGCACCTCCTTAGGTTCCTCCTCCTCCGATGGGACGCATTCGTACGGATCATCCTTGTCGACTACTTCTAAAAAGGGGGATTAATCAACGGTGAGTACAAATGTACTCTCAAGCCACCACTACAAGATGCATTAGTGCAGGATTGGTTCAAGGGTGGCAAGGCTCATTTGCGGAAAGCACTTTCACAAATCAGTTCATAAACCCTGGACCCAACGGTTTTGACTGGAAACAACGTTATGTTTAAGTGGTTAACAGATAGCGAGAATTATCATCTCCTCCCCAAGCTTCCCTTGGTTCGGCTTACCCTCACGTCTAGTTTTAACCCATTTTCTGAATCTCGACCTTCCCGTATCCCGGGAGAGTCTACATGCCATCATCCCAACCTAGTCTAAGCAAGATCAAAACTTCAAAGGCTAGTCAAGTCTATAACAAGTCCCGGTGCTCCTTTAACCGCGAGCACGGCTATTCAAATAGATTGTTTTTACTCACACTGCAGTGGATGTACGCTTTACTCGCAATCTGTCATGCACCCAACACATGAGACTTGTCACAGCCTGGTCTTTTGGTTTCCCTCGCATTGCGGCACCCGCTCCAAGGAATATGAACCCTCATGCACCCCTAGCACCCAACGCCTCAAGTTGGTGGTGAGAGGAGTCCTAGAACCCAAGAAATCCAGGCAATACACTATATATATATATATATATATATATATACACACTTAGGGTGCATTTTAGGTTTGACGTCATCAATCACAATAGCACAACACCTCACATCATCATACATTTTGTGTGTAGAACCAACCATGACTGGGGTGCCTCCCACTCAGGTCACCTAATCCTCTAGGTCTATGCCCATATGAGAAATACGGTCGTACTCTATTTGTTTTTCGCATAGCTTCTTGACTCGGTCCTTAATTGACCAGGGTCGGTGCTAGCCTTTTCATAGAACCACTCAATTCGGTCCGTGCCGCCCTAGTCGAAATTAGTTTTGTATTTTTAAGCTTTTGGTTTTCACAACCATTTTTATGTGAGATATCCGAAGTGGCGCTCATGTCTCCACTCGCTTATCGATAATTACCCCACCCTGGGCAATCATCCCCTCTTTACCCTTAAACTTGTCATGAGCACATAATATACGAACAACTAATTAAGCATGACTAAGCATTGTCATTATATGACTAAGGACTGAACATAATACGGCAATCAAGGTACGGGAAAATAATACCAAGGAAGGGCTAAAGCAATTAGGTATGCAATTTAAATATAGCATGCATTTTGTTTGCAAGCAAATCATTTCGCAACATAGGATCGACATGATCATGGGGGGGCGTAGTGACTTGCCTTGTTCAGCTAAGGGTTCCTCCTCGGCTGCAATGAACTTGTCCTTGCAAACGTACCCTGGTGGAGCGGAAAACTAATCAAGCTACGCTCCAAAAATAAGTCATAAATCATAGAAAAATGGTAAAAATACCAAACCAATGCCATTGGATAGATCTTGATTTTAGAAAAATTTTGGTGAAAGTTTCATCCCAATCCAACTTAAAATGAGAGAGTTATGGCCGTTTCAAGATTCAAATTTGAATTAAATCAAATTAATTGAAAAACTTCACTGTGCACTTGTTTTTCCCCATTTTCCCGAATTTTTATTCTTAAAAGAAAATTCCTGAGTCACTGAATAGTGGGCCTTAAGCCCCCTTTATTGGAAATTGATTGTTTTCAAAAAGGGAAAGCCTCCAATGATTGACAGGTGGGGCCCAATTCAAAGTTTGACCGGCCAGGCGGCCCACTCCCTAGCCAGGACCCACATGTCAGCCTCATAGGGCCATTTACCAGGCTTTAATAAGGTTATAAAGTGCGTGGGTCCCAGCTGTCAGTGAGACAACTTTTGAAAACGTTTTAAATTAGTTTTCCTTAATTAGGATGGCCCACATGTCGGTCACTGAAGTTAATCATGTCATTAGGGTTAATTATGGTGATTAGTTTCTAATCCTCCCGGGCCCACATGTCAGCCCCACGGACTCCTTCTTCCTCTTCCTTCTCTCGTGCTCTGCCTCTCTCTTCGCCGCGCGGCTGCTTGTCCAAAGCGGCTCACGTGTAGTACCGCCGGGCCGAGACCCGGGGCGGCCGGCGAGGGGAGGTCCGTAGAGACCTCCGCCGTGTCTAGGCAGTGGAGCACAGGTTGCGGCGGTCTAGGGCGGTGCGGAGTGCCCGAGCTTCGGTGCGACAGCATGGCCACGGCATGGCAGCGACGCCGAGATCCGCGGCGGCATCCTAGGGCTTCTGGAGACAGACAAGAGGCCGCCGAGCTACCGCCTACGCCCGGCCAAGGTAGCGAGGAAAGAAGGTGGTGAGCGCGGCGGGGGAGCAGTGTGCTTCCGCTGTAAAATTGGTCCGGCTGACTACGTGACAGGTTGGGGCCAGCCTTAGCGGGACTTCGCCGTCGGTAGGGGAGGGTTTTCCCCCAATTGGCCAAGCGGTTTCGCTACCTACGCGGTCCGAGCCATAGCGAGGAGCAGGGGGGATGCGGTGGCGCAACCATGGCACCGACGGCAGGAAGAAATTGGCTACACGGGGCTGGGGGTAGCTACTACGGTCCCTAACCTACCTCCTGTCAGGCGGCCAAGGCCGGATTCCTGGTGGAGGCGGCGCTATGACATTTGCAACCGCGGCAGAACTAAGTAGAGCGCATGCTCTACGTGTGCATTCATGTGTGCAAGTGTGCGTGATGGCGTGACGGCATGGCTCGAGCGGCGGTACCGAGGCCATTGTGCCCTTGGTCTCATCACAGGCAAGCGTGGGGAAGGGGAGACGGGGGTTGCAACAGGTTCTCACTGTGCGGCAGCCGGGAAGCGGCACAACGAGGTGGCGACACAGACAAGCTACGGGCGGCAGGGTTCTGGTTGGTGAGGGTTGAACTCGATGTTCATCCTGTGTCCGGCGGCGGTGAGCAGTGGAGTCAAAGCGCGCAGTTCGTCTTGGGGCCCGTAGTCGTCCTTGCTCCAGCCAAGCCGAAGCGCGTGTCCGTGCAGTGTCATTGCAACGCAGTCGATGGCGCGGGGTGGCGAGGATGGATGGGGAGGAGAAAGGATGGAGGGGCTCGACTTGGGCTTATAAAGGCGTCAGCTGGCCCGTTCCCGTCGCGAGGAGCCAACTAAGCGAGGCCTCCAAGTTGTTGCGCCATTAAGGCGCGTCCTCTGCCTGGGATTCCCGTGACCGGCGCAGACGCGCGCCGAGTGGCCATGGCGGTAGTGCGGAGGAAGACCGAGAGCGAGAGGGAGAGAGAGTGTGCTGCACGCGGGATAGGCAAAAGGGTTCATTCCCCCCCCCCCTTCTCTCTCTCTATCGGGCGTGGCGTGTGGCAGGGGCAGGTAGGGACTAAGCCGTGGGCGCAATGATTGCGCCCCATGCAGCCGACAGAGGCAAGGCGGGCACACCAGTGGGAGAGGGCAGGTGCACACGGCGCGGTGGCCATAGCTTGTCGCGGTGCGGTCTGTTCTGCCGGCCTGGCTGCGCGTAGCGGTGCGTGGGCGTCACGGTCCGGGTCTACGGCATGGTGCACGGGAGGAGCAGGTAGGGCGGCGCACTAAAGTGGTAGGTGGGGGAGCTGCGGTGCACGGCATCGGGGGCTCCAGACTTTGGGTTTGCACACGACGCGGCGGCCTTTGGCGGTGACAAGGCACGGCGGGGCGGGGAGAAGCGGTCGCGGGCTTCGCCGGTGGTGAGACCCGGCCAAGCGTTCATCCAAGGCGGTGGCAAGGTGGTACAGCGGCGGGACTCGGCAGCGGGGCTCTTGTGGCTCAGCTCGGTGGGTGGCTCGGCAGCTGGGCCGGCCTACTGCACCTGGCCCGTGGCTGAGGGAAGAGGAGTTCGGCCTAGTAGGCCTGGCTACTGGCTGGGCTAGCTCCTGGGCTGGTCTGCTGGCTAGCCTGGTAGGCTGACCTGCCCAGTTGGGCCTGCCAAGGCCTAAAATTTTGGGCTCACTCCAACTAGGGCCAAAATTTGAATTTCCAAACAAAAATTCTTTTGTAAATTAAAACGAGGAAATTTTAGAGTGTTGGTAGGGAGGTTTTCCATAACATGTGCAAACTACATTATTATTATTTGTTAGTTAAAACAAAGAATCTTTCCTTGGCACTGGTACGGTAACGCCCAAGAAATTGACAAAGCCAGCATGATACAATTTTCGAAATTCGGGTTTTTGAACTGGTGCGATTTTTGTTATTTGAATTTCCTATCCTTTGAGTCCCAAAACTCAGGATGTTACATAGGTGTAGTGTTAATTTTTGCCTCTTTAATCACCTCATCCAACTCTTTCATTGTGAAATGCCTACTAATCCACTCTCTTTCATCATCAGATAGACAGTGAGAATCACTCCAGAAATTTTCTGAAAGATGATTAAAGAAGGAGGATCTGAAGTAAACAGTTTTTTATAAAAATTTACAATGTGGTTTGTTAATTCAATATCTCCAGAAATCACCTCTCTTTCATTTTCTAAAGAGAAAATATGACATTTTCTTTTCCTCCCATTAGCAATACCATGGAAAAAAGAGGTATTTCTATCCCCTTCAAGGAGCCAATTCTCCCCCACTTCTTTTTTTCCAATATAACTCTTCCATCTCATACAAACTCTCTAAGTTAGCTTCTAAAGTATATCTCTCCTGCCAGTGTTCTGTAGAAAGATCTCCCAGGTCAGCCTGGCAATCAATTTCAGCAAGCTTTTTTCTAACTCTAATTTAGCAGTTTTTGGGATAGAACCAATGTTGGCCCCCCATCCTTTCAGAAACTTTCTAAGAGAAGACAATTTTTTATTCCAATAGTCCAAAATGTAGGAATTATCTCTTATAGGGAACTTAGAGAACACAAGGTCCCTAAAACCTTGAGTAATAAACCAAGAAGGTTCAAATCTGAAAACTCTACAACCTTTCCTAGTATCCTCTCTATTGTCCAACAACAAAGGAGAATGATCAGAGCGAACTCTAGTAAGGCTATTAAGGATAGCAAGAGGGAAATGAACCTCCCAAGAAGTAGAGAAGAATTCTATCTAAAACTACTTGGGTGGGATTATCTTGTTTGTTAGTCCAGGTAAATTTCCCCCCACCTCTGTAAATCTCTCTCCAACCTATCTCAGCAATAAACTCATTAAAAAGCCTCATATTTCTTAAGTCAAGGCTGGTATTGGATTTTTTGTGCTCAAAACGATATAAATTAAAATCACCTCCAACAACTAAAGGGTTAGGATTATTCTGGCAGTAGAAAACAAGTTCATCAAGAAAGGGTTGTCTTAAAGCTTGAAGGACAGTACCATACACATTAATAATTTCCCAAGTAAAATTATCTGCTTTATTTTTAATCTCTACTTAGGAAGAAAGCTCCAACATGGGTCTCCATCACCTCTGCAACTTCAGTATTAACTCCAATTAATAAACCACCAGATGCACCAGAAGATGCCTTCCAAGCCCAATCCATCTCTTTCTTAAAAACAAAATTAGTCAACTCTTTGTCAGAGAAACTCTCTCGTTTGGTTTCCTATAAACAAACCACATCAATTCTATATTTATTCAAAAGATCTTTAAGCTAACCTCTCCTAGCATCATTGCCCAACCCTCTAATGTTTCAGAAAAGAGTCTTCATTTAATAGTAAACTTAGCAGGGATCTTATTCTCTTTAAGCTCAGGATCTTTCACAAGATCATTTGTAGAACCACAACTCTCTTTCTCATTTTTCTTAGCTTTCATTTTCTTTCAATTTAATTCAGCAATTTTTGCTTAGGCCAACTCTTTAGCCTTAATGGAATCAATAATCTCAGTGACTTTTTGTTTAGTGTTACCTAGGTTAAGATTAACAGCAGAAGCAGTTGAATGTAAAACATCAGGTTCTACTACTTGAAAAATAGAAAAAGGGTTAGAGGAAGTACCTTCCCCTTCAAGATTCCTCTTCAAAGTAAGCAGCTCAGCTTTCTTTGATATTGGGACAGCTTTATCTTTTTGCCTCAGGTTCCACCTTGAGGTTACAGCTAGTTCAGCTCTATTTCTTTTGGGCCTTTCCTTGTTCTTTTTAGTAACCTCCTAGAAAACCTCAATTTCTTCCTGCTCTTCTTCCTCCTTCCATCTCTCAATATCAGAATCAGTTGGGATATCACATCTCTCCTCATCTGCTATGAACTTATCATCCCCAAATTTCCCCAAATCAATGTCCATCAAATCAGATAAGTCGTTTTCATTCTAAAATGGGCACTCAGAGGTAGATCTTCCTCCTGGGACTCCTGGTCCAGAACCACATCTGAAAGTTTAGATCCAGGCCAAACTACAATAGCATGAGAACTCTCAAGTCTATCCACTTGTGGGACTACCTCTTTCATTTTGCTCTCCAAGGATTGAGTCTGTTTATCATCTCTCTGTTTAATAACTTCAGCATAGGATTGCTTCCTTTTGTTTGCTAGAGGAGTAGACTGAGAACCCAAGGGAATATTCAGGGATTGAGCCAACTTTCTAAAACTCTCATCATGACTCTCTTGGGAATCTGTTAACGCCAAAATTTAGTATGATTCTTTATCAGATTCGGTTAAGGAAAAAATCACAGTCAACTAGCGGGAATTAATCTGGAGGAAGCCGAGTTTGGGAAGGGATCGTGAAGACCACAGAGAGGCAGTTAATATCTTATCTATTAATTAGGCAATGTTAGTATTTTTTTTCTTTTAGGAAACCTGATCTCGTGTCCAATCGAGTCTTATTAGTGTTTTCCTTCTGTAATTAGGAAATCGTGTGTCGTGTCCAATAAGGACTTGTATCAACTCGGGGTATAAATACGTATGCCTGGGTATCTTCTAAATCGTGTGTTGTGTCCAATAAGGGCATCGATGAGTTCGTCGGGCAGATGATGTTCAATCTCAGAAAATCTTGCCCGGATTGGCCCACAATCTTCTACCAGTGCGTCTATTGGGGTTTCCAGTCGACGGGTAATATCCAGCAAATGTTCGCGCACGTCGGATGGAAGGGATGGTCTGGTCATCGTGCTGGTGATTACCTCTTCATCAGTTTCCAAGTACTTGCCGATGTCGAAGGAGAACAGGTCGGCTAAGGACTGCAAATCGGCATCAGTGAGTAAACGGATTATGAATGAATAAGTTAATACAAATGAGTACCGAGGGGGGATAGCGGCGGCTTGAGATGTGACATCGGCATCAGATGGATAAGTAGGTTGCTCTTCAGGACGGCCGACGTCTGGCGCTAAAGTAGGAGGAACGGCCTCAATATCAGCTTCGGGGCTAGGCACTGGAGTTGGAACAACTGGGGAGGTCATCGGCTCGATAAGGACGTCGGGTGAGGGTTGAGTTTCAGGAGCTGATGACTCAAACTGAAAATAAGATTGATAATAAAAAGACAAAAGAAACAAACAAATAATGTTAAGAATCAGCGCATACCTGCGGGGATGAAGAAGCCGATGTTGCTTCAGTAGCAGGCGGCACTGTAACCACGACATCGGCACTAGTTTTTTGCCTCTTTTGGGAAGGGCGAGACGCCAACTTATTGCGTTTTGGTCCTATTGGCCGTGACACCCGGAGAAGAGACAATGGAGGGGGAGCACCATGCCCCAAGTGTGGATTGGCTGATGGTGGTTGATATATGATCGGCCAGCCGCTGATGCTTGTTGTTGGCGGTTCCTTGTCGTCAGCCTGCAAGATAAGATTATAAGAGATATGATCGGAGACAATGATTAATGCTTATGGGATGTTACCTCTTCATCAGATTCGACATAGTCGGGGTTGAGGCGAGAACAGTATTGGATGGCCGATAAGTTGAATAAGTGTTTCCTCCATTCTGACCACCATCGGGCAAAAAGCCTTGTATTGGCAGTGCATGTCTCCATGCTGGTGGCGGTGCCCAGAGGCAGAGATTCTGTTAACATCCACAGCCGATCGTACTCTAAAGCACTATTTACATTACCCCGGGCCTGAAGTTTATCAATAAAGAATAGGCCGATTGGGAGTTGGCCGAGGCCGAGCTGGCGAGAACCGACCGATGGATGATAAAACTCATATGATGGTTGTTGAGATTGGCCTTGAGAGAAGCCAGTCGGCAGAAGGCAGGGGGTAATTGTCGATAGAAATATGGTCTTGGATTCTTCGTCGGCCAAAGCATCAAGAGGATTGAATTTGAAAGGCATCTCGAATGATACTGCATCATCATATGCAAACCAGAGTGTAGCCTCCCTGGTGAAACCATAGTAGAAACCTTTGAACCACTTGCTGAGTCCGACAGGAGTCATTTTGCAGCTAGGGAGGGCCGATGCAGCTTCGCCCACAGAGATACATCGGCGGTGGATGGGTTCCTGTTCCTCTGGGTAATCGGCTGGGAAGGTTAAGTTCAGGAGGGAGGTCCCAGAAATGGCCTTGGAGGTGTAGACATTGAGCCACAGTTGCACGAACCACCAAGGACCGCCAATGTGGCCGACTGATTGACTGGCCGATAGTTTGTTTGCTACTTGATGAAGCAGTTGATAGGTGGCACCGAGAAGATATTGCCCCAAGGGGATTTGTTTCTGATCGGCCAAGCGTTCTGCTAAACATTGCATGTTTGTAGTCGGGCCAAGAGTCGCGCCACCGAAGACAAATCGTTCTAGCCACAAATTCAGAAAAGCTACATGCTCTCGGTCGTCAACTGGCCCAGTCACCTTGTTGTGAATTGATATGTACTTGGTCCAACCACCAATATTCTTAGTCTGCAGCCGATGAGTGGGCTTGAATCGGAGATTGAAAGGGTTGATATAACTTGTCGTGTTGAGGCAGGTGAGCATAGTTACGTCCATCAGAGATGGGGTTATCAACCCGTGTCCAAATAGGAAGGCGTTGAGGGCGTCTGACCAAAAGTACGAAGCCGATGCGAGCAAAGGTTCATTCTTCTCCATCTCGGCTAGGGAAAGGTTAATGCAATGGCCAATATCTGGTTCTTCCCAGAAGGTTTTCTTTACAGGCCACCCAGGAAGCTTACTAGGTCAGGATCTGAAACTATTGGTCCAATCGCTAGCTAGCATGGAAGAGTTCTTGAAGGGGATGCATTGGGTTTCGACATTGATGAAGTTTGTGGGGTCTTCGCTACCCATGGGACCGTGATAGAAGAAATTTGGATGACCGGTGGCTGGAATCAAAATTTGGCTTCTAAGGTTCTGCAGTAAACAAGAACACGACGAAGAACGGGTGAAGAGTGTAGCAGATTTAATCTATCTAGGTTACAAAGCAGAGAGAGTGATCAGGCAAGAGGGTTACCTCTGGGACAGCGGTTGCTGAAGCCATCACGGAAGAAGAGAATGAACGAAGGCCGGTGATTGAGGAAGAAGATCACAGCGGTTCGCCTAGGTTCAGCGGAGCTCATCGAGGTCTCGAGGAAGCGAGAGGGCTCTGGTGATGTGAAAGCATAAAGAAAGGAGGCTAGGAAGACGAAGTGGTTTATAGAGGAACGATGACCAGGCGGGAATCGAGGCCGTTAGCACTGTTTCAAACAATTAAGAAAAGTGGACTACCTTGGGCCGCCTCGGTGTGAAGGGAATCCGAAAGCCTAGATGAGAGAATTTCGAGGTCTTATGAAAAACTCCGAAATTAGGGGGCATGTGTTAACGCCAAAATTTGGTATGATTCTTTATTAGATTCGGTTAAGGAAAAAATCACAGTCAACTAGTGGGAATTAATCCAGAGGAAGCCGAGTTTGGAAAGGGATCGTGAAGACCACAGAGAGGCAGTTAATATCTTATCTATTAATTAGACAATGTTAGTATTTTTTTCTTTTAGGAAACCTGATCTCGTGTCCAATCGGGTCTTATTAGTGTTTTTCTTCTGTAATTAGGAAATCGTGTGTCGTGTCCAATAAGGACTTGTATCAACTCGGGGTATAAATACGTATGCCCAGGTACCTTGTAAATCATCACACAAATCAATACAATTTCGGCGTATCGCCACCCTTTTTGATGGGTTCTTGCCTCTTGAGCCGGGCTGCATTGATTAAGTTCGACCTCCTGCGAGAGGGTAAGTCTCGTTACCCCGACTATCATATCGGCTAGGACTTCCTTGGTTATGTCCGATATTCTAGCCGGTCTACGGTAGTCAGCTTACCACGATGTATCTATTCTGTCTACGGCTGCATCAATTAAGTTTGATCTCTTAGACCGAGTGGATATATCATATCACGAGTGCATAGATTTTATCGGCTTATTGGGGATAATTTATCATCAGTTTGTGCTGCATCGGTTAGGTCCGACCTACTAAACTGCCTGCGATAAGTTATTCCTGCTAGGTTGATAGATTTTATGTAAGCGTCTTATCGAGATATATAGCCGATAAGTTATCGTATAGTACATCACAATTGTATTAGATCTATCAGCTCATCGAGATTATTTTATCATTATTAATCTGTGTTGTATCAGTTAAGTTTGACCTACTAGATTGATAATGATAATTTTATCCTCGTTAAGCCGATGGGTGTCTATGCAATGTTTTATCGGAGTGTCTAGCCGATAATTTATCTTTTATTAAATAAAGCTGACTGTATTGTTTAATTGTTATTTTGTTTATCTGCACTGTTATCGCAGTCGGCTGGAGGGTAGTCAGTTGATTTATTTATTTTTGTCTATTTATGCCATCATCGGCTTCCAGTCGACGTATAAGTGCTTTAGATCATATCGGCAATCGGCCGATGAAACGAGTCCAATTCGGCTTCCAGCCGATTGGCTCATTGATTTAATATTTCTATTTTCTTGTCAATTGCAGGGTCAAATTGACTAGCACGCCTACAAACCTCGAATTTAGGACCTACACTGGAGTTAAGCAGATCTCCTAGGCCTTCGCGTGTCTAGTGCATCGAACCAGATCCTCAGCTCATTCTCGACGCTGCTGGTGATTTTCGGTGTCAACAGAATCCTGTAACTCATCATCCTCTTTACCATCTTTGTCATCCCCCTTATCATCCCTGTCATCATCACCCCCTTCATCCCCATTGTCATCATCATCATTCATGTCAGTGTTTAGAGAAGAGGTTTTATTGGGGAAATCTTCAGCTTCCCAACCAATTTTATAGCTCACCTTGTTCATGTAAACATGGTAGTGAAATGAATCTCATGAGGGTCTTTGCAGGCCACCTTAACTCTGATAGGGCCCTTCTCCCTCAAACTCTGGTCATCAAGCTCCTCAAATTCTGCCACAAGTTCCACTAGGGCTCTGATAGATGTCTCATTTCTGGCTTTTTGAGGCACACCACTCATCTTGACCCATGCTAGAGTTAGTTCATCAAAAGCCTCTTCAGTCATATTTGATGGGATCACTCTAGCTTTAATAGACATGTCTCTAAACTCAAAACTCACAAACTTCGTCAGCTGAGAACGATATTCCTCTGAAGGGAAAACTATAAGAAATTCCTTCTCATTCAACTATTTAATCCTGCAATCCCAGGAGAGCTTACTGAAAAGAGCATTCATCTCAGAATTGACTTTTGCAACTGAAGCCACACCTCTGAAAACCTTCAAAATGCCTCTAACTGCAATCAACTCTTTATCAGACTCACTGGGTTCTAATTGTAAACTATAAAAACCTTGGCCATGGATTCCAAAACCACAGAGTTTAACACCTCTCTTCCCTAGATTTTCAGGGCAATTGGCAGCAATATGCCCAGAGCTGTGACAAGCATGGCATTGGGGAGGGTTAGAACAGCTTCCCTGATGATGGCCCTCCTGGCCATATTTGAAACATTTAATGTTGAAGATACGGCTTGTAGTATGCAGAGACCCCTGGAAGTCCGGCATATCTCTCCTCCCCTTCTCAGATCTAAAACCACCAAACTGCGAACCTGAGAACTCTACTTGTTTGGCTTTCTCCCCCTCATGCTGGGCTCTGAACTCATGACTCCACGACTTAGCACCTTGAGCTTGTTGCTGTTGAAACTGCTGCACCTGAGAGGCAGATTGATCTTGCTCCCAAGACTTCCTCTCCTGCTCCCAAGGCTTCACCTCTTGCTGATTCTTGTAAGGAAACTGTTGCCAACCTCTCACGCTTTCCTGCTGCTGGATTTGGTCACTCAGCCACACTTTGTTTGCACTATGTTGTTGTTTGCCCATATCCGCTTGCCAGGATCTTGAGTCTTCTCGCCTACCACCCTCCTACCTCCTCGAGTTCTGCTCCAGTAGACGTTGCCGCAGATCATCTTCCTCACGCAGATTAGATGAGCGACCTCCCCATGCGCCGCTCGCCTCCGTCTCCGAACTCTTCCGCTTATTCCCCCATCCACAGATCTTGAGGAGAGCGGCGCTCCATCACCACCTCCGCAAAGAATCTCTGATCAACTCTCCTCTCCGGAACTCTCCAGATCCGGCAAGCTCTCTTCCCAAACCTCCTGATCTTCTCACCCCTCACTGGAAACCCTAGGTACGGCGCTAGGTGTTACCCCTTTCTCACCCACAACCACTGGTGCTCGAGATGAGGCGAGCTCGGTCGGGGGAACAGGTCTTCTACGTGAAATCCATAGGGATGGGCTTGAATGGGCTCCTCACCTCCATCGCCATGCCGCCATGGGCCAACCTTCTACTTCGCAGAAGAAACAGTAGCCCTAACAGAAAGGGACTAGGCCAAATCTCATCAGACCCTGCTAACCTCATCGGGCTGGACACCGTCGACGGAAATAGCGCCAAGAGTGCGGATCTCACCGGTTTTCTCAATGATGGCGACGAGGGCGAGACAACGCTCGGGAGGGACGGCCCATTTTAATTTGCTATAGTGGATAGCTCCTGAACTACTATAGGCCAACTTATCTTAGGCCGGAATGTAGTTGCTTGGACTTGGGCACTTGGCAGCCCATTTGGTAGTTCGATCGCCGTAGTACCACCAAGGCACCAACTTGAGTAAAAAAAAAAAGGCACCAACTGCATACACACGCATGATGTTACCAAAGTGGCAATCAACGTCAGATGCACCTTTCCAACATTATGGATCATTTATTAATATCCTTGATTATCTTGGCAATGGAATAAATGCAGTCGAGGAACCTGCTTATGTGGGCACAGTGCATATATACAAATTAAATGCTAATCCTATGTTGTCAACAACTGGTTCCCGGCCTTTTCTTCTCTTTTTTTTTCTTTGCATTTCCTACAGTAAGCGTGGCCTGCGCTAGCTTGTTCTAGATGTACAAGAGTGACCTAAGCTGTTTCTAATTTTTTTTTTCAGCGATTAAGTTAGAACTTGTGGTCCTGCACCTAGCCGAGCCATGATCCGGATCGCTCCCAATCGTGTACCTTATTCGATGCTCCAGATTGTTCGGGCTTTGGAATGGACGCTTCTGATTGCGCCGCGTAGCACGAAATAATGCCCCGAAGGGGACGTACGCAGAATATCTTTGATCACGACATTCCTACGTGGGATGTTACCTACCGGAGCACGTTTCAACCTATTATGTCCACTCACTCGATTCCTTCGATCGAAATAATTCAACCACCTTATCGATATAAAGAAAGAAATCCTTGTGAATTAGACAACCTAACGTGCATTCCTGAATCATGATCGAATTGAATGCGTACCACCACAGGAAAAGCTCACTATAAATCAAAATGCAAGCAGGGTAGCATGGCAAAGAGCTTGGCAAACCAAACTGTTTCTGCAAACCAAAGAGCATAGCGACATGGCGGCTGCGGCAGCAGACGAGCTCAGGCTGCTGGGAGTGTGGGACAGCCCGTACGTGAACAGGGTACAGATCGTGCTCAATCTCAAGGGCATCAGCTACGACTACGTTGAGGAGGATCTGCTGAACAAGAGCGAGCTACTCCTCGGCTCCAACCCGGTGCACAAAAAGGTCCCCGTGCTCATCCACAACGGCAAGCCCGTCGCCGAGTCGCAGGTCATCGTGCAGTACCTCGACGAGGTCTTTGCCGGCACAGGCCCCTCCCTCCTCCCCGCCGACCCCTACGAACGCGCCGTCGCCCGCTTCTGGGCCGCCTACGTCGACGACAAGGTACGGCGGCACATGTCATCTCCCATGTTGCGGACTAGCTTGTCCGCCATTGTTATTGCGTTGAGCTCAAAGCGTATATGCGCAGGTGGGGTCACCGTGGTACACGATCCTGTTCGCCCGCGAGACGGACGAGAAGGTGGAGGCGGCGGCGCGGGCCATCTCGTCGCTGGAGACGATAGAAGCAGGCGCGTTCAGGGATCGCTCCGTGGGTAAGACGACGAACGCGGCGGCGCCGTTCTTCGGCGGCGACGGCATCGGGTTGGTCGACGTGGTGCTCGGCAGCTATCTGGGGTGGTTCAGGGTGATAGAGAAGATGATCGGCGTCAGGATCCTGGACGCCGCGAGGACGCCGCAGCTGGCCACGTGGGCGGAGCGGTTCGAGGCGGCGGACGCGGTGAAGGGCGTACTCCCCGGCGATGTCGACAGAGTGATCGAGTTCTTGCAGACGTTCCTCCATTAGGGTCGTGTTGGTGTTCTGCTGTCAACGGCTTGGATTGGAAAATAATCCTATGAACCTGGTCTCATACATGTATGTGATAGACCATATTCAAAGCATGCCACATAGGATAGCTGTCAACTAAATTTATGGGTGGATTAGTGAATTTATGGAAAGTACAAACACGTGTCAACTCGTGAATATGGTCTATCACAAGGGAATGAATTCTAATCTCCTAAGGGGATTTTCCCTCATATACTTTTTTTTCTAAATTCAATACAAATAGTTTGACCTACATAAATTCTGAATAAATTTGACAATGTAGATTATAGTGATATTTATCACTCTACCAAAAATCAAGATTATATTCGATCTAAACATTAAGAAAAAAAAGACAAAATTGGGTGTGAACAATACCATTACTATTCATATATTGAATTTGTTTTTTTTATATCTCAATGTGTAAGTTAAGTTTGGATCTAAGATTTTGTGGACTGGTATACATATGCTGTATGAGTATTATCAATTTTTTAAGAATTTTTTATAACTATTTAATAAGTTTTTAAACAAACATGCATAAGATCACGTCTTCTAGGATTATTTTCTCCTCTGATTGGTCTGTTCGTTGAATTTTTTTATTTTTATATTTTTTTAATAAAAAATTTATAAAAATATATTTTTCGTTTGAAAAATTTACAAAAATATACTCCCAACGCCCTCTGGGAGGGCGTTTTTTAAAAATCACCCTCCCAGAGGGTGATTTAATAACGTGGCTGACGGTCGATGGTCGTCAGCACTTTTGCAGGCAGCCCCCGGCCGTCCAAAAACCGCCCTCCCAGAGGGCGGCAAGGGGGCCGCCTACAAAATACCGACCGCGGGGCTGGCAAATTTACAGGCGGCCCCCTGGCCGCCCAAAAACCGCCCTCTAGGAGGGCGGCAAGGGGGCCGCCTGCAAAACGCTGGCCGCGGAGCCCCCTTGCTGCCCTCTGGGAGAGCGATTTTTAGCCAGCCCAGTATAAAACCCCCTCCCAGACTCAAAAAATGTCATAAAATTCACAGAAATTACAGAAAAAAAGAAGAGAGAGCTAAGAGCAAGGCTGAACGAAAGCAGCGAAGCTCTACCAGTTTGCTGATTCGTCTGTAGATAAAATCTATTGTCCTTCTGTAATTTCTATTTCTATACAAAAATTGATATAGTATTGTACTGGTTACGTGTATAGTACTATATAAAAATAAGTTGTTACTCGTAGATCTGTAGGTTTTGAGTCAATCTGTTAGATGACTTAATTTGTGTAGAGATGGTGGTTATAAAATCTCGATTACATGGTTTTAAATGTGAGGAGAATGTTGGTACCTAGTTTAACTATATTTTTTCATCAACAGATATGTCAAATAAAGTAATATTTCAGTTATTTCACGGACAAGGGAATGTTAGGTATGGTCCACAAGGTATAGATCTGTCGGAGTTTAGTTCAACGGCTAAGGGCATTGATAGGCCAGCTGAGAGAAGTTTCGGGTCAGTGTACAACTGGCTGATGCGAGGCTTTCGACTGGACTCCCAGATCAACGCAATAACCTTATATGTTGTAGTCAGTCGTGTAGTTGAAGGTTTTTTTTTGGAACTGATGCCGATGGATTGCACTGCCACTTGGAGATGGTACATGGAGAATGCATTTCAACGTGGTTGGCTACTGTGCATACTTGTGTCAGTGTATGAGAATGATAACACCGTTGCTGCATTGTCCGTGCAAGATAATGAGGGTCCAAGTACGACGGGAGGAGGTGATGCCGAAACAATGAAAGAAAATAAAGGAGGGAATGAAGAAGATAGAGAGCCAACAGGTGTGACAGATAAGGGAGAACTAATCGACACCATCGTCGAAGAAATGGATAGGGAAGATACTGAAAACGAGCATGCAGAGTATGATGATTCGTCTGATGAGTACAACGTGATGCCTGCAGAATAGAGAAACGAGGACTTCTCGGGCCTTGTTATCTCCGAGCGGCATCATGTGCCATGGGAGTACAAGGAGAATAAGGTCATTCAAAGAGCTAAGTATGCATATGTAGAGAATTTAAAGGATGTAGTAAAATAATAGGCGGTGTCACTTCAAAGGGAGTTCTCAGTCGTGAAGTCAAGCAAATCAGTGTATGAAGTGAAGTGCGTGAAGGATGGGTGTCCATAGTGGGTGCACGCATTCAAGGGTAAATGGAAGTATTATTGGCAAGTTTCAATCGTGACCGAGCATTCATGTTACTTACCCAGTGTTGAAAAATATCATAGAAACATGACATCTGTATTTGTTGCAACACAGATGTACTCCTACATTGTAAACAACCTGGGATACGAACCAAGATCAATTGTTAGACATATTGAAGAGAAATTCAAATACACAATTAGCTATGCTAAGGCTTGAAGGGCAAAACAGAAGATTGTAGATATGAGATTTGGCACATTTGAAATATTTTATGATAATTTGTCTCGTCTGTTAGCCTGTATTCTTCAGAGGAATGCAGAGAACTACTACGACCTAAAAGCCTTTCTATCAATTAACCATGGTAATAAAAGTGTGTTGCGACGAGTATTCTATTCATTAGTTGCTTGCATTCAAACATTTGTGCATTGTCGTCCCATCCTCTACATCGATGGGACATTTCTAACCGAAAAGTACAGAGGGCAGATATTAACAGCAATTGGAGTTGATGGGCACAACTAAGTTCTACCGGTGGCTTTTGTTTTTGTTGAGAGTGAGAACACCGATAGCTGGTATTGGTTCCTAGAAAGGGTTAAGTATGCAGTTGTACAGATGAGGCCAGACGTATGCCTCATACATAACCGTCACGCCGGCTTGCTACGGGCAATTGAGGAATTGAGGCATGGATGTACTAAGAAGGGATACCTACCAAGATGGTCTGATGTCCAGTGTAGATGGTGCATGCGTCATATGGGTGCTAATTTCTACAGGCAATTTAAGAATAAGCACCTTATAGATCTTTTCAAGAGAGTGTGCGCCCAGAATCAAGAGAAGAAATTCAATAACCTTTAGAGGAGGTTGGATGAGCTTACCACTAAACAGACAGATGAGCAGTCCAGGAGGGCTACCCTTGTAGGGGATGAAGCTCCACAAGCTCTTGGTCCTCTATCAAGTAACGGACCTCGTATGAGAAGAAGGTTGGCATCCTCGGTTAGAAAATTTTTGGAGTGGATGGAGAATGAGCCAAAGGAGAAATAGGTATTGTTGTATGACAAAGATGGTTCTCGATTTGGCATAATGACCATAAATTTGACAGAGATTTATAACTGGGTGATGCGTGGTGTTCGAGAGCTCCCACTTATTGGCATAGTTGAATTTATCTTGCATGGCACATGCAAGTACTTCAGAGATCGATTCAGAGAAGCCGGCCCCTCAATGGCGGATAATAATCTTTTCTTTGGCACACTACTGACTAAGTATCTGCAAGGTAAAAGTAATAAGGCATGAAGACATCGAGCTAGGCCCCTCAATGCAAGTACTTCAGAGATCGATTCAAGTTGTTATTGTATATCACGCTCTATTATTTTAAATTGATGAAATACAAATCATATTGCAAACTCCTCTCGTCGCCGTTGTGCCTCTTGTGATTGTCATGCGCATGTTTAGGGAGAGTCTATTGTATGATTTGCCTTCGTGTATTGAACTTTATTTATAATTTCGCTTTATATGTGCTGTTTGTAATTAATTACCAAAAAGGGGGAGATTAAAGCATCTATGCCCCATTGTTGATTTTGGTAATTGATGACAAGCGCAAAAACTAGCCGTTGCGGGCCAAATCCCCCAACTCAAGTCATATCCGGTCCGACTGCAGGCAAAGGATCGGTCCAACCAAGTTCAAATTCAACAGTTAAAAAATACCAGCCGGTCCGACCGTCACCCTATCTCATTTGCGCTGTCGGTACTGGACGCGGCCGACCGGGTGGGGGAAGGCGGTCCGACCGCCACCCCCACTAGAACTCCCCGTCGGTACTGAATCCAGCCGGTCTGACCGAGTGGGAGGGGCGGTCCGACCGCCACCCCCACTAGAACTCCCTGTTTGTACTGGATCCGACTGGTCTGACCGGCAGGGGGAGGCGGTCCGACCGCCACCCACATCACAACTCCCCAGGAGGTTCTGGATGAGGCCGGTCTGACCGGCTGGGACAGCCCGATCAGACCGCTGAGCAACAAAGATCAAAGAAAATAGATGGACCAAGCATGCATGACCTAGTGCGGTAATTTGATCACTTCTTCACCAAGGTTACTACCGCTCTTGATAGTACGGCAATGCTAAAAGAAAAAAAATTAGCTTACTCTACATCGCCCTTCACCTCGATCATTTGAACAAACCGCTAATTTGTTCGTCCTCGCTCCATAGCTTTGTGCCATCAAGTTTAATTAGTGGTCATCCTCCTGGCATGTGGACCTAACTTTTTTTTGCATATACTCAAACACAATGGCTAGTCCACAATTAGCGCTTATCATCAATTACCAAAATCAATAATGGGGCATAGATGCTTCAACCCCTTTACTTCGTTTACGCTCGTCGATCAAACGATGTACTCCTCACGATCTACATTCGCAACAAAACTTATCAAAAACATGAATTTTCGAGTTTCAACCTCACGGCGAAAGTAGATTCCGAGCGGTGACAACCGAGCACACGTTAATTGCTTACAAACGTAATAAAATTATCCATCCAATGAGTACAAACAACACATGAAACATTTCTAGTTATCGTTATTACATACCTTAGTGTATTTCAAATGGATATTCGACTAGATATGCAACTATTGTGTACAGCGTGGGTACTTCCCCTTTCTCGCCGCCTCCGGCCTAGCTTCCTTTGCACGCAGTGCCCTCTTCCACTTCCTCTCCCTCTCTGCCTCACGAGCTTCCTTCTCCTGTCGCTCCTTCTCCTCCTTCCTCTTCTGCTCAGCCTCCCACTCTTCTTGCGCCGCCCAACGACGTTCACACCGCTCCCTGTTCCAATCTTTTAAACCGCGAAGAAACTTTGCGTCCTGTGGACGGATCTCCGTATCTATCTACTGCACAAAGTCGCACAGAGGCGGAGGAAGCTTCAATGCCTTGACATATACAAATTTGTTAGCTCAAATGTTCAAATATTTCATACTACAAGATAATTCGTATTACCTCCACTGGCTTCTTTGCCTTCCCCTTCTTTCCTTGTGGCTTCAGCTTCTCCGAGAAGTACGCATAATTAGCACGCATCCAATATCTTTGCCGATATGTGTAATCCTTCTCACTTATTGCGACTTTGCAATTATCTCCATACCAACACATCGGCGGAGGCACGTCAATCGGAGGTCGTAGATGACTGGACATACCGAATGCATCCATAGCAACCTACATTATAACCAAATAAACGCAAGTTATAACTCGCTAGGCCAAAAATACTTTATACAACTACATAACTAGGGTATACTACACATAACTATAAAAAATAAAATGTCATCGTCCTCATTTTCATCTCCCTAACGTTTCTCGAACTAGTGCTACTCATATAGTAAAAACAACCTAACTTCTCTCATGCGCCCTATCAATGTCCTTAGCTGTTATGCTCAACTTCAATAGATCTACACCTTGTGGACCAAACCTAACATTTACTTACCTGTGAAATAAGTAGTACAATACTACACATACTACATCATTTGATGAATAGAAATAAAAATTGCAAACAACCATAAAATATTACCTGTAGAAGAATCCGCAAACTGGCAGAGTTTCGCCGCTTTCGTTCGCCTTCGCTCTTAGCTCTCTCTTCTTTTTCTGTTATTTTTGTGAATTTTATGAATTTTTTGGAGGCTGGGATGAGGTTTTATAGCGAGGCAGTAAAAATCGCTCTCTGGGAGAGTGATTTTTTGATAAAATGGGCCAATTTGCAGACGGCCCCCTGGCCGCCAAAAAATCGCCCTCTAGGAATGTGGCAAGGGGGCCGCCTGTAAAATGGCCGGTCCCGCGGACGGCGTTTTGCAGGCGGCCTCCTTGCTGCCCTCCTAGAGGGCGGTTTTTCAGCGGCCAAGGGGCCACCTGTAAAATGGCCGACGCTACAGCCGGCGTTTTGCAGGGAGCCCCCTTGCTGCCCTCCTAGAGGGCGGTTTTTCGGCGCCCAGGGGGTCGCCTGTAAATTGGTCGGCCCCGTAGCCGGTATTTTGTAGGCGCCCCCTTGCCGCCTCCTAAAGGGCAGTTTTTCAGTGGCTAGGGGGCCGCCTGCAAAACTGCTAATGGCCGTCGGCCACCTGGCCTACAGCCGTGAGTCACATCACCAAATTGCTCTTTGGGAGGACGATTTTATAAAAAAACGTCCTCCCAGAGGGCGTTAGGAGTATATTTTTTAAAATTTTCAAACAAAAATGTATTTTTTAAATATTTTATTAAAAAAATAAAAAAATTCCAGTTTGGTTTACCGTGTGGGGCTGGTAAAAATGACCCATCGTGTATATCAGGGCTAAAGGAATTCATCGTTGTAAATAAGTGGGCCTGAATTTGTGCAGGCTTGAATAACTGATGGCCCATTAGGGTGTAAGTGTGGCCCACTATAGTTGGGCTGAAACGGGTTGTGATCTACCTGAGGCCTATTACTGTTTGGACTGAAAGAGACTGTGCGGCCCATTCTGTTTGGGCCGGAAATTTTGGTTGGACCGTGTGGGTGTGGCCGATTTTGGTTGGACCGGAATGGGATTGTGGTATACGTGCGGCCCATCGTTGTTGGGCGGGCAGGATCGGGTGGATGTACATGTGGGCCATTGTTTTTGTGTGAAATGTGCAACCCATTATGTCCAGGTCCGGAATCAGCTTCTTGTCAGTGCAAGCCGTTGTTGTTACAGTTTTGCTAAAAATATATCATTATATTTTTGGCTTGATTTCAGTCGTTTTGTTTCCATATGATTGCTACTTCTCTTATAGGCAAGTGTGCTTCTATGTCTCCTGTCTCCTCTTTTAAGTAGGTAATCAATTGTTTTATTCTAAGTCTCTTATGTAACGTGTACTAGATAAACATATTTGTACTATACCGTGTAAATGTAAGTAATTTATTGTGTAAGAAATTGATTTTTTTTACGAAAAATATGACACCATGGATATAGATAGATAGATAAAAAAAAATGCTCAGGAGACGGTCCAGAAAACTCAATCGAACTTACTACCTCTATTTTTTTAATATATCTCATTGTTGATCTTTCGATGTAACCTTTACCTATTTTTCTTATTAAAAAGAGTAAGTTTCATGAGGTTTTGATACATACATAACGCAAAATACTAGGTACTACGATTTGTTTAAAGGAACTCCATGTTTTGGGGCAAAATATTTCAAGGACCCTCATATTTATGTAAAATATCTATTTCTATTATTATATATGGTATTTTAATGATGACAAATTGACCAGTTATATAAAAAAAAAGGTTATGCTATTGATAACTAACACATGTTGAAGACGCGGCTAGTGTGTATATATACTTAAAAATATCACATACTATCTTTTACAATTGTCATGCATAATATATTAGTCAAATAGATAATATAAGCTTGAAAGTGGGGTTTCTCGAAACATTTTACTTTAAAACATAGGGTTGCTTAAAACAAATCATAATACATGGGGTTTTGCGTTACGCATACCCCAAAACCTGTGATTTTGTGAAATTTACTTAATTAAAAACATATAAGTACCTTTTTGACTTATTTTAAGTATGATTTATGTTTTTTATATTTGTACTAAACTTTTAAATAAGATGAATGATAAAGCATCATATTTAAATTCACCAACGGTATACTCCCTCCGTGTTAAAAATGTTATATGGTAATGACCGCAGGGAGTATATTTAAAAACGGAGTAAGTACTTATCTAGCATCACCATGGTGGAAACAATACAAAACGAGTGCTGCCTCACAAACTCAGACACGCGTGGCACGTCAGTACTATATATCAGCCTCACTTTGCTTTCGAGGCGCCATAGCCAAGCAGGGTCTGCCTGAACTCGAGCATCTTATCGGCGTCATCCGGCACAACTCCCTTGGCCGCCTCGGTGGCGCGGAACCGCTCCTCCCACGCGGCCAGCGCCGGCGTCTTCGCCGGGTCAATCAACCGGCGCCTGATCAGTCTGGTGATCGCCATGAACCAGCCGAGGTAGCCGCCGAGCACGACGTAGACGAACCGATGCTGTCGCCGCCGAAGAAGGGCTTCCCCTTGGAGCACTCCCCAAACGCGCCCTCCAGCGTCTCCAGCGCCGCCATGGTCTGAGCCACCGCCTCCGCCCTCTCCTCCGTCGCCTCCGCCCTCTCCTCCTCCGTCTTGCTCCGGAACAGGATCCCCAGCCACGCCGGCCGGATCTTGTCGTCCACGTAGGCGGGCCAGAAGCGCGCCACAGCGCGCTCGTAGGGGTCGGACGGCAGCAAGGACGGGCGGTCGGGCCAGACCTCGTCGATATACTGCACGATGACCTGCGACTCGTTCACCGGCCAGCCGTCGTGGAGGAGGACGGGCACGGTCTTGTTCACCGGGTTGGAGCCGAGGAGGAGCGCGCTCTTGCTGCCCAGGTTCTCCTCCACGTACTCGTACGGCAGCGACTTGAGGTTGAGGACGACGCGCACCCTGATCGCGTACGGGCTGCTCCAAACACCCAGCAGCTTCAACTCGCCACCTCCCGCCATTGCCAACCCTCGCTCCAGAGGTAGGAAGTGGACACTATCATAGAATAGTGTATTTTGACCGGTAGATCAGTGGCGGGTATCTATTACCCAGCACTGATGAGGCCTTCCCGTCTTATGTCTCGTTTTGCGTCTGTATAAAAAAAAGGACCGACACTGATAAGTGAAGGCTTCAACTGGTATTGATGAGTGACCCTCTCATCAGTGTCATTTCAACGCTCCACCTGGCACTGATGGGTATCCTATCAATGCTGGGTGAGACTCATTTTGGCCACATAGATACATACATAGATACATAGATGATCAAGGCCGAGAGACCGCGGCTGCGTCCAACTCCAAGGCCCTTCCTCCCCGTCCCCACGACGCCAAATCTATACCCACGCCAGGCGGGGGAGCTCATCGAGACTACCACGTCTTGCCGTCTCCCTCTCCCTATTCACCAGACCACCGCTAGCTCCTCCCGTCTCCTTCTCCTCTATGCTACTGCCACTACTGCCTCTGCTACTAGTCTACTACTACCGGCATCGCTATTGTGCGCTGCGATGGGAGCGGCGGATAGGCCATGAGGGAGCAGCAGTGGATCTATGACGGCGGGCTTGGAAGAGGCCGATCCGGCGACGGGAGGCTCAGCAACGACGGATGAGGCAATGATGGGCTTGGCAGCGGTGGATCGGTGACGGCTGGCTCGGGAGAGGCCAATCCGGTGTTGAGGGATTCGGCATCGGCGGATCTGACGATGGTGGGCTCATCGTGCTCATGAGACAGGTTGATCTGGCTTCTCCTTCGTTCTTCTTTGTTCTGATTGTTGTATGAACTAGATTCAAATGTTGTATTTATGAAATTGAAATATTCGAATTGGATTCATGTGTTGAACTGGATACAAATTGTTGTTTGAATGAACTGGAAATTGTTGAATTGGATTTTATGAATTGAATCGGTAATTGTTGTGCGAAATTTTATTTTTATTTTTTGCTGAAAATCGATTTAAATTCTCAGGATTTAAATGACCTATTGGATCTAATGTCTGAGAATTTGGATATTTTAGCTTTGCATTTCTTAGCTTATTCTACAGAACAGTGTCTTTTAGTAGGTAGCGCTCAATGTTTTGACACCCATTGCGAACTGTCTGACAAGTACGATGTAATTTTCTCAATGAGTAAATGCACCATAAAAGCTGAGATCTGCCAGCATACACCATAAAGTAATTTATTTTTTTTATTGGAATAAAGTTATTAGTATCGGGTATTGGTACTATCCGGCACTGAAGTTATTAGGTCATCAGTATCGGATGGCACTAATACTCGATACTGATGATCTACTGATATCAGTGTCAAAATTTTAGTGTCAGCCTATATACAGCACTGATAAGCTTTAAAGCCCAATACTAATGAGGGTGCGATCAAGGTTTTGGTTTGCCTGTGACGTTATACGAGTCAGGCCATGGCGTTATATAGCCGGCACCGTGCGTGTAGGTGTGTGATGCGTGGATGCCTGGATTGGAGCGTCCTGTTCGGTACAGGTGACTGCCTTAGGTGCTATTTAAAATAGCTTTTAGCTGGTAGCTTCTTTCGTGTTAAAACGTGAACGATGTGTTTTTTAAAAAATTTTATATATAAAAATATCTTAAAAAATTAAATAGACTTATTTTTTAAGTCTGTAATAGTTGATATTTAATTAATTATATATTAATAATATTTTTTATTTTATGTGTGACTTATAAGCTTAACACTCCCTACCTTGGACCGATGTACCTGGCCAGCATGATGGGTGGGAACGAGCGTCCTGTTCGGTTGGTATGGCAAGCTTGGTCGTCACCCATGATGAGAAGGTCAAGTTCTCAATAATTTTGACTCAACAAGGCTGGAATAGCTAGCTGCTAGAGGCCTCTGTGCTACTGCGTGCTACTCCGTATTTATTTAACGGGCGACCGGATCATGAAATTATTTGGAGCTATAGGGGACTCGGCAGGAGCAGATGGCACGTTTCTCTTGTCGAAAGAATCATGCAGTGTTTGTCGAAAGGAAAGTAGCAGCCGTAGTTGAGAAAAGGAAGTACGATACTACTAGTACTAGTTAGCAGCCACCACTGATTAAGCATTACAGATGTTCTCTTTAGGAAAAGGGAGGAAAATGTGCACTGTATAATTCAATGTTTTTTATGCGGACGAGATATATATGTGTCTTCCGCATGCTCTTTCGTGGCCCTTTCGTTCCATGCGAAGAGCAGTGTCTATTTGACCATTAATCCAGACATTAGTGCGCACTTGATTCTTCCTCTTCTGTTTAGCTTCTCCGTAAAATGAAAAGGTGCTCCTGGACTATGTGTTTGCTTCTCTTTATGTGACTGATCAGTGGCCTACTGTCACAGCCTGAATTTTCAGAAATTAAATTAATTAATTAATAATATATTTTTTATAATTTATATTAAATTATAAAGTAAATCAATTAAGTAAAGTAAAAATAGCAAGTAAAAAATTTCTTTAATAAATCATGGTTGAATTTATTTTTAATAAATTTTTTGTGTGTAAATATCCTCTCTGAAATTTTTTCGGATTTTTCAGAGCTCTAGAATTAATTCTAATATTACAAAGATCAATTTAATAAAAAAAATTTCCCCAATCTCAGGTTTTCCTTGCCCAGACCCCTTGCATCTTTTCTTTTCTACCAGACTTGGGTTGTCGTTCTCGAATCCCTAATTTAGTAAAGTCCGATCCCGTAGAATTCCCTAAAATTCCGAATTCGGAGTTCTCGAATATATTCAATTCCGAAATCCCGATATTGCATTGGTTCCCAAAAACTCCCTTCTTTTGAAATTAATTCACCTCTTTTTAAAAATGGACCCGAACCCTCAAAAATCTTCCACTTTCCAATTCCCAAAAATATTCTTATATTTTTGAGGTCTCAATAATCCTTTAATTTTTCCCTAATCTCCAATATTCTAATTATTCATGTTAATCCGAAACTTCCAAAAATCTCCCTCTTTCCCTATTGAATTAAATCCACCCTTGTTTCCTCAAAATCCAAATTCCATTGAAAATAATTCAAATCCCCTGATATTTCTAGATTTTCAATTTCTAGATTCCATAAAATATTTTTGAGTTTTCGATTCCCAAAAACAATATCCAAATATTTAAAATATTCCTATATTCCGAATATTTATCCAAATTCGAATAATCTTAAATAAACCTTTGATTCCCTAAAATCCTCCTAAAATTTCAAATTGGAATATTTCTAAAAAAAACCCCATGTTTTCCTTTTTTTCCCTTTCTTTTTTTTCTCTTTTTCTTTCTTTTTCCCCTTTCCTCCTTGGTTTTTCTCTCTTCTTCCTCCTTCATCTTCTTCTACCTCTGGCGCTCGCTCTCTCTCTCCTTCGGCCGAGCTCGACTCGACCCACCCCAGCGCCTGCCTCCGGCCCACCACGCGCTACCCCTACCGCCTTGGCTCGGCCCACCCCCCTGCCGCCTCGGCCCCGACCCACCGCTGACGGTCTTGCGTCGCCTCGCCCCGAGCTCACCGCCACCTGCAAGCCGCGCTGCCGCTCGGCTTACTCCCGCCGCACCCGAGGCAGTCGTCGCCGTCGTCGTCTCCCTCCGCCGCCAATGAGCATCTCGGCCCCCAGCCTCCACCGCCGCTCCCTTCTTCCTCGCCTCCGGAGCCGTCCTCCGTTCAACTTTCCTATCTCGGCCTCGCCGTTCGCCGCCTTCTCCCCTTCTGCATCACCGCCGCCGTTGCGCCGTCGTCCCAGCCGACAAGCCGCAGTCGCCGTTCCCGCACCGCCGCCCCCGTGTCGCTGCCCCCGCCACTGCTGTCGTCGATCATCGCCATCCCGAGGGCCGGCGTTGCGCCGCGTCGCGCTCTGGACGTGGCCGCCGTCCGCCCCGGCCCCCGGATCACTGACCAGCGGGCCTCGGTCGACAGCTCCTCTCTGTGACCGACGGTTGGGCCCCACGCTCGGGTCTCGAAACACTCCTAGTCGTCGGATCATCGCAATCCGATCTGATCCATCCGATCTACATAAAATCTTCAAACAGATCCAGGCCATCCAATCGATTCAGATCTAATCCGAACCGTCGGATTTCCTTAAATCTCTCTAGTGCCACGTCAGCCCTAGGCCGCCTCGTCATCAATCCATCTCAGCTGCCACCTCATCCCCTTTGCTCACGGGAAAGCCACGTGGCAGTCCACCTCACCAGGAGTCCACTAATCCTGCCATCCTTGGTCTATGGACAAAGTCCACCAAAAACCTAGACACTGACAGTGGGGCCCACTTCAATATTCTATCAAAAATAATTTCTTTAATAATTAATTTCTGAGGGAATATTCTGAGAATATTTTGTTTCTATTTCTTTTCGGATTTTCTCTGAATTCAATCTTCCGAAGGCCGTATCTTTTCCGTCCGAACTCTGATTCGACCCGTTCTTTTCCTAAATTCATCTAAAATCATGATCAATCTGTTTATATACTTTTTATGTACTATTTATTTAGAGTTTCTTGGGGTTTTTTTAGTTTTGCGTGTACTCGTATAGATTTCGCCGTTTTCAAGGATCATGAAGATTGAGGAAGTGTTCGAAAGACTTATTGAAGGCTTTTCTATTGCAAGGCAAGTCACATGCTAATCTCCTTAAGCATGTTAATTCCATTTGTGAAATCTATTTTGTTCTAACGTTATTGCATGCAATGTTTTGGAATACCATTATACGGGTATTTATAATTATTTCTATATTCTTTGATTATGACCATTTTATATTGATGCCTTTACTTTGATACCCTGGGTGATTAATATTGACTAGCTGGATGTTTAATTAATTATCTAACTAGATTATTTAGGTTCTGCTTAGCCATGCCCAGAAACTGTAGCGTCATTTTATGTGGGATAACTATTCATTCACCAATGATTCAATGATCGCTAATGGCTATATTTTCACGACAGTTGGTCATGGCTGGTTAATTAATTTTTGCCAACTAAAACTTGACTGAATGGTGGGTTGTGAGCACATAGAATGATAATGTTTCTAGTGGTACTCATGACAATTAAGGACCGATTTACGAGCTACTTGTTGCGAAGCATTTACCATACTAACCACAAACCAAAATGGGCAATGGCTGGACTTGTAGTGTAGCATGTTCCAGTAGGACGTACCATAGTGTGTTTAATTGATAGGTGGTATGTCAATAAATCCACAGTGGCAGTGCCAATAAGCCCATGTTTAGGAACCAAGAGTTTCTCTAGCCTGGAGATTGGGCCACCTCTACTGGGGACTTGACCGGTGGTTTTCTGTTGGGCATGTTATGTAAAGGGTCCTATCACAATCTCTATCTGGATACTTTCGGGTATCGCGACAAATGGTTGATATGATGTTGAGATTGTGTTTTGTGGGTAAAGTTATACACCTCTGGCCAGAGTAAAACTGTTCGAATAGCCGTACCCGTGGTTATAGGCGAGCCTGGCAATGTTTTTCATGATTAGTCCCACACTACTCATTAATGATGACAATTGATGGAAACTTGATGGCTCCAGTTTGGAGGGTTATGGTTTGGGCCTGTACTGCATTGAAGTGTTGTTCAGTGATTAAGTTAATATTGATTAATGATTAAACTGTATTGATTTTAATGCTTTTAAATGAAACTGTTTTAAATGCCATTTATGCAAATAAGCCCGTTGGAACCATGTTGCATTATTTTACATTCCATGTGTGGCTTGTTAAGTACGGTGGGTGATACTCAGTCTTGCAATATTACTATCATCATCAGAGTGGAAATTTGCTAGGAGGAGAAGATTTTGGTGTTTGTCTTATACCCTAGTTGAGCTGCTTGTGGGCTTGGAGCTGAAGCTATGCTAGGTTGATGTTCTGCTGCTGTTTTCTTCTGTGTGAGGACTAAGTGTCTTTTTGTAAGTATTTATCGTTATTTTATTTTGGTTATGTTTATCAAATTGTCGATTTGTGTACCTCGGCTGATTCCTGGACGGGGATTTACTGCACAAATTAGTTTTAGAAATTTGGTGAATTTCCGGGCGTGACAAGTTAGTATCAGAGCCAATCTTGACTGTAGGATAAGCCAAACGGTCAGACCTTAAGGATATCTTTTCCGGAAAACCTATTTGTGAAAAATTCTCCTCTCATCTACATAATTCTTTGCAAAGTTTTTATCTATCCTCCCTTCCTCCTTCAACTAGTCTAGTTGATTAAACTTGGTGCTACAACAAGGAAGATGCTAGAAGTTGTCAAGTGTGTCAACTGATGTAAGTCGTTTCGAGCTTTGGAGAGCGTCAAGGAAGATTGTCGGATTCAAGTCGTCGTGTCGTCAGCATGGAATGAAGACTTCGCGCAAGGAACCTATCCTAGCCCAGACCTCCCTTGTGACCCTTGCAGAGTAGTGACGTTAGTAATAGCATGTGTGTTGCTTGCTTGTGTGTAGGTATGGTCTACATCTGGGGATGTAATCATACTAGGTTGTTTCTTTAATCAACCTGAACTGTAACGGCTTACCCACATCACATCAGTATACAACATGGTTAAGGTCCTTTCTATAGTGTAACCCTCTTCTTTTTCTCTCTCTGGAACCTACCACAGATGGTTGACACCAGGAACGAAAGTTACAACAACAACGACGACAGTGGTGTTTCCAACCCACAGGACGACAGAGCAGCCACCCATATCCCCAACATACCGGAGAACCCCACGCTTGCTCAAGTCTTAGCTAACCAGATCTAGTTAATGGCCTTGATGATGCAACGGATGCAGAACAACCAAGCTCAGAATCAAGCACAACCTCCTCCGCCCCACTCCAAGCTGTCTGAGTTTCTTCGGATAAGGCCACCTATGTTTTTAAGCACTACCAACCCAGTGGAAGCTAGTGACTGGTTGCACACTATCGAGAAGAAGCTAGAGCTACTTCAATGTACAGATCAAGAAAAGGTCACCTTTGCGTCACACCAGCTTCATGGACCTACTTTAGAATGGTGGGATAACTTCAAGGTGAACAGAGTAGAAGGTCAGTAGATTACCTGGGCAGAGTTCACTGATGGTTTCAAGAGAGCCCACGTCCCTGCTGGAGTAGTTGCTTTGAAGAAGCGGGAGTTTCGTTCTCTCAGGCAAGGTAACCGTACCATGACAGAGTTTCTTCACGAATTCAACCGCTTGGCACGTTATGCTCCAGAAGATGTGCGTACTGATGAAGAAAAGCAAGAGAAGTTCCTAGAAGGCTTGAATGATGAGCTATCAGTTCAATTGATCTCGGGTGACTATGATGATTTTCAGAAACTGGTAGACAAAGCAATTCGTCAGGAAGATAAGCAGAATAGGATAGAGAACCGCAAGAGGCAAATGACTGCTTACAAGGGACTCCAGAGCAATAGCCAGAGACAATGGATCACGCCGCTTCAGATTAGTGGATCGTCCTCGGCACTGCAAGTTTCCCTCGAAGCCAACCCCAATGGTCACGACCAAGACAACAAGAGCAACAAAGTGGACAGCGATCAAGGATCTCAACCTGCACCAGCTCAGCAAAACCAGCCTCAACAGGACAATAATGAGAAGAAAATGTTTGTGTGCTACAACTGTTTTGAGCCAGGCTACTTTGCGAAACAGTGTCTAAAGCCGAAACGTCACCAGCAATAGGGGCGTGTCAACAACATCGTCATCACCGGAGACAATGCAGTGCCGGTTACGTCCCCAAGTGACGCAGATGAGCCAGCTGGATCGGAAGAGCAGTAGTTCCTTAGCCCTAGAATGTTTATGGAGAATTATGTAATAAGTTAGCCTTAGTTTATCTATACCCTTTTCTTTCTAGCCGTTCCGAATCTCGGAACGAGATTCTTTGTAAGGGGGGTAGTTTGTCACAGTCCGATTTTTCGAGAATTAAATAAATTAATTTATAATGGATTTTCTATATTTATATTAACTTGTAAAGTAAATTAATTAAGTAAAGTAAAATTTTCTTTAATAAATCATGGTTGAATTTTTTGTGTGTAAATAACCTCTCTGAAATTTTTCTTAGATTTTTCGAATGTAACATACCAGGATTTCTCCTAGGAGATTTAGTAGCGAAATCAAGTTTCCGATTTTAAAAAAAAACTTGATTAAAAAGGTTCACAAAATGACGTAGGTTTTCTTCCAAGTTAGGAACGAAATTATAAAAGTTTAACCTAGGAAAATAATAAGATAGAAGTGATTGTTTGTTCATTTCCATAATAAAATGCATAAACATTTCCATAGCCTAAATAGTTTCTAAGGATGATAGGTTTAATATAAAATCATGAGAAAGTTTCTATAATCGGTATACAACACAACTTATCTACTGTAAATTTTCCATGATTTTATCACTTCAGTAAGTACTTCAATAAAATCCCTCAAATCAGCTAGACTAGGGAGCTAACTAAATATAAATGGGTATAGTTCTAAAATTAACCAAATAAAAATAAAGACTAATCAAGCAGTGCCCTTCTACCAGAGTATGATTCAACATGAAAATTTCAACCAGAAATTTTGGTTTAATTTATCTCCCAAAGGAACCACATAAAATGACAGGAGAAAAGGTCTAGGGAATTAATTTAGACTGCAGGAAAAACTGGGTCACTATCCTTACTTTGCAAATTCACCAAAGATAAACCAGATCACCTCTAGCTATGAAATTCGGTCAGCAGGTTAATAACATCCTCCTCTATCTCCAGTAATTTTTACCAAATTTTATCAGTTCAATAAGTGTCTCAAACAAATATTTTTGATTCAGCAAAACAAAGAACTTTTTCTCTTGCAGACAACCAATTTGATATTTTTTTTTCTAAAATAAATTCACCACTCACCTTCTTACCAAAATTTGCCAGAAATTGGGTCATGTCATGAACTATTTACAGTAAACATTTTAAAGCTTCTTTCACAAAGCTTGTACATGAAATAATAGGCCCAAGCTCACTGACTCAGACTAGTGCACAGCAGAAACTGAAATTTGGCCGAACTTTGCCATTTTCTCCGGAGAAATCTACAAGTCCCACAACTTTGAAATTTGGCACAGAGCTAGCCAATACCACCTACTACCTGCAGTAATTTTCCCATGATTTTACCCGCACTGTAGACCAGTCAAACAGCTAGATCAAAGTAACCTCCAACCACTTCATTTACACTTAGAATCTAGAAGCTTGTTCTCTGTTTTGTCACTACCATGTGGACCCCACAGACCCCTGGCCCACTTGTAAGCCTCAGCATTTCTTTGGACAGTGTGTTTCACCAAGAAATCCACCCACACCTCTCTCCTCTCCATAGGTTTTCACTACTTGGACCCACTAGTCATGGACTAAACCTAGTCAAAAATGTGTAGAACAATATTGTCTTACATGTGGGACCCACCTTGACCACTGTGCAAATAGATACACCTCAGTAGGCCCCAGCAAACGTGTCAGCATCTCCTTCCTCTCCCTCCCTCAGTATACAAAGCAGCCCTGGACAGCACAGCCCTTGGAAACCTCGGCCATTTCACCTCAAACTCCGCCAGCAAAACCTTCTTCTCATCCTCTCCATGTTCCCACCGAGAAAACTCATGGAATCCCCAAGGTTCACCGCCGGCAACCTCATCCTCCCTGCTACCAATAGTGTTCGACCGAGCTCAAGCTAACTCCGGTGAGCTCCATCCTTGCTCCATCCTTTCTAAACCTCAGGAACATGATCTACAACTCCTAACCTTTTCATTTTCGTACTCGGCGTCCCTAGGTTCGCTAGCCGAAGTCGTCGTGCCGCCGCCGTCCTTGCTCTCTGCTCTGCAGAACCGCCGCCGTGATGTCGTCACCGTTCCGGCCGATCCAGGACACTACTAGCCTAGCCATTTCGCCAGCATCGTCGCCTCACCTCCAGGAGCCCGCCGACCAGAGGAATCGAGCTGGGAAGCCCTGAGCCACGAGATCCATCGTCGTCTTCCCCAGCGCTGATCTGAGTCACCGCCGTCGATTCCGCCGTCCCTGGTAGGTCTTCGTTCGATTCATTGCACAGGAGCCATCCTGAGGAAGCCTATGACCTTGCAGACACCTTGTCTTAGCCACAGACAAACTGGAGCGAGCTGCCGCCGTGGAACCAAGGGATCTCACCGCCGCCGAGCCGTCTTCGACGTTACTACTGCTGCACAGATCTCGCTGACCTCCTCAAGCCCCACGGTGAGAACCCACGCACATATTAGACACACATGCATGCACTGGTTAGGCTAGAACCCGATCATAGCTCATGTTCCCTCAGCGGCACGAAGAGCCTCGCCGCTTGCGGCGCCACCATGCCTAGCTCCGGCCACCATCGGCAACGAGACCACCACCGACAGCTTTGCCTTGGTCTCCTCTGTCTTTCTTCTGTTGGCCGTAACCCGAGCTGAGCCGCCGTTCGCCGTCACCGCCGCTGAGAAGCTCGCCACCTCCGCTCTGCCTCGCTCTCCCCTGCTCTGCCTCGCCGACATGTGGGACCCGCTCGGCAGTAGAGAAGTTAGAGCGCGAGGACTAATTTGCGAAGGAATTAAAAGGTTTGAGGTTAATTAGCAAGATGCATACTCTATGACATGTGGACCCGAGGACCCATCCGTAAATCACAAGAAGCCAAAGGACTATTTAAGAAAAATCACCTCACACATGGCCGAGGACCGCGGGTTCCATTTCTAGAAATCTCGAGGACTTTTCTGCAAAGTTCCCTCTCACTGACCAGTGGACCCCCTCCATTTAAAATCTGAAAATATAAAGAAAAAAACTAAAGTGTTAATTTTTCAACTGAAAAATAGGATAACTTGTAAAATTCATAGTAAATTCATTTTAGCTCCATTTGGGATGAACCAAATTTCAGTAGATTCACAAAATTATGCCTTTTAATGTTGTGAACTAAAACATGGCGCCTACAGTACAGAAAAATACCACTAAATTTTATGTAGTAAAATAATTGCTATAGTACAATTCATTAGTTGTAAAATTCATAGAAATTAAATCCTAACTCCAAATCAAGTGAACCTAATTTTGTTAGATCCACAATATCATGCTCTTTATTTCTAAGAACTAAAATCTAGAACATGCAGTACAAGAAATCCTTCTAAAATTTATGTGACAAACGATTAACTTAATATACATTATGACTTGTAAAATATGTAGGAAATTCATATTAACTTCAAAAATCATGAACTCAGTTTTGTTAAACCTATAAAATTATTCTCTTTATTACTGAAAACTAAAAGTTGGCACATATGTACAGGAAACATCCTTAAAATTTACTTAATATACACCAAAACTTATATCTTTGGAATACAAAGTAGTAAAATATAACTCCCTTCACTAACATCATCTAAAATCATTACATGTCCCCTATCTAAAGCTCACACATAGCAAAACACCTCATAAGGTACCTTTAGAATATATATAAGGTATAAATACTCTATTATGTACATAGAAGATGTAAAATTCATAACTCCCAAACCGTAAATGATAAAATAGAAATTCCTTCACCTAAATTCACTTTATAACAGTAGCAACCTAAGGTATAAATCTCATGCATATTAGAGCATTTTGGAGTTTTCGCATTATTTGCTATTTATTCGGTCGTACGTTATTTTCTTTCTAGAGAACGAATTTGATATCGGTGAAGAAGTGAAATAGTTGGTATCCGAGTATTCAAGAGTAAGGCAAGTATTCTCCCCTCCTCCTTGAACAAATTGAATCCTATGTTTTGGGGAATGAAATGTGTTGTTTGTAAAATTGCATGTGTATTTGTGAATAACGATATTTGAATTGTGGTAAATGGTAGTTATAACCTATTAGTTGCATGATCCACCTTAAAACGTTGTACTCCTTGCTGTTTGTAACCTTAGGCTTGGTTAGAGTACTTAATTTGTACTCATGGGGGTCTATGTTAAGTTAATACACTTGCTTATGCTTAGCCATGCTTAGTAACGTGCTAAATATTACAGTGATCACTATATACCTTTGAAAATGGGAATTTTATAACTTCTGGACAGAGGTAAAGCCTCTGGTCATTTGTGAACTAAAATGATGAAAAACCTGATTTTAGACTTGGGCGACAAGTGGTGTGCATATGGAGTAGTTGCACACCGATAGGAGGAGTGTTCGCCTGAGTCGATTAAGGACTGAACTCAGTGTCATATTCTCATGTTAAACAGTACAACCACATGTGCTAGTATGAGATAGCCATAGTGGATTAAGTTACTTAATGTTTAGCCTTGCATTTTGGTAGGCTGAGTAGTATGGGCAGTGCTTACAACGGAACGTAGGGCTGTTCAGAGGAGCTACCTATATCCCGTAACGGAATAGGCATCTAAGTTTGTCCAATACAACATTGTGTGCCTTGTGGGGAGCAGGGTAGGCTGCCGCCACGGCGCTGGGTTAAGGCGTGGGCCTATCACCCACGGCATCGGGGTAGCCCCTCGATGTGGAGTAACACACCTCGTGCTGGTGCAAGGCTAAATGTTAGGTAATGTAAAAGCTATGTTGTGACCCCTAGGCCGCACTCAACGTGTAGAGTGTGGGATACCGACGGGTATTGACCAACCTAGGGTGTAGCCGTTATGGCTTCTATCATATCATGTGGGTAACGTTATACAAACTCTGCAGAGTCAAAACTAATTGGTTAGCCATGCTCATGGTCATGAGCGGCATGGTTGTGTTCATTGAGTATAGATTTATGCTTTTAAATGTGTTTATGAAATTGGGATGGGGATTGGTGACTTATGAGAATTATTATGCTTATTACAATGCTTATGGTGGCTTGTTGCCGTGGAGGGCAGAAAGCAGGAAAATTATTATGTTGATCACTTCCCTACTTGTTATACATGTTTCTAATGTTTTATTAAATACCGTTGCAAATGATTGTGAACTAAAATTAGCTTTATGCAAAACTGAACCCACAAATAGCCATCTCCTTGATTTTAGAGCTCGCATGTAGCGATATAGGATTGTCCTTGCTAGTACATTATTTCGGTAATGTACTGACTCTTGCTTGTATGGTTATAAATCTTTGCTGTAGGTTTAGTGCTACGGGAATTCGTTACTTCTTCAGGATTGATTCTTTAAGGGGTCTACCCTTAGTCGGATTGCTTGTGGTATGGTTAGACAAGCTTCCGCTGAATCATATTATTCGGTCATTTGACCTATGTAACTCTGATGTAGTAAATTTAGTTTACTTACTTGTACAACCATTTATTGAATACCATTGCTAGAGATGAAAGTGTGGACTAGCAATTATCCTGGGGCTAGTCTGCATGAGTATAGGCTTAGAACAGTTGAGATACATGGAGAGTAGTTCAACCGTAGACCATGTCCTCAAAGATATGTACCGTGTTTGGTCGCCACCTTCGTACAGTTTGACGGACATATCTCGCTGTGCAGACTGGTGTAACTATTCTTCCAAATATGTCTTGTGTTCTTAGTCTGACGTTTCGGTTGTTTTGCATTATAATTGGTGGTTTGTATGACAAGGCTGCGATAAGGTTGGATGGTTACAGTTTTATTTGGCTTTCTCTTGAGATCCCATCCAACTAGATATTTCGCGTTGTTGTACCAATTACCTCTTATAGTGCAGAAAACCGGGTGTCCATATCGGAGCTCCAGAATTAATTATAATATTACAAAGATCAATTCAACAATTATTTAAATAAATTCTTTTCCCCAATCTCGGGTCGTTCCTTACCCAAACCCCTTGCATCTTTTCTTTTCTACCAGACTCAGGTTGTCGTTCCCGAATCCCTAATTTACTAAAGTCTGATCCCGGAGAATTCCCAAAAATTCTGAACCCGGAGTTCTCGAATTATTCAATTCCGAAAATCTCGATATTGCATTGGTTCCCAAAAACTCCCTTCCTTTAAAATTAATTCAATTTCTTTTGAAAATGGACGTGAACCCTCGAAAATCTTCCAATTTCCAATTCCCAAAAATATTCTTATATTTTTGATGTTTCAATAATCCTTTGATTTTCCCCAATCTAAAATATTCTAATTATTCATCTTAATCCGAAGCTTCCAAAAATCTCCCTCTTTCCCTGTTGAATTAAATCCACCCTTGTTTCCTCAAAATCTAAATTCCGTTGAAAATAATTCAAATCCCCTGATATTTCTAGCTTTACAATTTCCGGATTCCATAAAATATTTCTGAGTTTTCGATTCCCAAAATCAATATCCAAATATTCAAAATATTCCTATATTCCGAATATTTCTCTAAATTCCAATAATCCTAAATGTTTCCGACAAGCTTTGAGCTAATCTTTTCACCCCTAGGCAGCTGTCATGCCGCAGCCGCAAGTAGGTAGTTCGTGACGACGATGTTGTAGAATGGCTACGTCGACGGATCGCCCAGATCCGCTCCCTTTCTTCCCGTAGCAGATGAGGCGTAGCCGTCGATCTCTTCCGGCACTGTTTTTCTTCCACCTCCCGACGCCATCCTGTTTCCCTTCCTCGTGCGCGGCATCCGTTTGGTCAAATGACCACGGCCGCTCCGGCCCAGCTCGCGTCACCTCGGCCCCACGCCATGGACCCACCAAGCCGTGGACAGCCATGGCCGCGGTCGCCGCTCCTCTCTTCCTTTCCGTTTCCCCTTTTTGACCGAGGACCGAGACCACGAGACTCCCTCCCGAATCTTCCTCTCTCTCAATCATTTGCACGCTCGTGAGCCCGCACTCGCACTCCGAGCTACACCATGCGATAGACCGACCTCCGCCACCCACGCATCCTCACCGCAGATTCGAATTCGCCACCCGTGGGAAACCTTTGTCGCGGCACCAATTTCCCGCCCCTCTCCTCTCAATTATTTGAGTTCTATTATTGGAGGCCCTTCCCTAGTCCAAGCTCCACCTCTATAAAAGCCCTCCCCGAGGCCTCTTTCCCCTCCCCTCGCTCTGGTTTCCAGAACCGCCGCCCGCTGCGTTTTCCCGAGGAATCGGCCGAGCCGTGCGGCCGCGAGGCTTCAACTCCCCGTTCCTGCCCGAGAGCGCCACACACCAGGAATCCCGCGCCATCGTTTCAGTCTTCACTCCGTTTTCCTCGGCTGAGCACCGCCGCACCACTCCCTTCCTCGTCGGCCTCCCTGCTCGACCCACAACGCCGCCGCCGCTCTGTTTCCCCTCGACGGTGAGTTCCCCGCGAGAACTCTAGCAATCAACTCCACTCTGTATAAGTTCCCGCGCCTCAATATGCCTCGGCTCCTCGTCTCCTGCCCTCTTCCCTCTGTTTCCCCTTCGCCACCGCCGCCGCCGCGCACAACTGCGCGCCGCCCAGTGGAACTTAGAGACGTCGGCCCTCTTTCCCCTCGGCCGTCACCACGGTCACCGTTGCCGGACCTCATTCACCGAGCTTTGTCTCTTCTCCTTTTCCCCTCTCGCCATCGGTAAAACCTGGTGCGCCGCCATAATCCAACCTCTCTGCCACCGCCAATCCTCCTCGCCCGCCGAAACCCGTCCTCGGCGACGCTATCGGAGCCGCTCAAAAGTTTCGCCTTAACCTCCGCTCCTCGCTGGCGCCACCGCTTGCCGTCGTTTGCCGACGTTCTCCGAATCGCTTCGCACCACCATCGACCGTCAATCTCAGCCGCCACATTCCTCCTCTCTGCCTCGCCCAAGCCAAGAGCCTCGCTCTCTTCCGCACTCGCTGTCGTGTGGGCCCGGTCTCCTCGGCCCACCGTGTATGTGGACCGTGTCGCCGACATGTGGGTCCCATGCCCTGGTTCACCGTAGACCTCACCCCTGTCTCACTGCCACCCGAGTCCCAGCTAGTAGTGGGCTACCTCCTTCCTTGTCTCTGCCAAGTGGGCCAATAAGGCCAGGGGGCCCATTGTCAGTGACAGTAGTCCACTAATTCTCTCCCTTGCATGTGGGCCCCTGCTATCAATGACTGCCTCGGATTCTAGAGAATATTCGCCTCTGAAAAATCAAAACAAATCCTTTTCCTTTATCCAGAAAATCTATTCATCTTCAGAAATTCATATCTCTTAATCCGTGACTCCGATTGACTCCGTTCCAACTCCAGTAATTTTATAAAAATGAGATCTATTCAATGGCACTATTATTAGCACTAAATAGGACCTTTTTAATGGTCTTTGTGTAGACTTTTGCGTGTTTGCGTATAGTAACGATCGCCAAAAAATAGCGTTTCGGAGCGGATTTCGCGGCGATTTCTCAACGATCCGTGGAAACTTAGAGCAAGGCAAGTCACCTTTGATCATCTTGAGCCCATATTTACGGATCTAAGTACTTTGATTTCAAAATCGCATTTACTAGGTTACACGGAGATGATTTCTCGGCCGCGGTCGCAAGACAATCGACAAGTCGCCAACCCATTTGCTGCATGACTTCCTTGATTGATTTTGATTTCCTTACACGTCCTTGTCACCGCCCTTGATAGATCCCGGTACCCGTGTCAACGGGCATGGTACCGGTGATCGCCTATCAAATTTAAAAATGGCTATGATGGGTAAAACTTGGGTTTGCAAAACATTGAAAAACCCGACACCTGGGTCGGTGCCTAGAAAATAAAATGGTTTGCGAAAACCGTGGTGCAGGGATCATGCTAGCAGGACAAGTCTCCCGCACTGCAACTAAGGACCGATTCCTCTAGAATTTCATCCAAACATATAGCAGTACAACCACATGGGTGATAATGGATAACTCCTCGCTGAGTAACTAGCCTCCAGGGACACCTTACGTGCCATTGGACTGTAGGTCGTGCGGGAGGGCGTCGGGGGTGCCTCCTGGTTCCTAGACAGTATGGTTTGGACCTACCCTTGTTGGTCTCGAGGACCCTCCAGTTGACATGGGGTAACCTGAAAGGGTTTAGGAAATGTCTTGTCGCCAAAACCTCTACGTCACCAAATCATACCCAATGCGTTTGAGCTGGTGACTAGAGTGAGTCGCGTCGTGTGGGTAAAGTGTACCCCCTCTGCAAAGGTTTAAACTGTTTGAACCGCCATGCCCACGGTCATGGGTGGATGTGAGGTGATTTCTTAGCGTAGTTTTGTTTGACAACTGTTTGCGAAGGATGTTTGCGGATTGGGAATCCGATTTCGAAAAAAGTTGTGAAGTTGTCAAGGACAGCAGGGCTGTGGACCTGATGAGGCTGGATCAACTGGTGGAGCTAGATTCCGGAGGTCAACTCTTGAGCGTTGCGCTGATTCAAAGATTAATACAACTCACTCTGATTGGGCGAGACTTACCTCGCCCTGATTGTTAAGAAGCACACACTAGCAGTTTTAAAAATATTTAAATAAAACAGATTACAAAATAACTAGCCCCTCTTTAAAGCTTGCAACAACCACCTAAATTTTCCTGGCTTGCTGAGTACGTATGTACTTACCCTTGCTCTATATATAGTATGTATGTACTTACCCTTGCTATATATATATATATATATATATATATATATATATATATATATATATATATATATATATATATAGTTCTTCACCAGGATCTGAAGTTGGAGTTGCAGTGAAGTGAAGATTAGGTTTCGTCCCAGTTCCCAGCCGTTGCCTGTGTGTTGTTCATTGTTGTCTCCGGCTTGCCCGAAACTGCAACGTAAGTTAAGGTGTATGTCTATTTAATTATTTATTTATCTAAGATTCTGCAATGATGCATGTCTGATTTCCGTAGATACTAGCGTTGTGTCCTAGGACTGGTATCAGTATCGCGGTTCCGCGGGAAGGCTGTTCGCGCTGTTTTGCTACGGCACGCCCTAACTAGTGCCGTTGTACGGCAGTGCCAGATCGAGGTGTGATAGCACCCCTACCCCTCTATTTATAGGTAGAGGAGGCTAGGGATAAGAACCATAAAATTTATCTATAACCAATTTAAATTGGTTCACAAGAAAAAATTTTATCTCTTAAATTGATAAGGATTCGTAACAGACCGAGACCTGAGGTAGGACGCGCGGTTGCTTCACCTCGGCCCTCGGGTAGTTCTAGCTGCCTTAATTTATGCAGATGTTAATAACTGATGGACCAATTTGTCATGGTAAAGTGGGCAGGACGGATTGTAGAATTTTTTTATTTTTATTTTTATTTAATAAATATTTACAAAAGTATATTTTTAAAAAATTTAACAAAAAATTATACCCCTCACCGCTCTCTCTGGAGGGCATTTTTCCTCCCATAAGGACGATTTTATGCGTGGCTGACGGCCATCGACTGGGCGGCCGACGGCAGTCAACACTTTTGCAGACGGCCCCCTGGCTGCCCAAAAACCGCCCTCTAGGAGGGCGGCAAGAGGGCCGCCTGCAAAACGCGGCCAGGGGGTAGCCATTTTACAGACGGCCCCTTACCAACCGCCTCCAGAGGGTGGTTTTGGGGGCGACCAGGGGCCGGGGGCGCCCTACAAAAAATAGGGCAGTCGGACCGCCTGCCTCGACCGGTCGACCGGCGGGTACAAAAACCGTTTGAAAGTTGTGCCTATTTCTCCCTAACGCGCGCTACCTACCTTAAAACAGTCATAATTTTCACATACGGTCTCAGAATCGGGCAAATAAGTACTCTACGAACATCTACAGAAAATTTTACATCCGCTTTTCCCTATCTTTGTTGGGTTTGTCCAAAAAATTTTTGCGAAATTCGGCCGGGAAAATTGAGTTTTCGAGGTCCGAAGTTTCAGCACGGTTTTTAAAGCATGCTTACAATTTTCTACAGGCCACATCTTACATCGGTTTGAGTTGCACCTTCACGAGGCTTTGCTATTCTCGAGTTCCTAGTTTTGAGCAAATATTCAAGAAAAAAGAAAAAAACAAAGTGGCGTTTTGCAGGTGCCCCTGACTCCCAAAAACCGCCTTTTAGGAGGGCGGCAAGAGGCTCCTGTAAAAAGCCGACCCGCGGCCGGCGTTTGCAGGGCGCCTCTTGCCGCCCTCCTACGAGAGCAGGTTTTTGGGCAGGGGGCCGATGAAAAGTTCTGAGACGCCGTCTGCCACGTCATTAAAATCGTTTCTGGGGAGGCGATTTTTAAAAAGGCGCCTCCAGAGAGCGTTGGAGTATATTTTTGTAAATCTTTTAAAATGAACGGTATATACTTTTGTAAATATTTTATTAAAATAAAAAAAATTCGGATTGTAATGTATGTGCAGCCCATTACATGGGCCGGAATCTACGTACGCCTATTATAGTTGGGCCGTAATTGACTGGCTTGTGACACAGATTAGGCCTATGTTAGTGCAGGCCGTTGTTGTTAAATTGGAGTAGGCAACTAGCGGTCCAGTCTTGCTACTCTGGAGAAGGTTGTGCGGCAACTTCGGTGGGGGCACAAGTAGGCAATTTTTATGGTCCGACGTGACTACGGGCGCTTTGATTTTTTATAAAACTCGAACGATTGTTTCACCGCTGTTAAAAAATGCTTCGCCGCCAAGTCAAAAATGTTTTGAACTATTAAAATAACAAACATAGTTAAATTACAATTGAAACATTTCGCTCTGACACACAAAACATCGATCTCCAAATTGGCAAAACATCAACAAATCCACAAGAAGGAAGACAACAAAAAAAGAAACACATCAAACTCCTACTACAACATTTTGATCCAATACAAAAAAACACCACATACATTGATGCGAAATATTGAAAATTCTAAATTATACCGGTCTGATATGGCTTCTTTTCTCCTCTCCACGGGGCTGAAATCGAGCTTCCTTCGATGATCTCGTGAGCGCGACGGCAATGACCCCAGTGCGTCCTTCAGTGATGACTCATGTTCCTCGTCGTTGGCGGTAATGACAGGACCAACTCTACTCCGTCTGCGCTTGTCACAATAGGGCTGCTCCCTCCTCTCTACCGCGCTGCAGTCGTCCTCCATGTCGTGCCGCCGGCAGCAGTGGCCACCGCGACAGGGACACATCGTTGTTGCCGCACCAAGGCCTTAGCGGGAGATAAAGGAGAGGAAGTGAGCCAGGAGACGAAGGAAAGGAATTGCTGCTCTTGCTCGATAGCTTGAGATAACGGAGAGAGAGATGAGTGAGACGAGATAAATGATGTGGCTCGGGCGGGCGCCCGATTTTTGGGCACAAATCAGGCACTCGACCGTAACCATTTTCAAATTTTGTCTCAAGAAAAGAAATATTCAAGCCATTTTTCTTAGACAATATACGGAGAATACCGCGGCTTTACGGTTTTTATCTTACTGGATATCAAAAAAAAAAAGTCAATCTATTAGGAAAAGACTCTCTCAAAATATGCAATATTTGCTACTAGATACCTATCCATTAAAATTTATTTATGATTGATAGGAAAGAAAATAGTGTAAAATATCGGAAATACCCAGGTCCCACATGTCAATTGTCCCATCTCTCTCTTCTCTCTTTCTCCCCTATCTCAGCGAGAAGAATACCCTGCGTAAGCCTGCAATTAGTGCGCTACCCGTAGACTCTTGCACTTGAGCACCGGGGCAGCACGCCGCATGCTCGCGATTGCCGCCGGTGGATGCATCGGGCTCCGGCGCAGACAAAGTCCGAGAGGCAGATTTCGCAGAGGCAGCAGCAGAGCTCTACCCTGTGCGTATGCCCCCTACACCCTGCCGCCAACTTGCCGTCAGTAGGGCAGAAAACGAGACCGATGAGACGAACTAACATCGTGGGCGCTCGCGGTTTCTGACCCTTATCCATATGTTTCTCTCTTATATTTAATCAAAATAATATTTACTGGACTGTCCAGTGTTAAAATCAATATTCCATATTTTAGCGCTCGTACTTCTTTTTCAAAGATTACACTGCGATCAATCCTAATTAACCCGTCAAAGTCGTATGTTTCATAGAATAAAATCTTCGTCTTTCTTTACCCGCCACTGACTGGCTGCACAGTCCGCCACGTATCGAGGAGTACTCTCGTCTCTTCCTTTGCACAACTCCGCAGCGGTGATGTTTCTTTAACCATGAATGGATAGAACACATGGCAAGCGGACCGGTGCTCGTTATAAAGAAGCCTCAACAGAAGCTTGGAAGAATCCCATGTGCGCCAAACGTTTCAGTCTAGGGACAAGCTTGTCGTCTAAACTGTCCCTCGCATCAACCGATACCCGGCCCCACGAAAGATCCAATCTCTCTCCTTCGCCGATAAAGACGATGCATTATAGTGTACCTTTCCCCCCTTTTTAAAGAGAATAATCGTATGCTTTACTGAAGGTGCTGATCATTTACTTTTTTTCGCTTTTCACCTGTCATCTCTACAGTGAGGCACATTTCTTCAGTTGTAGATCTCTTTTTAATGAATATTTTTATTAATTAATGATGGTTTTAAATATTTTATATTAAAATTTTTTAAAAATAAATACTTTTATTTAGATTTTTAGTAATTATTATATCGTTATGTAATGCTTTGTGTGCGGATGTAGTTCAGGTTAAAATGAAGCGAACTACTGGCCTATCTCAATTTCACGTTCCGTGCACGATAAAATCGTCGTCATAGATTAATATTAATGCATTATCCGTTCGAACTTTTTCTTTGTTCTTTCTGCTTAAATATAGAGATAAATATTACACGCTATTTAATTTAGAATTTTATATATTTTTCTTTATTTTCAATTTTATATCTCTTTAGATTTACAATATTTTTTTAAATAAAGTCTTTAATAGAAATAAGAGAGAATTAAACAGTATACATATAGACAGTATCTTAGCCAGCGCTCTCCAGTCTTAGTTACACACCCGAGACCCAATATTGTACTAATAAATAGAAAGCGAGATTTGACTTTCTCATGGGTGCGATATGTTGCGTTCATGAATGATCTTCTCGTTCCTATCAAGTTGGCCAGGTACATCGGTAGACTTCGCATCAACAGGCTACTTCTAGCATACAACATACAGCTGGCGCGCGCCGCGGTATAAAGCCTGCCTGGCTCGTAGAGTGTAGTAGCAACCAACTCATCATTCCTAGCTCCAGTGAGACTGTTCAATTTGGCAATGCGGGACCCGCGAGCTTAGCTGCTGGTTGTGGACGCCCGTACGTGTAGTGTGTGCAGTCTTCCTCACCTCACGTCGCTGCGTACGAGTACGTGTGAGGAACTGGCAGCAAGATGCGCGGCTCCTCACTCCACGGCTCACAACGTGCCGTCCTCTCCTTCGGCCGGCGCCCCGGGACACGAGTCGAGGTCATCGTGCAGTAATCGAGCGGTCTGGGCCGGCGGCGGCCGCCGTCGTGCTTGCCGTCGCCCTCGAGCAGCGTGGCGCGTTCTGGGCGCCTACTCGCACAGCCGGGCCGGTTGGTCGGTCTGTCCGAGCACGACAGAGGAAGGAAGCGGCGGCGGGGCTAGCACGTCCGGCGGAGCGGCTGAGGGCGCGTTCGGAGGGAGTGCTCCAAGGCGAACCTTTTCGCGGCGACGGCATCGGGTTCTCGAGTCGTGTCGGGGTACCTCGGGTGGTCACGGGCATCGACAAGCTGATCAGGCAGGCTGTGACCGGCAGGCGCCGGCGCTGCCCGGTGGCAGGAGCCCCGGTTCGCGCGCCGGTCCGACGGCGCCAGGGCGTCTGCCGGATGCCCGAAAGATGCCGATTCAGGCCTGCTCCCTGGAGCCGCGTCCAAGCGAGTGAGGTGACATTAGTACCATCATGGTGTCTAATAAGGCATATTCATGTGGTGAGGAGCAGCCTCTTTGTATTGTTTCTGCGATTACTCGTCAACTAAATAATATATCTGAGCTATCTATATGTTCCTCCTTATATTTATTAGTCTTGGGCTTTAATTTTAAATTTTTCTTCTTCAGACTTATAAGTGTATTTTTCTTTCCTTGCCTTAATCATACACTATGACTAATCTCCTATAAGAAATTTTTTGTTGCTTTAAAAATATTAGCTCTAATTATAGAGTATTATTTATTACTTTCTGCTTTGTATCAGTTTGTAGTTCGACAAATATTAGAAAGAGAATTTCATACAAGCTAAACTTATATTTTTTTTTTCATTATCTAATCGACTTGTTTCTCGCTTAATAAATCCATGCTCTTTGAGATAAATGAGATATTAAAAATTTTTAGATGAAGATAGTGAGTAGTCTGTGTCCGGGACTCCCGTTCAATGGAAGCACTATTTCTCGATTGTTCTGAGCATTGTTTCTCTCTAGCAGTCAGTAGTATATTACATTGTTGTAGCTTAGTGAATCGAAGAGTTTACGCCCTTCCAGGTACCAAACCAGCGTTAAAGCAAGCACGCAAAGGAAATCATCCGAGTTGCTTACTCGGGATTGAGCGTGCTGCCAATTTAGTTGTTCGGCTGGATCTGAATCGCCAAGTGTTAGTTCGAGGACGCCAGAATCGGTTTGCAGAATTGAGCACTCCGGCGCAACGCACGTTAGATGCAAAGCATATCCCTCTGTTTCTTGGGACTAGTCACTGCTCTCTTGACTTTATTAGTGCTAGGTGAGGGAGTAAACAGTGCGTTTTTCACTCGATTTTTGTAGTTTTCGTTGTGATTTTTTCTTCAGATTTGAATTTTTTTACTGATTAGAATGTTAGATTTGTGTCGTCGTTAATAGCACCACCATTTCGTGTAGGTGGGGAAATCAGTCTCAATGGGATATCTGTGCTTATTCATGTATCAACACGCATTAACTTCCATTGCTATGGTGTTTTGTGTCTTAGATAGACTACAGGCTATTATTTATTACACATTAGTTATATTTATGTATTTTATAAAATTGTCGATATATCAGTAACCCGCCATCAGTTCAGAGGCACTGGTGGGGTGAACGGCGGTTATTATGTGTGGCCCATTTTGGGCGCGGTATTGTTAGGTGAGGCCTATTATAATGGCCGCAAGATTATGTAGATGCCTGCGTCGATTATGGTAGGATTGGTTTGTACGATTTTTACTGTTCCTTATTATTTTGTTTTATTTACAAAACTAATTTCGATTTGATCATTTGCAGATCTATCGTCTTGCGCCCTGGCCCGGTATTAAACGCGTGGCCAGGGCGGCGAATGGCTCCCCGTCACGCCTGGCGCGCGTGGGCGGCATTCTCGCCGTTCCCCCAGCGAGTTTAGCCATTCGCGCTATGGGGAGGGGCGGTTTTGCCCTACTAAAAATCCCTTCCCGCGTTGCGGCGTTCAATTTCTCCTTCCGCCTCCAGCGTGCCCATAGGTGAAGGAAAAGAAGGGCCGCTGAGCGGCAGCCTACTTTTTGAGCGATAGGTTTTTTTGCGTCTTGTTATTAGTCAATTTTGTAGCAAGTTTAATTTATAGCGAGTAGTGCTAACCGATATTTAGTTGAATATTAAACGATTTGGATAACCGATCGTTATGTTACTTTATTTTGGCTACTAGAAGAACTAGCGGAAGGTGTAAATTGTAGATATTTTAAGATAAATATGTCGCATGAGCTCGTTAGTATACTCTCTTTTGACGTTAGTAACTGGTATATTTATTCGCTGGGTAGATTTAAATATAGACGTTAATGTTGATCATAGTGATAGCCTTTTTAGAAAGAATATTTTGTGTTATAATCTTTTGTGACAGATTGCAATAGTGGATCTCCGATATATCACGGTGTGAAAAATGTCGACGACAATGGTGGATGATTATCAGTTCAACGTAGACAAAAAGGTTAGCTTCCACTGAGAGAAGTTTTCTGAGTTTCATTGGTCTGGGTTCGGTAGCCTCAAGTAATGAAATTACGGTGGCAATGAGTTGCTGGCTGTGGACAGGTTTTTGGTGGAATTGTGCCTAGATTCGACGGCTGTGGGTTAATTTTGTATTTGGAGGAGTGCATCGCAGTGAGGATGGGACGAGCTCTAGTGGATGTGCTGACGTGTAGCTTGATCAGTGGTCCGAGTAGGAGAGCCGAATTTGAAACACGGGGCAAATGAGCAGGAAGACTGGGCCGGAGGAAGTAGCAAGAAAATGGACGGGGTTTGCGGAGATGAGGGAGAGACTAGTCTGTACGGGAGATGAATTGAGACTCAGAACTGGATATGAGTGATATTGTGGAGGACATGTTTTACCCGCGAATGGGACCGAGATTCTCCGCTCGTTGTCTTAAGGCCTGTGGATGGGTATCAGGCATGAAGTGGTGAAGCGCTAGATACGCCGAAAGCACATTGCAGAGGCTGTGAGATGTGGGCCGGTACTTGGGAGTTTGAGGGATCAAGTCACCGATCGGTTATGAGTGAAATGTAATTCAAGATGTTGTCGGCGGATGTCGTCTCCAGGAAGAAATATGAGATGTTGGGTCGTGTCATCATGACAAGACAACTGCCATCTTCCGGTGAGTGTTTCAGAATCATGGATTTGATATCGCCTTCAGATTGTAGTATGTGTTGTGCGCAAAGAACTCCGGTTCGAGCCCAGTCAATTAAGGGCATCGAGTGAGAATACAAGACAATGCCAAGGTCATGGGGGCAAAGAGATAATTAAGTGGATTCCGGCGTTTTAAAGTTGTACATTTTGCCGTTACGCAACTATCTGTGCGAGTCCTGAAGTCCTCGAAATCAAAAGTTCCTATCTGTTTAAAAGTCTGGGCAGAGCGTTCGCGGCCTTCTCTCTCTGAGGCTGCTGTTGCAATTTTTATTGCAGGCACTTCTCATGCATCTACGGCCGTTAATGGAATTCAGAGAGGCAATGTGACGGCATCGTGCGTAGACGGGAACCCAAGTGTTGCCCGTGGCTTTGCTTCGTCCGGAGCAAGGCGAGCGTTGTATGTTTTAAAGTGGTTAGGAGGTGGGGGGTTGGGCAGATTATTTCATACAGACCGTATCCGGATGCGCGTGCATGGAGGGGTCGAGGCTGCAAGCAAGGATCCCTCCCGTGTGGAAATGTGTAAGAGAGTGGTTGTGCTCTGGCACACTTT
>RYFJ01003243.1:0-35440 GCA_003991445.1 Oryza meyeriana var. granulata | reverse complement strand
CACTTTCCAGCAGCTGCGAACCACGAGTTGATGTGAGCAAAACTGGGCTTTCGGGGTGGCACTGCACTAGTTACTTTCTATCCATATCCTTCAAGCCATCGTCAGCCCCTGGAGCTCACGGTCTGACAAAGAACTCGGGCTGGACGCGCGACCTCCACAAGCCGGCAAGCTTGAGCGCTACTGACTTGGTTCTGGTTCGAGCTTGATGGAGAAGGTGCATGGCGGCCAGATTTTGAGCATGCCTTGCAAGATCTGGGTCTGGCATGGCCTAAGCTGTCTGGTCTGTGAAGGTGAGGAGGTTGAGCAATCCATCCAGGGTTGCTCAAAAAAAGAAAATGCAGCGTCAGAATACCAAGGCGGCTGCACGCACTTCCTGACATCCGACGTTGTGGTTCTGTCGCACCTTGTTCCTCCGCGGGCGTAACAGGTTGTTGCGACTGACCTGGTCTTCAAACCAAGCAGGCCGGAGCACGGCACGCAGGCTACGTTCTGCCATCTGGTCTAGAAAGGGGCAACAAAGAAGAGTGCTCAGCAAGGATATCGCACCAAACGAGATGGAAGCAGATGAAGAGAGCACAAGAGATTAGGCAGATGGATTCAAGCAGCAGAACAAGAATATACTCGGGAACCAGCCTCAACGCAAAAGAGACAGTATGGCACATGGAACTAAAGAGACTTACCAGGAAACCCAAGTAGGGAAATAGCCAAGAGTTCTAGAAACATTCCATTCTACAGAGCAGAGAATACCCCGACAGTCTATCTTTTGCAAATAGTTATGTTTTAAAAAAGATCAAAACATCTACACGTGTGGGTTTCGTTCTAGGCCAACCTTTTGCTCTGATAACACGCTGTGCGCTCCCGACTAGGTGGAACCACATGTGCATAAGCACCCATCCCCAGGATTCAGTGAGTCGGGTACGCACAACAATGATACAACCAGAGTTACACATAATACAAACAGCAGTAACTTACATTTACTACAAGGAATCCATCAGGACAGACCGGGAATGGGCAAAATAATCAATGGTAAACAGGAGACAGGCAGATACAGGCGGAAGTGGACCAAAAACTACTCCACAGGCCAGTTTAATAGTCTCGAAAAACGCTTCAAGGTCTTCGTAGTCTGGCCGGGTCTTGGATGAACTCAGGCAGCAGTCGGAACTTTGTCTTCCACTCCAAAAACCTACTATAACATATATATGAACAAGGTGAGTACTTTCGATACTCAGAAGACCGGAATGATGCCAGTTGGTTAGACAAGAAGATCTAAGGGGTTTCATTTGCGAAAGACTGCCTTATTAAACTCTTTTCTTTGCAAACACTAGTGAGTTCCAAATTTAGTTGGCGGACAGAGGCTCACGCTCCATCCAATCCGCAAGTGCTTTTCAAACAACTCACCACTTAAGGAATCAAGAGTAAAACATACAATGTTCTTATTATCTTTTACTTTGCATTTGTTGTCGTTTAATCTCCGAGTAGCTACACCACTCGTTGACCCTGAGACTCGTACAACCAATCTCAGCTTGGCACTTGATGCCGCTACACGGCTACAACCAAATAAGTAGTCAGGCCGCCCTGGCTACAACCCGGGGCTCATCATCGCTGCCCTGGCTACAACCCGGGGCATGATCATGCACTGAATGCCCGCTAGCTGCACAAACCAGCTAGCTAAAACACTGCTTGCCCTCGGGACTACAAACCGGGAGCGTGCTCATCACCGTCTCTGGCTACAACCCGAAGACTGAATTGCCCCCTGGCTGACAACCCGGGGCTTAAACTTTGCTCCCTGGCTACACCCGGAGCATGATCTCATCCTGTTACTTTTCATACACTTGTTTATGGTGCTTAACACCCCGGACCACACCGATCCATTTCTGGCCACACAGGCCTTCGTTTGCTTACTCGGCAAACTCAGTCACGTTCCCTTCCATCAAACACTTTTCACAAATCACTGACAAACAATTGGATCTACGCCATGGAATCGATCCTTAATGATAATACATAGCCAAGCCAACACCGTGGGCACTGTCTCTGGACATCAGATTTCACAAATCTTTCCTTTATTTCCAAAAAAAAAACACGCCGATACACAACTGTATCGGGGTTTTCCAAACTGTTTAGTAAACCATCATTTTTCCCAACGACAAACAAACGTGCAGGAAAGCCATTTTACTCTGCGATCGTATCCTCAGATAGGATGGCTAGCGTGCATTTGTGGGGCTCTTCAAGGAGAAATATAACAACATCCTACCAAATAAGTGCTACTACTGGCGGGTCCATCGGTTGCGCTTGCATAACCGAGGCCAACAGTTTAAAAAGGTGTAACTAAGCATGCATATATTTTCCAAACAAACATAGTTTTGGCATATATGGGAACAATACGATCAAAGAAGGCTTGCGCTTGTTCCAAGAGGGGTCTTCTTCGGCGAAGGTTGGCTTCGGGATCGTCCACCGGTCAGGTTCTGAACAAGCAGAAAGAAACACTGATAAGCAGAGAAGTAAAACACCAAGAAAAAGATCAAGAAGTAGTCGCTGCAGAAAAAGGAGCAGTCGCTGAACCAGGCTTGCGAAACCAGCGACAGAGCTCCAAAGCTTGAGAGATGAAACTTAGCAGAGCTGTGAAAGTCTGGCCGGGTTGCAAAAACAAAGAAGAAGGGGCACGTGGCCATATATATATATATAGCCGACGTGCAGGGTTGAGGCACTGGTGGAGCTAGGCAACGGGTGGAGCAAGAAGTCAAGAATGAAACTCGACAGGGATATACAGGAAGAATGACCTTTGAGTCCACTGGTCAGAGAGTTGCAGCACTTGTAGCTGCGATGAGACATTAATGTCAAGGCAATAGGACAGTTGGAGAAATCTCATGACGGCTTCGGATGGACCACTGGTCAAACGATGCTGCGGTTAGGGAAGAATGATTCTTCACTACTTCGGTAGTCGCGTCCAACGGTGGTGCAACTCGGGAACAAAGAAGCAACAGTCTCAACAAGGTACCACATCACCGTGCTCACTCGGCAGCAAGGAGGTCCGAGTAAGACAAGATAAGGCAGAAACAATCTGAGATGAGCAAACTCTACTCGGCTCAAGAGAGAAGGTAGTCGGCTGGCCGGGAGAGGGAAAACGAGCCACAGCTGAGGATAGGAAAAGATTAAGATCAGAGAAAACCAGTTACAACAGGGAAAAGGAAAGCGTCGTTACATCTCCTGGGCCCGAGGTGGATGTCGGGTGCCGTCGCGAGGCGCCCGGGAAAAGCGTACCCGAGCCCGGGCAGACCGGGCCCTAGACATGCGGGAAACAGCCATAGCCAGCCACACGTCCCCGGTGAATGTGGACCCCCATTCCCGTTCGACCGACAGTGGCCCCTGGCCCTGTGCTCGGTCGGATCCATTCGGGTAGAATAAGGCCACGTCTTGAGAAACAATGGGACACGGGCCAAGCTGGTTTGACAGAAGATAAGCGGGCGGCACGCCGGAGCGGCCGTCGTGGGACCGACTGAAGTTCTTCCTGCCGGAGGAGAGGGGATGCTAGGGCCCAGCCGTCTTCCGCGAGGGGGAGCAGCCCTGTATTCGTTGCTGTCCGTGCGACAGGACGGCACGCGGATGTTGATTGTGACGCTTACACTCTGCGCTGGAGCAATGGCGATCGCCGCTAGCCAAGCGCAGCGGCAGCGATCACGATGGTGATAGTAGCGCTCACCGCCCGTATGGTCGCCACCGAGATCTTTTGGGGCGACCCGCGGCGGAGGTTCAAGGCAGCAGTGAGGCGCGTGTCCGATCGAGGCGGCCACCAAATCCGCGCCGACGAGCCTCCCGCGCCTGGTCGAGATGGAGGCGCGGGAGAAGAAATATCCTCCCGGAGGAACGCGTTCGGCCCAAGAGCCGGGCTCGCGTCCCGGGAGTATGGAGTTCATCGCGCGCAGAGGAAGCCATGGTGGTTCGTGAGAGTCACGGAGAGCCCGAGGCGAGACCGCTGCAAGGTGCAGGGTTCCTCGTCCGCGACGAGCAGCCTCGTGGAGCCAATGGCCGGCGAAGAGTCTGAGGAGGGCGGCAATCCCCTTCTGGCACCGCCCGTGGCCGTCTTCGGGGCCTGGGGGCCCTCCATGCCCCTGAGCGCTGCCGACCCGGGGAGCGCAGCGAGGCCATGGGAAAAGGCTGCTGAAGAGAGAAACATACGAAAAGAGCCCCGCGTGGGTTAGGGTATGGCCAAAAGTGCTATGCTTGTACCTTTTGACTCGCCAGGAGCCCTCGGGAACCGACCCTGACGGACCGGGGTCGCCAGGCACTGCATTCCGCTTTGCCCCCGGGGCCGTTAAGGAAACGAAACACAAGGCCATACAAACGGGGGAAGGATAATAGAAATTGAGCAATGTTTAAAGTCGGGATAAGATTACGTATCTAGATGTTAAAAGGGGTGTGGCTCTGCCGAGCACAATCTCGGAGCTAGGAGCGGTTGCCAGCTCCCGGGCTAGGAATCGCGCCAGAAGTGAATCTGGGATTGGGGATAGTCCCCAGGCTGGGGCCCGAGCACCGTCCCTGCCCGGAAACGCCTTCCCGGGCGCATTCACCTCGACCCGGGTCCAGGGGAATTCCCGGTCCCGGGGCACGTTACCGGGGCGCTGACTCGAGCACCTACTTAAGCCTGCCGGGGAAAGGTCTAATGCACATAGTGAATTGTGAGGCATTTGGCTCGTTCCTTTGTCCATTCCATGCTACGAACCGTGGCGTCAACCACCTCCTGAAAGAGTCCTCGCGGTCGACCGTAGCGGAGGAAAGGAGTCACGTAAGCATTTCACCCCTACCTCCGGAAAAACCGATCCCGAGGGCTAGCCAGACGGGGCACCGAGTCGCTGGGGCCCGGCGCCACGCAGAGGCGGCACCACAGCCCCATGGCCTCGACAACGCCCTGGGCTCAGCACGTGGGACACGGTATAGCCCGTTGGTAGGGAACTGAATGATTATGCGCAAACCCAGCCGCCGTACGGGCAGGCCGATTATGCCCCCAGGGGTGATTGGAGACAGCCACGAACGCAACACACGGAAAAAGACAAAAGGCACGAGACCGGAAGACATTAAAAATGCTGCTCAGTAAAGGTATACACTATGGGGGCCCTCGGCCAGCGCTGAGATTTGGAGAAATCGGTGCTGGCCCGGGCACAGCGCAACTTACAGGATGTGTTATGGATAAAATTTGTGAAGATGCTAGATGTTCCAGGGATTGGAAGCGGGGTCCCATCCTCCTGCCCAGTCTACCGAGCCCGGTTGGAGACACCGATCATCAGGAAGGTCTTCCCACAGGGGAAGTTTTATTCTTTTCCGGCACGTGTGAGACACGGCGAGGACTAGCCCCACCTGGAGTGATCGGCCCGAACCTACGCTGATAGTACGCTTGAGCTGTGCTGGTTACGACCGACACGGAGCGAAGCGCGCACTGTCATGACGATTCGACACGATGTAGCATTGCGGAGTACCTGCTGACGAAGTACATCGGCTTTTGTTGCAGTGCTCTCTCGATCCCGGCCGACGGGGGCCGGTGGCCCGGGCTCAACTCCCCCGGGAGGGAGCGAGCTCTCGCGGCCGGGAGCACATGTTGGCCTGGGGCCCGGGGGCCCCGGCTGGAATGTGGTTTGATATATATGCCGGGAATCCGGGGGCCCGGGCTTGGATATGGATGTATCGGGACGATCCCCGGACTTGCTCTCCTGGCGAAGCTATCCGGGTTAGCGCTCCCAGTCCGGGTGCCGCGTTCCTAGGCTGCACGTCGCCTTGGCGAGCTGCCCCTGGTTCGGGCTCCCCGGGTCGAGCCCGTTGGAGGCGGATCCCAGGCCCGCGTTTGCGGCGAGGGCGCTCAACGACGAGCTTTGTGCTCACCACTTGCGGGATTTGGTTGGTATGTGCCCGGGCCCGAGGACCCGGACGAGATGTGGAATGAATCGGGGACGACCTCTCGGACCGCTATCGCCAGGCGATGCTGTCCGGGTAATCGCGCCCTGTTGAAGTTGTTCCGGGTGCCGCGTCCCCAGACACGCACTCGCCTTGGCGAGGCTGTCCGATTTCGGGTTTCCCGATGTCGAGTGTGGGGCGCGGATCTCGGGATATGGACCCAGGACCCCAGGGCCCCGGCTCGAATGTGTTATATATGTGCCCGGGACCCGGGGGCCCGGGCTGAGATGTGGAATGAATCAGGACGACCTCCCCGGAACCGCTACCGCCAGGGTGATGCTGTCCGGGTTATCGCGCCTTGTTGAAGTTGTTCTGGGTGCCGCATCCCCAGACACGCACTCACCTTGGCGAGGCTGTCCGGTTTCGGGTTTCCCGGTGTCGGGTGCGGGGCGCGGATCCCGAGACATGGACCCTGGACCCTGGGCCCCGGCTCGAATGTGTCGGGCCCGGGCGGCCAATCTCGGGCAACACGTTTTTCCTCGGGCAAGGGGCGCTCGACGACGAGCGCCGCGCTCACCACTTGCGGGGTTGCCGCTATGTAGAGCAACAGGGGCTCATCTTGAGCCGGTGTCACGAGGACAGGGGGGGTTGTCAGGCACCTCTTGAGCTCGTCAAGGGCTTGACCAACCTCATCCGTCTAAGTGAACTACCCGGTCTCCTTGAGAAGCTTGAAGAGGGGGAGGGCACGTTCCTCTAGCTTGGAGATGAAGCGGCCGAGTGCAGGCACACACCCGGCCAACTTTTGAGCCTCCCTAAGTGAGCTGTCCCTCCCCAGGTACCCGGGCCAGATGGTCCTCGGGGCCGAAAGTGATCTATGCGTCCGACCACTTCAGCCTCCGAGTCGCCGCTGGGCCCGGGGTCGAGGCCAGCAACTCGCGCTTCATGGCTTGGAAGCCACGGCACGAGGAGCGGGCGTGCGCCCCACCATCGAGGGTGGCGAGGACGTTCTCGGGATCTTAGAACTCGAGAGGTTGCTCCGGATCGGGAGAGGGATTTGGACCGTTGATCGGCCTGACCGTTGCCCCAAATCGGACCGTCCGCCTAGGGATCGGACCGTCCGAATCCCGATGATCAGACCGTCTGCCTAGGGATCGGACCGTCCGAATCACCCCGATCGGGCTTGGCCTACTACCGCTCCTACTGGAAGTTCTTGACGCGTTCGGCCAAGTTCTGGAAGGCGTAGCACTCCGTGAGGTTGTGCGAGTCCATCTCGTTGACGGTGCACCACTTCCGGGCCGCTGCCAATGGCGGCGGCGCACGTGCGGCCCTTTGCCGCTTGCCGCTGTTGTCATCCCCGCGGGCGTCGTCGGCCCAGGGGGCGCCCACAATAGCCAAGGCGAAGTTCTCGGCGGCCGCCTTGTCCTTCTGGCGCTTCCTCCTGTCCCAACGCGACGCGGAGCGTGAGCACTCGCCATCCTCTTCAGGGCCCTCGTCAGGGGCCTCAGGGCGTGGCTTGTTCCACGCCCGGGCCTCCTCCTTGCGGGCGCAGAGGTCGGCGAGGCTGAACAGCTCGGCCATGATTGGACTTCGTGGGTGCCCAGCTTCTCGAGCATGCGCTTGTCACGCACGCCCGAGCGAAAAGCGTGGATGACCGCGTGAGGAGCGATGTGGGGGATAGTGTTGCGGACCTGGCTGAAGCGCTACAGAAAGTGCCTCAGCGACTCATCCCTGCCCTGTCGTAGGGCGTGGAGGTCCGCCTCGGTACTAGGGCGTGGGAAAGTGCCCTGGAAGTTTGCCACGAACTGGTGGCAGAGGTCCACCCACGAGTAGGTCGAACCTTCGGGGAGGTTCATCATCCAGGAGCGAGCCTGGGCCTTGAGGGCGATGGGGAAGTAGTTCGCCATCACCTTCTCGTCACCGCCAGCCGCCTGGATGGCAGTTGTGTAAATCTACAAATACTCAGTGGGGTCGATAGAGCCGTCATATTTCTCCGGCAAGCTGGGCTGGAACTTGGCCGGCCAGCGCACTTGCCGGAGGCCTGGGAGCGCCAGGCAACCCGAGCCGTACTGAATGGCTCAGGCGACAGACGACGGTTTCCCGCTGGGGGGTTGGAGCTGGAGGCCTGGGCCTCAGGATGCCTGGCGGCGTCCGCGTGCCATTCGCGCTGTCGCTTCAACGTGACCCGGGCGTCCTCATGGGACCACATCCGGTTTAGCCGGTCACGGAGGTCGCCATGGCCATTCTTGGCCAGAGGTTTGGCGCGAGGCGCCGCGCTTCGGACTTGGTTCTGCTTCGGGGCGGGGCCGGCCCGGGCTAGATGCCGCGCGGTCGGCGCTCCCGGCCCCTGCACTGCTGTCGGCGGCGACCCGGCGATGGGCCGTGCCTACCAGGTTGGCGACTTCATTGAGCCACTGCCGCTCCCGGCCTTCGCCCCCGGTAAAAGCCAGGGGGTGGCGCAGGAGGGCTTCCGCCGCCAGGAGCGCTCCCTGCGGCGACGTAGACTGGAAGTCGAGATGGCGGCGTGCCGTGGAGCGGCGTGTCCGCTCGCGCCTCATGGATGAGGCCGCGGCAGACCCAGTGGGGCACTTGCCGGCTCCCTCCGTAAGGGAAGGGGCCGAGGCCGCACAACCAGGCCGCCGAGGGGCGAGCTCGGCCCGTCGGGCACGCGCCGCGCGCCCCCAGGAATGCAAAGAGGGGGAGCGTGGCGGGCTCGCCACCGGGCTAACGTGAGGCCGCCGGACTCCTCGTCTGAGTCCCACTGACAATGGCCTCCTGCCATGGAGCGTGCTGGCGTTGGGGACACCGGCGTGTCGCCTGGAAGTGAAACTCCCCCTACCTGGAGCGCCAGCGGTCGGAGGATGGAACTCCAACCGCGGGGAGTCTGGGGACTCCCCTTTGAGGTTCGGCCAGGGGAGTTGTTCACAGGACGGCAGCGGCGTCTGGGAGACGATAGATGCTCGAGTGCCGGGGGCCCGGGCTCTGAGATGGCACGCAAGGAGGCAGGAGAAGTAGATAGGTTCGGTCCGCGCGGAGGCGTAATACCCTACTCCTGTGTGTGTTTTGCTATGTGGGAGATGAGTGTGGTTTTGGGGTTACAAGATCAGCTCAGAAGTGCTCTGGAGCTAGCCCTCCCTTCGGTAAAGAGAGACAGAGTGAGCTGAAGAAGACGAACAGTAGTCCCGTCCCCCAAAAGCCCCCTTTCCGTTGGACCGGATCCTCCTTTTATAGTCTAAGGGGAGTCCACAGTATCCAGTACACAGAGAAAGCTAGCTACGATTTGTCTTGTCGCATGCACGTGGCCGCCTACCGCGCCGCGCCGGAGGGATGTCTAGTCGCCGCCTGGCTCGGCTGCTGCGGGCGGCTGGAGTTGGTCTGCTGCAGGCGGCTAAATCGTGGAGATGTGACAGTGCACGCCCTCGCCGCCGAAGTCAAAAGTCTCTGACTGCACAGAGAGCAGGCCCGCGGGGGGCCATCATCGGAGACCCACGCGTGGCCAAGCAGGCGACAGGGGCGACACGCCTCGTCACCTCGCCATTAATGCGGGTAGTTGGCGAGCTGATCCGCTCGAGTCATGCTCGTGCCCGGGGATAGGCCCTGGGAGCGAAGCTACGAGCCCCGGGCACGGGAAGCGCGCCCTGGGCCTGGGAATGCCAGAGTGATGCGCCCCGGGGACGTGCCCCGGGACCGAGCTGTGGGCCCCGGGCCCGGGGGCGAGACTCGGGCACGGGAAGTCCCAGTACTGTGTCCCGGGGGAGCGCCCCGGTAAAGGAGCTGTGGTCCCCGGGCCCAGGGGCGAGACCTGGGCACGGGTAGCCCCAGCAATGTGTCCCGGGGGCGCGCCCCGGGACGGAAGCCGAGACCCGGGCACGGGGGCGAGACCTGGTTCCGGGAATGCCCTCGAGCCCCGGGGCCCGAGGTGGATGTGGGTGCCGTCGCGAGGCGCTCGAGAAAAGCGTACCCGGGCCCGGGCAGTACCCGAGCCCCAGGTACATAGCGGGGAAACAGCCGTAGCCGGCTGTCACCGATGAAGAATATGGGCCCCGGAGGAGTTGATGTGGCCGAAGATCCACACGTCCCTGGAGAATGTGGGACCCCCATTCCCGTATCGCCGACAAGACTGGTTGCCACAGATGCCTGAGTAGGTATATTGTAGAATCTGCTTGCCCTCCCCAGGTGTGACGCAGTGCACGAGAACTCCGGATACGCTTTGACGACGTAGATCTTCTCTGACTTCGGTAAAGCCAAATAAGGTACCCGAACCTTGCATTAGCATGGGATTCGACTAGCGACCCTCATGGGGCATACCCTATCCAACAGAGTTATGGCCAAATACGGTATCGAAACCTTGCATTAGCATAGGATTTGGCTGGCGACCCTCATGGGGCGTACCCTATCCAACCGAATAGCACACGAGCCTCGACTGGTGCCGAAGGTCGGTTATATTAGCCGAATAAGGTACCCAAACCTCGCATTAGCATAGGATTCGGCTAGCGACCCTCATGGGGCGTACCTCATCCAGCAGAGTTGTGACCGAATAAGGTACCCTAACCTAGCATTAGCGTAGGATTCGGCTGGCGACCCTCATGGGGCGTACCTCACCCAGTCAAGTGGTATACGACCCCCGACTAGCGTTGGAGGTCGGTTGTTAGCTCACATGGAGCGTAGCCGGGGAAGATGACGTCCCGACTGGTGCAAGTACTCGGTCAGTATCCCTCATGGAGCATTCCGAGAGTATCTTGGCAGACCGGTCTAGCCCCCGAGCGTAGGAGGTAGGCTCGTAGCCCTGAGTTCCTGTCACACGTATCCGGAACTGGCCCTGAGTTATAAAGATATTGGATGAGTAGCATCTGATGATGAAAACAATCACCCAAATAATATTTTTGTATTTTACAATATATGTAAATACGTGTTCTTCCTCTTATTGATATTAATTTCCCCGAGTAGTTGACCCCTTACGTTTAAGCACTCTACCCGACTAGTCATAGCCCCCTAGCGTCGGGAGTTGGCTCATGGCTCTTTCCCAGACACGCATTTTGGGTGACTTGAGTTCGTCTTTCATGGAGCAAAGTTTCACGGATTGGAATTTATGCTACTCAAGTACTTTTGCAATCATTAAGAGAAAAAACAAAAAAAAAGTGCAGCTTGTACACCTATTAGGTGTAAGCGGCTGCAGCATTGGCAAAGCCAAGTGAGGAAAAATTTATCAGAAAGTGACTTAGCTGTCCGATATTTGGGAGTGGGGATGCCATCCTTGCATTTGAGCTTTTGAGCCCTTGAGCATGTCACTTGTTGTTCTGATAATCTCCAGTTGTTGAAAGTCGAAGACGGTTGTGACCGACTACCACAATGAAGCCGTCTGACTTGCGTTTGCGGTTCCCAGCTTTAGCCGGGGTTGCATCCTCGGTGTCCGTCCGCTCCTTCTGTCAGGGGGCCTTTTCGTCATCGATGGCCTTAGCAACAGCGTGGGCCGAGTCGGTGTACTTGTTTGCCATGTCGAATAGAGCCTTGATAGAGCTGGGAGGCTTCCGAGTGAATTTGGCGATGACTTTGACTCCTTTTCGAAAGGCGGCGATGACGACCTCGTCCTTGATCTTTGGGATTGAATTCTTCTTTTCAGAGAACCTCTTGATGAAATCACGAAGAGACTCGTTCTTCCTTTGATGCAACTGATATAGGTCGTACTCGGAAGATGGCCTCTCGTATGTTCCCTAGAAGTTGGCGATGGAGCGTTCCCGGAGTTCTCCCTAGGAGCCAATTGATCTCTTAGGAAGTCCCATTAGCCATGTCCTCACTGAGTCGGCTAGAGCGACTGGGAGGTAGTTAGCCATGGCTTTGTGATCTCCTCCAGCTACTCGGATTGCCAGAGTGTAGATCGTGAGCCAGGACTCAGGATTGGTCTTGCCGTTGTATTTTTCGATGCCTGTAGGCTTGAAACCCGATGGCCAGTCGACTTGTTGTAGCTTCTGGGTGAAGGCTGGTACGCCTTCATCTGCATGAGGGCTCCGACTCCGAATACGGCGGTGAAACCGCTTGTGGTGGAGGCCAAAATGCTCGTTCTTATCTTCTAGTTGGCGTTGCTCGTCTTCCTCTTGTTCGCGACACCGAGCGTTGATGTCCTACAGAAGGTCAAGCCGTAGTTGGCCTCAGAGATCCTGATTGTCCCGACGGTCGCTTTGATGCCGCCGATTGTTGTTGGGGTTGCTGAGTGATGTCTGGCGTGACTCCGTGTGTAGCCGGCTAGAGCCGGCCGCTCAGCGTCACTTTGAGGCGGATGAGACTGACGTTGAGGAAGCTGACCAGTTGGTCGGTATGAGGGTATCGCTCGACTGTTGGTGCTGTTGACATGCAGCAGCGATGATTATGGCTTTTATGCTTGCTATAGTCGGGGTAGCCTGGTGATTCGGCCCAAACTAGAGTGTGTCCAGCAGAGTTGCAGCGGCCACGATGTTCTGTTGAGGAGTAACGAAGACGTCGTGGTCGCCGACTCGGGTTTGGAAGATTTGTTGCTGAGCAGTCCGCCCAGCCCTGCGTAGGTCGTCGTTGCGGGTGTGCAGGCGTCTTGCTTCTTCCTCTTGTTGTTCTCGCAGTCGATGTGCTTCCTCCTCTTGCTGCTTGCGTAGTTGGCGTGATTCCTGAGTAGGAGTAGAGCCTTTGGATGCCATGAAGATTTCTTGCGGTGGAGATAAGCTTGCCGAGCTGCTGTTCGACTTAGAGTCGGAGTCCGACTGAGAGTCAGAGTCGGAGTAGTTGATGGGCGTGATTATAACTCCGACCTCCCTAGATCCGATCTCGAGCGGCTCTGGGCTGTATCCGAGTCGAACTCCAGGGGATCGGGTTTGCCTCGTTGGATGTTGTTTGAAGATATCCACGGCGTTGTCAAGTCTGCACGGGAGATTGATGATCTCTTCCCTTCTTAGCTCGATCTTGTCTAGCTCAAGGCCGAGTCCAAGTCGAACACCGAAGGAAAGGGTTGTCCCGAGACCTGGACAAGATGAAGATTGCCGCAGCAAGTCGACGAGGGTTGCCGCAGCATTGCGTGGGCTAACTGGCGCGGAGTCAGCTGGTTCCTCGGCCGGTTAGATCAGGTCCGTGTCGGCCAAGGTGAGATTGCTGATCTAGTCGGTGACGAAGTCCAGGCTTTCGAAAATTATTGTGTCTTGCGGGGAAAATTTGTCACCGTCAACTCCTGTTGTTGGATTCATCGAGGTTGTTGATGTAGATCTTGCCGAAGGCCCCTACCTGGCGCGCCAACTGTCGATGTTTTACACCGGCAATATGAATATAGGGCTACTTGTCGGATCGAAACTTGGTGGATTGCAAAGGAACACAAGGAGGTTTTATACTGGTTCAGGCCCTCGATGTGAGGTAATACCCTACGTCCAGTTGTGGTGTATTCCTTTGAGGATGTGTGTTTGCTTCTATGAGCTTATGCCCTCAGGGGGCGCTCTGCCTCCCCTTATATACTGGGGGATAGGGGTACAAGGTAGGAGTCCCAGCCGCATTACAGCCAAGGGATCTCCTCTTAGAGATATAATCTACTCGACTAGGACTGTATATTCCTTATTGTACAAGGTAAAGTCTACCGGGTGCTACTATATCTCTAATTACAAGTCTCGGCCTATCCTCTATCCGAGTGGCCCATATGCTTGTGATGAGGTACCCGGGGCCCATGGCCTCCACACCAGGTATTGAGGATATATCCTTATAAGGGTCACAAGCTGGTCTTCATCAAAATTAGAGATGCAGGTATCTCTCAAGTACACCGACCACCTAATGGATTAAATTTCATAGAGTGGTACTCGGCTTACATGCTTAGCCAATATTTGCCATGAGCAAATATTCTTCCAGCTGACATGATGCTGAAGAGTCTATCTTCCGAGTAGTGCATTACTTGGGAAAGACTATAAATATTTCTTCCAGCTGACATGAAGCTGAGGAGTCCAACTTCCAAGTGGGACGCTACTCAAAAACGACTATAAACACCTTTTCCAGCTGACATGAAGCTGAAGAGTCTCATATACGAGTGGCATGCTACTCGGGAAAGACTATAAAATATTTCGGTTGACATGATACCGAAGAGTTTCATATACCAGTAGTATACTACTCGGGAAAGACTACAAGGTTAAAGATTTTTGACTTTATGTTTAATTGTTTTCACAATTAAGCATAAAGTCGGGGGCTACACCTAATAGGTGCGCCTATTCGGTGCACACTATTCAAACTTCTACATGGAGCCCTTCATAGCCCCGTTGCCAGCTAACATGAAGCAGGACTCGGGAAGAAGAAGCACTCGGACAAAGAGTGCTCGGGAGCAATGCACTCGAGCAATCTTCACCGTGGAGGATGAGCACTCGGCATTAGCTGTGACTCAAGGGCTATTGTGGAGGCCATGGGCCCCGGGTACCTCATCACAAGCATATGGGCCACTCGGAAAGAGGATGGGCCTAGCCTTGTAATTAGAGATATGATAGAACCCGACAGACTTTGCCTTGTACGATAAGGAATATACAGTCCTAGTCAAATAGGTTATCTCTCTAAGAGGAGATCCCTTGGCCGTAATCCGGCTGGGACTCCTACCTTGTACCCCTGTCTCCCAGTATATAAGGGGAGGCAGGGTGCCCCCTGAGGGCATAAGCTCATAGAAGCGAACATACATCCTCACAGAAATACACCACAACTAGACATCGGGTATTACCTCGCATCGAGGGCCTGAACCAGTATAAACCTCCCCGTGTTCCTTTGCAATCCACCGAGTTTTGATCCGACGAGTAGCCCCATATTCATATTGCCAGTGTAAAACATCGACAACCAGACCCCAAGAAAGACTTCCAGGTGTACTGCGATGCATCCCGCCAAGGGCTAGGATGCGTGTTGATGCAAGAAGGCAGGGTCGTAGCCTATGCGTCCCGCTAGTTGTGTCCCCACGAGGGCAACTACCCAACACATGACTTGGAATTGGCTGCAGTGGTCCATGCTTTGAAGATTTGGCGGCATTACCTCATCGGTAACCGCAGCGAGATCTACACGGACCACAAGAGTCTGAGTATATATTTACCTAGCTTGACCCAAATCTCCATCAAAGGTAGCTAGAATTGATTAAATATTACGATGTGGGAATACACTACCACCCGGGTAAAGCCAATGTGGTGGCCGATGCTCTGAGCAGGAAGAGCTACTGCAACACAGCTTGAGCAGAGGCGCTGTGCAAGGAAGTGCAGCAGGAATTCGAACGCTTGAATCTGGGTATCGTTGACCCCGAGTTCGTGGCAGCCCTAGAGGCTCAGCCCACACTCTTTGACCAGGTTCGCGAGGCACAAGCGAACGACCCAAAGATTAAAGAACTCAAGAAGAACATGAGAGTTGGAAAAGACCAGGGTTTCACGGAAGACAAAAACGGGATAGTCTGGATGGGAAAATGATTGTGCGTCCCGAAAAACTAGGAGCTCAAAGACTTGATACTCTGAGAAGCTCATGAGACGCAGTACTCCATTCACCCCGGAAGCACTAAAATATACCAAGATCTCAAGACAAAGTTTTGGTGAGCCAGCATGAGAAGAGAGATCGCGGAGTTCGTAGCATTCTGTGATGTGTGCCAGTGAGTTAAAGCAGAACACCAATGGCCCGCAAGACTTCTACAACCACTTAGGGTCCCAGAGTGGAAATGGGAAGAGATTGGAATGGACTTCATCACCGGTTTGCCTTGAACATCTTCGGGATATGACTTGATCTGGGTGATTGTTGATTGACTCACCAAGGTCGCCAGTTTTATCCCAGTGCATACGCCATACTCAGGCAAGAGACTGGTAAAACTCTACATGCCTTGCATAATGTGCTTACACGGAGTGCCCAAGACGATTGTATCCGACCGCGGTAGCCAGTTCACTTCCAATTTCTGACAAAAGCTGCAAGCAAAACTGGGAACTCGACTAAATTTCAGCACAGCTTACCATCCACAAACAGATGGACAGACTAAAAGGGTCAATCAGATATTGGAAGATATGCTAAGAGCTTGTGCTTTGGACTTCGGTGGGATCTAGGATAAGAGTCTGCCCTATGCAGAGTTCTCGTAGAATAACAGTTACCAAGCCAGTTTGTAGATGACACCGTTCAAGGCTTTGTATGGCAGGAAGTGCCGCATACCCCTCTTCTGGGATCAGACAGGCGAACGCCAGGTATTCGGGACTGATGCACTCAAAGAAGTCGAGAAGAAAGTGGCCATTATTCGGGAAAGATTGAAGATAGATCAGTCCAGGTAGAAGAGCTATGCTGACAACCGCCGCAGAGATTTGAGATTTGAGGAAGGGGACCACGTGTATCTTCGTGTCACACCACTCTGCGGGGTATACAGGTTCCAAACCAAAGGGAAGTTAGCGCCACGCTTTGTGGGACCCTACCAGGTCCTAGCTCGTAAGGGCGAAGTTGCGTATCAATTGGATCTTCTAGCTTTAATGGCAGGTATACACGATGTGTTCCATGTGTCTCAACTAAAGAAATGTCTGAGGGTACTAGCAGAACAGGCCGACCCAGAACAGATCAAAATCGAGGAAGACCTCACTTACGTGGAGAGGCCGATCCGAATCTTGGAGGTCGGTGAAAGGAACACCAGGAGCCGAGTGATTAGGTTCTACAAGGTACAATGGAGTCACCATTCAGAGAAAGAAGCTACCTGGGAGTGAGATGATGAATTGAAGTCCACCCATCCGCACCTCTTCCCCAGCACTTCCGAATCTCGAGGACGAGATTCCATTTAAGGGGGGGTAGGTTTGTCACACCCTGAGTTTTCCCCTTAATAGTGCCACACAAAATATATTAAAGAAAGAGCCCAAAGAAAATGTTTAAGAAAGGCCAAGGGAATTAATTAAAAGAGAAAATACAAAATAATAATTTATCATGGCTGGTAATATTTTTCCTATATTCCTCTTACCAAAATACACTAACAGGATTTTTATTGAAATTTTTTGAGCAGGGAAGTAATTTTAATAATTCAAAAAAAATTGTCAGAATTAAAATCCTCTGGGAAATCCTTTTTCTTTTTCTTTTTCTCCTCCCGTTGGGCCATGGCCTATCCCTGTTCCTTGGACTGCCACGGCCCCCGCCCGCGTGCCACTCCCCACTCTCTCTGCCGCCAAGCCCCACCTGCCAGCCGTGCAACCCCGCTCCCCCTCACCGCTAGCCAGGGCCCGCCTGTCAGCCCACTTATCCGCGCAGCGCCCCCTCACGCTCTCTCTGCATCCGGGCCCCGCTCGTCAGCGGCTGCTACCCTCCTCCACTCTCCCTCCCGCTGACATGTGGGACTAGGGCCCCACATGTCAGTCCTGTCTTCAACCTCTGGCCGAATCGGCCGGAGGGGAACCGCTCCTCCGGCCACGTGATTTTGCCTCAGCCCATGATCTCCCGCCTTCCGTGGTTCAAACAACATGGACTCGATCTCCTATTCATTCCCCCACCTTCTTCGCCCGTCTCGCCCACGTCTGCGGGCAAATTTCGCCCACTATCGTTGTGGCCGCCACCCACGATTGCACGATGCGCCGCCACGGCCACGATCTCTGTAGCCCGAGCCCATATAAACGCACCCCGTCCTCTCCTCTATCCTTTTCCTCAAACTCCCGAGCCTCTCGCACCCTCTAACCCGCTCAGTGCCGCTATCCCGAACCGCCACTGAGCTTTGCCAACTCCAACCGAGCGCCACCGCCACTCTTGTCTCTCGCCACCACCGCCTTCATCGCACTCCAGAGCATCTAGGCCACCAACCCCGTGCGCTCCATCACCGCCGGACGCCTGATCTCCTCGTCGTCCCATTCGGTGAGTGCTGCCGCCGGCCTTTAGCCGCCAAATTCAGCCAATTGACTTGGCCATTTCGGCCCTAACTTCCTACTACACATACGCCAGGATCCCATCGTCGACGTCCGCCCTTCCGCCGTTGTCGATCACCATCGAAATGCCCTCACCGCCGTGCTCCCAAACCGCTACACCGTTCCCCACTTTGGCTCGCTGCCGTTCACCGTCTGACCACCGTCGCCAGCTATTGGTGAGGGCCCCATTCGCTTCCTCTTCTTCCCCGCCGCTCACCACCGCTCTTCGGGGGCTGGATGGTCGACGGCGGCGACCATCGGGCCGCTTGCCCCACTGCGGCACGGCCGCGCCGGCGGGTGTGAGCCCCCTTTGTTCCACGCCGTCCAATCTACCCTGGGGTAGATCTAAACCGGCCACATGGCGCCGTGCGGCCGCCCGCTCCTTCGCCACGTCGGTGCCACCTTGGCGCCGCGTCGGCCTCTTGGTCTGACATGGCTGTCATGTTGGCAGCCATGTGGCCAGCTCCTGTCGGGCCGTGGTGGACGCGGTCCACGGTGCGCCGCCCCCTCGGCATCACTGACCCATGGGCCCCGCCTGTCGGTGTTGGCCTAGCGGTCCGCTGACACCATAATCCGATTAATTGCGCAATAAATCATTAAGGAATTAATTTTGTTTAGTAAAACACAGTGAAATTTTAAAAATTCATAACTAATTCATACAAGCTCCGATTAATTCCTTTTAAATTTCATTAAATCTAGAAAAATGCCAAGAATCCATTAAAAATACTTTTAGCTCCTGATTTTGTACCCACATGTGTTGTTTTTAATTGTTTGTGCTTGATTGCTATAGAATCCGACGCAGTCAACCCTCCTGTGTATTACGAGGTCGTTGCAGAGTTCACAGAGCCGGAGCAGGGCAAGTTACATCATGATCTTGATCATTTTGCACCTAATTCTTGCCAAATGCTTTGTTTTATTTAAATAACCTTGCATGTTTTATTATTTCATGTGGCTTGGGAATATAAGCCATATGTGCTTAGAACCATACCATAATTTGGTGACCCCATTCTTTTGTAGCTTTGGTAATAATATGACTAGGGAATATTTTTAGGATGCTTAGCCATGCTTAAAGTCAATTAGCTCACCTTGGGAATAAATACTCATTATTATATTCATTGTTCGACTTTATGTCGGGAAATGGAACTTTGGTCATGGTAATCTTAAATTACTAATATTTGACCTAAATGGTAGGCTGTGGGTACATGGTTTTGCTGGTTGCACCCATGGCAATTAAGGACCGGTTCACGGCAACCCCTTGGGCAATTTCTCGTACATACCACAAGCCAGCATGGGCAACGGCTAGGCTTTTAGCATATCTTCTCCCTCTCCTAGGCACCGTTGGTGAGAGTGGGAGTGATGGAGTTGGGTCAGCTCGGGGTCGGGTCGATCAGCTTCTGGATCCATTGTGGCGCAAGGGGGGTAGCTTGGCTGATACGGTGTGCCCTGTTGGCAGGTGCAACCTCAGCATGGTGTGGATGGTTAGGGAGGAGCTGCGTGAACGATCCTGTCACAGCTTCTCGCGGGGTGTCGTGGTGACACGCTGGCACACGGGAACCTGTCTGACGAGGATCGTCAGGAGGACTAGGCTGGATCTGTCATCAAGATGCCTGTGGTTTCGAAGCCTCCGCGTGGCTAGTTGTTTTATAGGCTTTCTTTACCTTTTACCGCTGCATTTATGTTAGACCCTTTTATTCTGTTTGTAGGACATACTCTATATGGCAACTTGGTATTGTGTACCCTGGCTTTTTTGGACAGGGATTTAATACATAGGAATGTTTAGAATTCTGGTTGTGAATTTCTGGGCGTTACAAGTTGGTATCAGAGCCGAACTTGACCGTAGGACCAGCCAAATGCAAACCCTAAGAGCCCTTTGAAATTCTCATTTGCACATGCTTGCACTTGGAGTTATTTCGGGAAAGTTGGGAACTTATTCTTAGACTGGGATAAAATCTTGGCCTTTATTTGACTGAAATTTTCGAGTCAGCTCAAGTCTAGGATGGAAATTTTATTCGAGGGTCATGGCATGTGTGTCCAAATTTTTGGGAAAACATTAGTTGATCAGGGGTGATGTATGATTTAAGGCATGCATAAAATATTTTCAATCGCTTTGCAATTATTATTTAAAATTAATTTAGTTTTATTCTATTCTGTGGCATTATTAATTTAGTCTTCCTAGTCCTCCCCGAGGTATACCCGTCAACCACTCGATGGTGGCAACCAAGCAACTACATACCATAGAGGACTCGAACCCAATTGGCTATTAAGGAAATATCTCAATTGGTCCAAGCCCATACTCATGCTTAGCTAGTTCCCAGGAAAAGTGACTAGCCTCGCACTTTCATCAAAGCATTTAACATCAACAATATAGGGAATACGAATAGATAAACTAAATCACAACTAAATTGTTACATAGGCTGACATGCCGGATAGGGCTCAGCGGATTGCGTGCCTACCCAACCACACAGGCAAACTTACTAGGGATTGGCCCCTAGTTAGAACCATCCTGAAAATAGCGAGTCCTGCGGAGCACTCAACCTAAGCAACACCACCTGCAACAAGTCTAAAGCAACAATACAGAAATAAAGCAAGAGTCAGTACATTATCGAAATAATGTACTGGCCAGGACAACCCTAACATGCTACATGCAAGCTTATATCAAAGGAGGCTATTTGTGGTCTCATTTTCAGCATAAAGCAAGTTTTAGTTCACAAGGTTTTGCGACGGTATTTGTAAAGCATTTAAAAATATGTACATAATGTGAATCATAGTAATCATCAACTAATCATAATATCTTTCTTACTCCATCATAACCATCATCGTAAACTATGCCCTTGACCGTGAGCACGGCTAATCGATTAGTTTTGACTTTGCAGAGTTTGTACAACTTTACCCACATGATGTGATTTCTTTAGTTTGTCCGGTACCCATCGGTACCACCACACTCTACACATTGAATGCGGTATAGAGGTCACAATGTAGCCTTTACATTACTTATAGCCTAGCCTTGCACCAGCGACGGTAAGTGAGAATCCACTCTAGGAATGACCTAGAGCCGTTAGGTAGCGGGCCCTCGCTTTGAACCTAATGCCGTGGCGCCAAACCATCTCGTTTCCCCACGAGGCACTACACCGTTGTATTGGAAAAACTTAGACGCCTAACCATTACAGGTCTCATAGGTAGCTCCTCTGGGTTAATACAACAACATAATCCATACTACTTTAGCCTACCAAAATGCAAGGCTAGACAATAAGCAACTAAATAGGCTAAGGCTATCCCATTGTAGCACATGTGGTTGCACTGTATACATTAGTTGGTGACATAGAGTTCAGTCCTTAATCGACTTAAGCGAATACTCCCCCTATCGGTATGCAACTAACACCATATGCATACCACTTGTCGCCCAAGTCTTAAAACAAGTTTTCCTTAATTTTAGTTCACAAATAATCAGAGAAAACACCTCTGTCCAGAAGTATTAAAATACCATTCTATTTGTGGAGGCCATGGGCCCCGGGTACCTCATCACAAGCATATGGGCCACTCGGATAGAGGATGGGCCGAGACTTGTAATTAGAGATATAGTAGCACCCGGCAGACTTTGCCTTGTACAATAAGGAATATACAGTCCTAGTCGGGTAGATTGTATCTCTAAGAGGAGATCCCTTGGCTGTATCCGGCTGGGACTCCTACCTTGTACCCCTGTCCCCCAGTATATAAGGGGAGGCAGGGCGCCCCTTGAGGGCACGAGCTCATAGAAGCAGACATAAATCTTCAAAGGAATAACACCACAACTGGACGTAGGGTATTACCTCACATCGAGGGCCTGAACTAGTATAAACCTCTCCTTGTTCCTTTGCAATCCACCGAGTTTCCATCCGCCGAGTAGCCCCATATTCATATTACCGGTGTAAAATATCGACAGTTGGCGCGCCAGGTAGGGGCTTCGGCAAGATCTACATCAACAACTTCGATGGATCCAGCAACAGGAGTCGACGGCGACAAATTCTCCCCCGGAGACACAATAACTTTTGGAAGCCTCTACTTCGTCGCTGACCAGATCGGCAATCTCACCTTGGCCGACGCAAATCCAATTCAACCGGCCGAGGAACTATCCGACTCCACGCCAGTCGGCCCAAAAGACGTCGCAGTCACCGTCACCGATCTACTACGGCAAGCTTCTACTTCATCAAGCCTCGGGACAACTCTCTCCTTCGGTGTCCGACTCGCGCTAGGCCTTGAGCCAGCCCGAGTTGGGCTAGGAAGGGGAGAGATCGTCAATTTCCCGCACAGGCTCGGCAACGCCGCGGATCTACATCTTATGCAGTAGACCCGATCCACTGCAATTCAGTTTGGACACGGCTTAGAGCCGTTTCAGATTGGATCTAGGGAGGTTGGAGTCATTCTTACTCCGATCAACTACTCGGATTCCGACTCCAAGTCGGACAACGGTTCGGACGCTAGTTCGGACACCAGTCTGGAGAGTCTCCTTATCCCCCACGAGATCTTCATGGCTGCAACCTCACCACCGGAGGTGCGCCGGGTACAAGAGGAGCAACAAGAGGAGGCACGCCGACTACGGCAACAGGGGGAGGCCGACCACGGGGCACGCAACGATGAGCTACGCAGGGCTGGGCGAACCGCTCAGCAGTAGATCCTCCAGACCAAAGTCGACGACCACGACGTTTTCGTCACGCCACAACAGAACGTCATGGCCACTGCAACCTTGCTGGACACGCTCTAGCTTGGACCTGATCACCAGGCTAGCCCGACTATCGCCAAGATCAAGGCGATGATTATAGCTGTTGCCTGTCAGCAGCAACAGTAGTTGGGCGACACACTAGTACCAACCAACTGGTCGGGCTCTCCGGTGGCAGGCTCATCTACATCAACATGACGCCAGGCAGCTAGCTCAAGTCAGCTACACGAGGAGTCACGGCAAACATCACTCAGCAACACCAACAACAACAATCGGCGACGTCACCAGTACGATCACCGGTTCAACCAAGACCTCCGAGTTCGTCTACAACGCGACCTCCGATACGACATCAATGCTCGGCGCCACCAACGCGAAGAGGACGAGAGCCACCAACTAGAAGACGAGAACGAGTGTTTTGGTCTGCACGATGAGCGGTTCAACTGCCGTGATCAGAGCCGGAGCCCTCACGAAGACGAAGGCATTCTAGCTTTCACCCATGAGCTATAGGACGTCGACTGGCCGTCGGACTTCAAGCCTACGAGGATCGAGAAATACGACGGTAAACCAACCCCGAGTCCTGGCTCACCATATACACCCTAGCAATTCGAACTGCCGCGGGTGACCATAAAGCCATGGCTAACTACCTCCCGGTCGCCCTAGCTGACTCAGCGAGGACATGGCTAACAGGGCTCCCGAGGTAGTCGATTGGTTCCTGGGGAGAACTCAGGGAGCGGTTCATCACTAACTTTCAAGGGACCTACAAGAGACTGTCTTCCGAGCACGATCTATATCAGCTGCACCAGAAGAAGAACGAGTCTTTGCGCGAATTTATCAAGAGGTTCTCCAAGAAGCGCAACCAGATCCCAATGATCAAGGACGAGGCCGTCATCGCCGCCTTCCGCAAGGGAGTAAAGGACGCCCTGTTCATCGCGAAGTTCACTCGGAAGCCACCAGCCTCTGTCCGAGCTCTCTTCGATATGGCAAACAAATATGCCGACTCGGCTGAAGCGGTCGCAGAGGCCCTCGACGAGAAGAAAGAGTCACGACAGAAGGACCAGAAGGTGAAAGCCGACAACGAGCCATCGCAAAACAAGACCGGCAACCACAAGCGGAAGTCGGACAATGAGGTGGCCAACATGGAGCGAACTCGGTCGCGGCCCCAATGGAACAACGACTACTAGAAGGTCATGAACGGGCCATGCCCCTTCCACCCCAAAGGCAAGCACGCGGCCAAAGACTGCTTCATGCTCAAGAAGTTTGCTTCTGAGCAGGCTTCATCATCTGGCGCCGATAAGGACAAAGATAAGCCAGATCAAGGCTCGGCTGACGATTTCCAAGATCCACAGGCCAAGCTCAACCACATCTTCGGAGAGCCGCCTGTGTACGAGTCTAAGCGCAAGCAAAAGCTAACAGAATGTGACGTCAGCGCGGTCTCTACAGCAGACGTCCCCTAATATCTACGTTGGTCAGAAACACCCATCACCTTCGACCGCGCGGATCACCCCGATCAGGTCTCACACCCGGGACGCTACCCACTCGTCCTGGACCCAGTCGTCAAGAACATCAAGCTGAAGAAGGCCCTCATAGACGGAGGTAGCACACTTAACATCCTCTTCGCCAGGACCCTAGATGAGATGAAGATCCCTCGTTCAGATCTGTGGCCGAGTAAGGCGCCCTTCCACGGGATAATTCCCGGCCTATCTTCAACTCCACTCGGGCAGATAACCTTGCTGGTCACCTTCAGCACGTGGGATAACATCCGCACAGAAAACATCTGCTTCGAGGTTGCCGACTTCGAGATTGCGTACCACGCGATACTCAGACGACTGGTGCTCGCCAAATTCATGGCGGTACCGCACTATACATACATGGTGCTCAAGATGCCTGGGCAAGCAGGAGTCCTCTCCCTCCGCAGCGACATCAAGCAAGCCTTCACCTGCGACAAGGAGAGCTGCGAGTTGGCTCAATCTCAAGAGGCGGTAGTCGGACGCAATAGCATTCGGCAGGCCATCACAACTGAAGTCGAGGAAGACCAAGTTCCGACGAAAAAAGTAGTGAAGCCAGGAATTTCAGTGGACTCTGACACGAAGAAGATCCCCTTGGACCCTTCCGACCCCTCCAATACTGCTCTAGTCAGGACCGGACTCGACCCCAAATAGGAAGACACGCTTGTCACCTTCCTCCAAGCCAACAAAGACATCTTCGCGTGGAAACCGTCCGACATGCCGGGCGTACCAAGGGAGGTGATCGAGCACGTCCTCAACGTCAAGACAGACGCCAAGCCAGTCAAGCAACGGCTACGGCGCTTCGCCCAGGACCACAAAGATGCTATTCAGGAGGAGATAACCAAGCTCCTCGCAGCCGAGTTCATCAAAGAGGTCTATCACCTGGATTGGCTGGCAAACCCAGTTCTGGTCTGGAAGAAAAACGGTAAATGGCGCATGTGCATCGACTACATCGATCTCAACAAGGCGTGCCCCAAAGATCCATTTGGTTTACTGAGAATAGACCAGGTGATGGATTCAACTGCGGGGTACGAACTTCTCAGCTTTCTCGACTGTTACTCAGGATACCATCAAATCAGCCTGAAGGAGGAGGACTGCCTAAAGATGTCTTTCATCACACCGTTTGGAGCGTACTGCTACATCACTATGCCGTTCAGTTTGAAAAACGCTAGAGCAACGTATCAACGTGCAATTCAGCGGTGTCTGCACACTCAGATCGGGTGCAACGTAGAAGCCTACGTCGACGACGTGGTGATCAAGACCAAGACCAAAGAATACTTATCGCTGACCTGGAAGAAACCTTCCAAAATCTTCGAAGATTCAAGATGAAGTTGAAACCGGAAAAGTACGCCTTCGGTGTGCTACCCGGCAAGTTACTTGGCTTCATCGTCTCACATCGCAGCATTGAGGCCAACCTGGAGAAAGTCAACGCAATCATGAACATGGCACCCCCGACTAACCAGAAGGACGTCCAGAAGCTGACAGGTTGCATGGCGGCACTCAGCTGGTTTATTTCCTGACTGGGCGAACGGGGCATGCCCTTTTTCAAGCTATTGAAGAAAGCAGACAATTTCCAATGGACTCTCGAAGCTCAGCAAGCCTTCGAAGACTTCAAACAATTTCTCACAGCACCTCCCGTGTTGGCGTCACCCATGCCCCAAGAGCCGCTAATGCTATATCTAGCGGCAACTACTCAGGTAGTCAGCACGGTGCTGGTGGTCGAGCAATCCGAACCGGGTCACATCCAAAAAGTTCAACGACCTGTCTACTTTGTTAGCGAGGTCCTTGCCGACTCAAAGATAAGATATCCGCAGGTCCAGAAGCTACTATACGGCGTACTCATCACTGTCCGAAAGCTGGTGCACTATTTCCAAGCACATCAAGTCACGGTGGTCACATCGTATCCACTCAAGGACGTCCTGCATAACCGCGAGGCCACCGGCCGAATCGCTAAATGGGCGCTCGAGTTGATGGTGTTCGATATCACCTTTCAGCCACGGATAGCAATCAAATCACAAGCTCTAGCCGACTTCATGGCCGAGTGGACAAAAGTTCAAATGCCTACATCAACAGCGAAGCTAGAGTATTGGACAATGTGCTTCGACGGTTCTCGACGGATCGCCGGTGCTAGGGCTGGCATCGTACTGACGTCCCCCACCGGTGAAAAACTCAAGTACGTTCTACAAATCCACTTCCCGGCTTCCCACAATGTCGCCGAGTACGAGGCACTTATCCACGGGCTCCGCATTGCTATATCACTCGGCATACGTCGACTTGTTGTGCGTGGAGATTCTTAACTCGTGGTGAACCAAGTCATGAAGGACTAGACATGTCTTGACGATACCATGGCGGCATACTGTCAGGAGGTCCGCAAGCTGGAAAACAAGTTCGATGGGCTAGAGATAACACATGTCCTACGACAATACAATGATGCTGCAGATGAATTGGCAAATATGGGATCCAAGCGAGAAGCGGTCCTGACAGGGATCTTTGTCGAGTAACTTATGGAGCCAACAGTCAAGAAGAAACCAGTGCTGGAGCAGTCGGGAGGTGAACCTACCCCGGTGATAGACGAGGTGCTGCACATATGTCAAGATTGGTGGACTCCTGTTCTCAAATTCCTCCTGGACGATGAACTCCCAAAAGATCGCAGCCAAGCCGAACAAATCAAACGTCGAAGCAAGAGTTTCCTAGTCATCAGAGAAGACCTGTATCGCAGAAGTGCATCCGGTGTCCTTATGCGCTGCGTCACCACCGAGGAGGGCAAGCAGATTCTACAGTCAATCCACTCGGGCATATGTGCCAACCATGCCACATCCAGGACGTTAGTCGGAAAGCCTTACCGGCAGGGATTCTTCTGACCAACAGCAGTAACAAATGCCAAAGACAATGTTCACACATGCGAGGGTTGCCAGTTCTACGCAAGACAAACCAATCTCCTAGCCCAAGAACTCCAAACAATCCCAATCTCTTGGCCCTTTGCAGTATGGGGGCTTGACATGGTCGGGCCTTTCAAGAAAGCGCTAGGAGGGTTCACACACTTGTTCGTCGCAGTGGATAAATTCACAAAGTGGATTGAGGCAAAACCCGTTGCTATCATAACAGCAGCATAAGCAAAGGACTTCATCATGAGTATATTATACCGATTTGGGGTCCCTAACCGCATCATCACGGACAACGGTACTCAGTTCACGAGCGGCGTGTTTCAAGATTTCTGTGACGACTTCGGCATCAAGATCTGCTATGTGTCTGTGGCACACCCGCGGAGCAATGGGCAGGTTGAACGCGCCAATGGTATGGTCTTGAAAGGTATCAAGGCCAGGATATTCGACCGACTACAACCATACGTGGGCTGGTGGGTACAAGAACTCACATCTGTTCTTTGGTCTTTAAGAACCATAGTTAGTCGGCCAATAGGGCAATCCCCTTTCTTTCTGGTCTATGGTGCTGAGGCTGTACTACCAACCGAGTTAGAGTTTGGCTCTCTGCGAGTTCAGGCTTACTCAGAAGACATCTCCAACAATACCCGATTGGTCGAACTAGATCTGTTGGAAGAAGCGAGGGATATCGCAACAATCCAGTCAGCAAGGTATCTTCACGGCCTGCATCGTTATCACAATCGCAATGTCCGTGGCCACACCTTTTTGGTCGGAGATCTCGTCTTGAGAAAAATACAAACCACCAAAGACAAGCATAAACTATCGCCAATCTGGGAAGGGCCATTCATTATCGCTGAGGTTACTCGACTAGGTGCCTACCGACTAAAGACCGAAGACGATGCCCTCATCAGAAACTCATGGAATATATAACAGCTACGTCCTTTCTATACCTGAGTTTTATACTTTCCCATGTGTACAGTTTTTCTCTGACTCACTACGCCGCTTGTTTCAACCGAGTAGTGAGTCGGGGCTGCATGTATTATATGTGCTTTGTCAATAATATACGAGCTTGTTTTACTTAAGTTATGAAGTTTTACTAAGACTTTGTCATGTTTGCCCGAGTACAGCTCTCTGTAGTGAACGATTTTATTAAGTTCCTATAGACTAACTCGGCGTAGACTATATAGTCAGGTAAAACTAATGACAACTGAGTAACAATTCAGAGCTTGGCGGCATTGCACATATATCTACACATGTCTTTACAAAAATCCACAATACATCGACTGCATGATATACTATTCTTATATACCTAGGTCTCGGGTGATCATCTCTGCAGTCGGCCTCGCCTTGGCTATCAGCTCCAGCGCCTCCTCAGGTGTCGTCTCCTCGGCGAACCCCTCCCCGATGGCTTCAATATCTGCTCTTGGGTAGATGGACTTGGTCATCGCCAGAGTCTGGGCCACGTCGACAACAACATGCTCATCCGAGTACCTCTTCAGGGCACTCGGTGCATCCTTAAGGCGCGCCTCCACTTGGAAGATCATGCTGGAGCTGGTTCCCACATCATGAGGATCCATAATGTCAAGGGGCCCTTTCACAGACTCGACAAGGGTCTCCCATGACTCCTTGACAACCCTTATCTCCTCTGCGAAAGCCTGAAACTGGATTTGGGCATTGGCTCTAGCAGCTACCCGGGTTCACCGACAAGCAAACTTGTCAGGCAAAACTGCAGATGGGGTAATTAATGGATTGGTTAAGATCAATGTCAGGGCGGAGACTTACTTTTGTAGTTGGCCTCCCAATTGGCTATGGTCTTCTCCAGTTCAACTTTTTCCTTCTCGAGCTTGGCGTTGGCCTTCTTCAACTCGGCCTTCTCTTGCTCAAGCTCAGCATTGGCCCTTGTTAGGTCGGCTTTGTCTTTTTTGAGCCTGGCCTTGGCTCTCTCGGCCTCCTTCAGCTGGATTTCTCCCTTTGTTCGGGTCTTCAGCTCGGCTTCGAGGGCTGCACGATAGATTAGCCAAGAACTCAACGTTGCAGTCAAGACACAACTGGGCAGTTGGGAACAACACAGCTGGAGAAATATACTAAGGATTTGGTCAGGAAGAGGTATTCTAGAGGCTTACCTCTCATCTTCTTGGCTTGGTCCCAATTTTGGTCCCTGAGCTGGGTGATGGCGTCCTTTAGCCAAGTTTCCCTCCCTTGATGGCACTCCTCCAATACGGTCTTTAGGGGCCGGAGCTGGTCCAATTCTTGGAGCTAGGGGGCAACCCGGGTCAGGACCTCGTGCATCTTCTCCGAGCGATCAACAAGCTTCCGCTCGGGGAGAAACAAGTCAAAGCAAAGTCAAGCGTCAGAACACTCGTGCGAGGAAGACTACCAAGATTCCAATACAACAGAAATCATACCTGAATCCACTAGGACGCGGCAATTGTGGCATGAAGCAAGTCTTCACGCTCCTTTTCCGCCGCAACCTCATCATGCTTGTAACTCCTTGCGGTTCCGTCGGGCGCTGTCCAGCGGAATGTCCGCGGGAACTTGCAGGGAGGAGCTTCGAGCTTGGGGAGGTCCAGTCTGTCCGGAGGAGAAGACAGCGATGACGACGACGGTGACAAGGACGGCGACGGGGTCCTGGCCCCCAACTTGGCAACCTCCGGGACCTCAGGGGCTGGCTCAGGGGCTGGAGCAGCAGCTTCAACGGCCACCCCTTGGTTGGCCGGTGTCGGTGGCCCTGCAGTCGGGACCGTCTCAGTTTCTGCAACTGGGACCGCCGCCGGCTCAGCAGGTGTGCTCGCTAGCGCTAGCTCGGCTAGGGCTGGCTCTACAACGGGAGTGGCCAGAGCGGTCTCCTTGAGATCAATATCAGCCCACTTCCTGCGTAACGAGTCAAACTTCAAGACACTACCATGACAAACAAGATTTTCAGAAGATCTAGAGCAACCTACCTCTTGGAGAACTTAAGCCTTTGCCCGGGAGATCCAGATCCCGGCGGTGGGCTGCGGCCGGTTGTCGAGGCAGTCGGCTGCGGTGTTTTTATCCTGGCTGGCCCCACTCCTGGTGCAGCCGGCTGGGGTGCCCGGGTACTAGGCGGCGCCATTCTTGGGCTCAATGTTGCTGAGCCTGGCGGCACTGGAGTCGGCCCTGTACTCGGCGGCACTCTGGTTGGGCTCGATGATGTTGAGCTCGACTGCACAGGTCCCGGTCTAGGATTCAATGGCCTGGGCGCTGCACCGGCGGTGTCCTTTATCTTCAGACTCCCGGCAGCGGCACTTGACCTCATAACCATCTTCTTGCCCTGATCTAAACAGGTCTCTTCCCCGCTCTCTTGGAGTCAGGCTGGGCAGCAGAAGGACTTCTCGGCCTCTTCTTCGATTTCCAGGCCGACAATTTTCGGGAGTCGTCATCGAACTCCTCACATGACTACAAGCAGTTCAACAATACAAGTTATACACTGTGGAGCCAATCTGGGCACATATCTGCAAGCATTCACCACAGATGAACTACAAGATAACATCAGCAAAGGTTACCTTCGGGCGTGGCCTGTTCTTGCTGTAAGCCGCCACGGACAGATTTGTGTCTTCAGTCTTGATCACCCCACTGGCGAAGAAATCATACAGGATGTCGGTCACCTTGTACTTGTCCACCAGGTCAGCATATTCCCGGCTGGGATTGCCTTTGCCCTTGTAGTCCCAGCCGAAGTGGCACCTTAGCTTCAGCGGCCTGAGGCACCGAGTCAAGAAGCATCTAGCCACCCATGGACCAGTCAACCCGGCTTTCTTTAGCTTGCTAACCCTGCTGACAAGAGTGTTAACCTGCCCCATTTCTTCAAAGGTGGGCAGAGACGACCACTTGGCAACAATCACTGGGGGCAGACCCATAAAAGGGGGAAGGCATGGCTCTAGATCGGAACAGTAAAACTATTCCTTATGCCAGCCTTTGAGAGAAGACTTCAAAGGAATTTCTAAGTAGATCTTCTTCATCTCACTCCGGAGTTAGACACCAGCTCCCCCAATCACTTGGATTTTGCCCTTGGAAGGTTGGGTATGAAATAAATACCTGAACAGATTCAGATGGAGTTCCACACCCAAGAAGCACTCGCAGAGAGCTACAAAAATGGAGATTTGAAGGATTGAGTTGGGATTCAGATTCACCAACTCGAGTTCGTAAAAAAAAAGAAGCTGGCGGAAGAACTCGAAAGATGGAAGAGAAAGACCCCGGTGGAAGAAAGAGGCAAAAATGACGGTCTCACCCTCCCAGGGCTCCGGAACCGATTCGCCCTCAGCTAGACGCCAGTTGATGATCTCATGGCCCTGCAACTTCAGCTATGTCTCCAGAAGCTTCAACTTCGCCGACCCGCAATCTGAAGTCGGCCAGACATCATCCGACGCATCCACGAATCCGATGCCCTCGGCATGGTTGGGTTTGAGGAGATTTGGGGGAAATGCTGCTGGAGGTTTGGAATGGACGAGAAAGAGCGGAATCGTCCGAGTTCTGGTGGGGAAGAGCGAGCAATAGCGAACCCTAGCGGAGCGGGAGGCGAAATTTCGGCGCGGAAGTGGAAGACGAAACGATTGGTGGATTGGAGAAGATAAAGGAATCTTTTCTCTCTCTCCCCGCCTTTTATAGAGCCGTTTCCGACTTGTGGGCTTGCGCTCACAAAGTCAGTATTGGCCCACCAAGATATGAGTTTCTACAGTAGCACGCTCAATATGGGCCACTCGCAGGCTGGGTTAAAATTGCAGTGCTGATGCTACTAACAGGAACCGATGAGGTAAACAGATATGCTTCATGAAGGCCTAATTGCTAAACACATGTGTTTGGGTATCTGTCTTATCCACCAGGTATCGAGGATATATACTTATAAGGATCACAAGCTGGTCTTCATTAAAATTGGGGATGCAGGTATCTTTCTCGAGTACACCTGACCATGCAATGGATTTAATTTCATAAAGTGGTACTCGGCCTACATGCTTGGCCAACAGTTGCCATGAGCAACATTATTCCAGCCGACATGATGCTGAAGAGTCTAACTTTTGAGTAGTGCACTACTCGGAAGAGACTATAAACCTTCTTTCCAGCTGACATGACGCTGATGAGTCTAACTTCTGAGTGGCATTAAACCCCCTTTCCAGCTGTCATGAAGCTGAAGAGTCCCATATACGAGTGGCATGCTACTCGGCAAGACTATAAATTATATTCCGGTTGACATGATATCGAAGAGTCTCATATACCAGTAGTATACTACTCGGGAAAGACTACAAGGTTAAAGATCTTTGACTTTATGTTTAATTGTCTTCACAATTAAGCACAAAGTCGGGGGCTATACTGTAACGACCCGTTTTTCTTTTCCCGCTAGTCTTCGTTTTCCCGAGCTCCCTTCCTATCCTATCAGCTGTGCCCAGTTTTTCTCCTCGGCCAGCCGACTACCTTCTCCCTTGAGCCGAGTAGATTGCTACTCAGTCCTTGTATCCTGCCCTTTCCTTTGTCTTACTCGGACCTCCTTGCTGCCGAGTAAGCACTGTAAAGTGGCCAACTACCTTGTTGAGACCTGTTGTTTCCTTGTCCCCCGAGTTGCACCCGCCCGTTGGACGCCGACTACCGAAGTGGAGAAGAACCAGTCTTCACCTGCCCGCGGCATCGCTTGGACCAGTGGTCAGTCCGAAGCCCTGTCAGTGAGATTTCTCCAACCTGTCCTAGCCTTGACCTTAATGTCTCCTCGCAGCTACAGTGCCTGCCAACTCCTCTGACCAGTTGGACTCCAAAGTCACTCCCTGTCATATCCCTGTCAGTTCATCTTGACTTTTTCTCCCTACCCGTTGCCCAGCTCCACCGTGCCTCACCCTTGCACGCCGGCTATATATATTGAGCCATCCATGCTCCTTCTTCCTTTGTTTTGCAAACCGGCCAGCTCCAGCTCTGCTGAGTTCTTGTTCTTCTCTCAAGCTTTGGAGCTCTATCGCCTGGTTCGCAAGCCTGGTTCAGCCGACTGCCACCTTTTCTGCAGCCGACTACTTCTTGTGATCCTTTCTTGTGTTTTAACCTCCTGCGAATCAGTGTTTCTTCTGCTTGTCAGAGCCTGAACCGGTGGACGATCCAGAAGCCTTCACCGAAGAAGACCCCTCCTTGGAACAAGGCAAGGCTCTTTTGAACATATTGTTTCCATATATGCAAACTATGTTGTTTGGAAAAATATATGCATGCTTAGTTTACACCTTTTTAAACTGTTGGCCTCGGTTTACAAGCGAAACCGATGGACCTACCCAGTAGCCGCACATATTTGGTAGGATGTTGGTATATTTCTCCTTGAGAGCCCCACAAATGGCACGCTAGCATCCTATCTGAGGATACGATGCCGAGGTAGAATAGTTATTTCGTAGCTTCTGCAACGTTGGTGTTGTCGTTGGGAAAAACATTGGTTTTTACTAAACGATTTGAAAAACCGGTACTCAGTGATCGGCGTGTTGCGAAACAAATAAGTTGTGAAAATCTTTGATATACAGAGACAGTGCCTGTGTGGCTTGGCTATGTATTATCATTAAGGACCGTTTCCTTTGGGGATTCACAGTCGAGCATCTGTACAGTGCTGACCAGACACACGGTTTTATTATGGTCCATGCCCCTGCGGGTCCGCCACCCGTAAATAGTATTGCGTTTAGGGAATTCAGTGAGGGCCCGTCGCCATACACTGAGCGAATTTCCTAGGGTGTGGATCTTATCGGCGGGGCATTGGATGACTCTAGACTACTGGCTTTGAAGGGCCTGTGTAGATGGTCACGAATTTCTGGACAGGCCGAGATCGCACCTGGACTTCTCGGGCATACGCAGGACCACAGAAGACACGGTGAGCTCGGTGTAATTTTCTTTGTCAGATGTCTGGGGTCCGTAAAGCGCACACCCTCTGCGAGTTTAGCAGGACTGTGCCTCGACAGCGCGCCACGGTAAAGGGCGATGTAAGTGATTCCCATAGCGTAGATTTGCTTACAGAATTGATTTTGGAATGTGTTGATGGAAAGGACACCGCTGCCCAGAGGTTTGCCGAGTGAAGCAAATGGAAGGCCTGTGTGGGCCAGAAACGGATCTGGTGTTCGGGGTGTTAAGCACCAAATTCAAGTCTGTGAAAAGTAAACAGGATGAAATCATGCTCCCGGGTGTGTAGCCAGGCAGCAAACTTAAGCCCCGGGTTGTAGCCAGGGCGGCAGTTACCAATGTCTTCGGGTTGTACCAGAGACGGATTGATTCACTCCGGTGTAAGCCAGGCAGCAAGTTGATCAAGTTTTGCCTCTCGGGTTAGCAGGACCAGATGAGCAATCTTGAGCTCCCGGTTGTAAGCCAGGGAAGCAAGATAGCGAGTTTGCGCGCCCCCGGGTTTGTAAGCCAGGGCGGCGGCTGATTTGGTTGTAGCCGAGTCTCAGGTCAACGATGGTCTGTAGCTACTGGAGCAGATAACAGACCAGGGCAAATCGAAAGTAAAAGATGATAAGAACATGTATGATATGCTTGATTCATAAAGGGCGAGTTGTGAAAGCACTTGGGAATGGATCGAGGCGTGACCTCTTTCCGACAACAAATTTGAGTCACTTAGTGTTTGTTAAAGAAAAGAGGTTTATTAAAGGGCAGCATTTTCCCAATAAACCCTTAGCCTTTCTGTCTGACCGTCATGGCATCTTTTCCCGGCTGGTGAGTACGAAAGTACTCACCTCGTTCTAATATATGTATAGGGTAAGGTTTGGAGAGAAGACGAAGATCCGACTGCTGCCGAGTCCCCCAAGGACCAGCCGACTACGAAACTTCTGAGTTTCAACTAGTTCCCAAACGAGCCTGTGGTGACAGTTTTTGTCCAGCTCGCCTGTTTCTGCTGTTCCGCTAGTTACTGTTGATTTATTTTGTCATCCCGGGTTTGCCTGGATGAGGATCTCCTTTCTTATATGAGTAGTGTACTCTGTTATTATTTAATTGTACATCTGAGTGTTCATTGTTTTGCGTACCCGACTATGATCCTGGATCGGGTGCCATATGCACATGGTGGCCTTCCACCTAGTCGGGAGGCGTGCACGGAATGGTATCAGAGCAAGGTTGGCCCTTAGGAACAAACCCACCGTGTAGAGTCCTTGAGATCATATTGTCTAAAACTATTATTGCAAAAAATCTAGACTTGTCTGAGTATCTTTCTCTGCTTTGTAGATTTTTGAAACTGTTTCTAAAATCTTGGCTTCTCCCTGCCTTTGTTCCTGCGCAAGCCCTTAGGTTCAGTGCCCTATCTGTCGTTTTTCGTTGTGGCTGATTCATCCGAGTGTGTTTCCTTGTTCTGCTCGCTGAATCCATCTTGTGATTTTGTTGTCCTCATCTGTTCATCGGTTTGGTTGCCGATAAACTTGCTGAGCCTTTCTCCCTGGTTGCCCTTTTCTAGGACCTGATGGAGAACGCCAGCGCCGGAAGGTTCGTGCTCCAGCTCGCCTGGTTTGAGACCAAGGTCCAGTCCGCAAACAACCTGCTTACCGCCAGAGAACAGAAAGTGGAGCAGACTTCATGATCGGATGGTCCGGAAATGCCGTGCGCGGCTTGGTACCTTTGACGCTGCGAGCAGGCAAACCCTGGAGGATTGCCTCAAGCCTCCTCACTTTCCTAGACAATTCA